>BSBK01004971.1:0-200052 GCA_027943335.1 Chamaecyparis obtusa | reverse complement strand
CTCAGTGTCAACTTGATCAAACACATTTAAACATTAACTAACAATAGTAAATTAACTTGATCAATTAACAATAACAATCATAATAATCATTCAACACTTATAACATCAGTATTTAATGTGGAAACCCAATATGGGAAAAGCCACTGTCAAAATTGTCACCGTCTTGGAACTTGAACCTTCTCTTTTTTCCACTTAGATCTATACCATAGATTGTTACCTCTAATATTCCTAATGGTAGATCTCTTTAGCTTGTTAGGAATATTAGTCCACAATACAACTAAGAGGGGGGTGTGAATCAGTTGTACAACAAAATGTTAAAAATTAAACTTTAAGCTCCACAATATTAGATCTAATGAACACAATGAATGCCAACACAATAACATAATATTTTGGTTTCGGGGAAACCCTGTTAAAGGTAAAAACCCCAGTGGGAATTAGCACCCCACAAATGATGTACTGAGAGTATAGTAATCCTTTTTAGAAGATATAGCCATGTTAGGAGCTTATTGAAACATTACAATACATAGTCCTTGTTAGAGGGACACACCTTGTTAGGAGTCAAGAACAAAAGAGAGGGCTCACTGCCCAAGGCTCATAGCCCAAAGAAGGTTAAATCCACCTTCAAAACTCACTAGTTCACAATAGGTGTATATAAAGAAATACATAATATTTTGAACTATTTTCCAACAACTATCTTTGCTCGATCAGTTCCAATGAATTCCACTAATAAACCTCTCATCTACATACAACATACACAAGCTCACATCTTTTAGAACCTCCTTATATCATATACATTACATCCATGTCTTTTCCAAACAAAAGACCTTTCATTTATACCTTATTACAATTTACCAAGATCAAGTCAGCCCATGAGGCTTTCCTAGTTACAAATAATTACATAAACCCTTTCTAAGATACACACAGTAACTAGAAAAAGTCTACAATGATTACATTACAATAGTTAAGGACCGACATCCTTAATTTATGCTTGCTAGACAAAACACATGCTTCATTCCCTGAGTCAGCTTTAGAATAAACCATAGCCAGGACACATGCCATAGATGACATCACCAATCATTATGTACCTTGTGTTGATCAATGAACATTCTTCAGTATCCTTTCTATCATCCTTCAAGCTCATATACCTTGAATCTGAATCCTTTGAAAGATATACCAAAAACCCAAAGACTAACTATGTCAATTCTCCCTATCACAGTCCACTGACCAGTGTTTACCAAAATAGTTGTAACTCTCTCAATATGAAACCTCTAATGATGTGATCTCATACACTAGTGCTATCAACATATCAAAAAATCTAGTGATGCATTCTAAGACAAAGCACGTTTATATCAAGTATGATTACGTTTATATCACTTATATTAAAATATTACAATACACCATCCTTGTTAGAGGACAAAACCTATTAGAAGTCAAGAGAAAGAAGGGTGGGATCACTGCCCAGGCTCACTATGCAAAGAAGGTTATGTACACCTTCAAAACTCACTATTTGCAACACTAGTGTATATAAAGAAATACACAATCTTTTGAACTGCCTGGTAGAAACTGTCTTTTCTTGATCAGGTCCAATGAAGTATATAGTTTATCCTCTTCTCTACATCCAAAAAACACAAGCTCATATCTTCCACAATTACCCTTTTACATCAAATAGATTATCACCATATCTTTCAAAAAGAAAAGATCTTACATATATACCCTATTACATTCTACATGATTAGGTTGTCCAATTAGGCTTTCCTAATATAAACAATTACATAACTCCTTGCTAAGATACACATAGTAACTAAAATAAGTATACATAAATCACATTATAAAAATTAAGGACCAACATCCTTAATTCAAGTTCTCTATCCATAATACATGCTACATCTATGAAGTTGACTTCCAAATAGGTCTTCTCCAGAATACACACCAAAAATGATGTCATCCTTCTTTATGTACCTTGCATTGATCATCAAACATTCTTTAGTACCCTATCTATCATCCCTTAAGCTCACACTGAATCCATATCTTCTATAAGATATACTAGAAACATAGACTCAATCAGTCAAATTCCACTATCACTATCTAGTAACTAGTCTTCACCAAATATTCTATAACTCAGCCATTATGTAGTATTAAAACATGCAATCTTAGATATAATATCACTACACCTTTTATTATATACACCTAACATTGCATGATCCAAAAATTTCATATAGTATCCATACACTTTAGTAGCCAGCTTGTTCTCTTCACAAAAACATATGATGACATTAGTGACAAACATGAATGACAACATAATTGATTCAAGTATCACTTAATGTAGTGATTAAACATATTAAATGTATCAAAATTCTCCCAATGCATTAGAAATATCCAACAATCTAACCCTTTGGCATTGATGACAACATATGGAAAAATCCATCAACCCAAATAGTATTCTCTCAGTACCTTCTTCCTTATACAATATCTCTCCCCTTTAGGGATTTTCTCATAGTAAATCTCCCCCTTTGATAGAAATGGCAAAGGGTTCCATAAGTCATCAACTATTTTTTAACACCTATCTTCAATGATCACTCCCACTGAGAAGTAGATCCCTACATCAAGTTCAAAATATGATGGGGCTCTAAAAACCTCTAGACTGATGTATTCCTAGATCAATTAATTCTGACTAGGAGGGGCCTGAACCCCAAGCATACCTCTAAGATATTCAAAGGTATCTTTTTGAAATGACTTTGTAAAGATGTCTTCTATCTATTCCTTTGTCCTAATGTATTCCAACTTTATTTCCTTCTATGTTACCTTATCTCTCAAGAAGTAATAATTAATATAAATATGCTTAGTTTTAGAATGCATCATCGGATTCTTTGAAATATTCACTACACTATTGTTATCACAATGGATAACCATTGGCTCATAAATAGTTATTCCAACATCTTTCACTATTTGTTTCATCCAATCAATTTGAGTGTAGTTGATAGCAGCAACAACATACTTTGATTCTCTAGTAGATTGAGCTATACAATCATGTTTCTTACTTAGCCATAAAACCAACTCTTTCCCAAGAAAAAATTTACCTCCACTGGTACTCTTCATGTCATCAATATTCTCTACCCAATCAGCATCATTATAAGCATGAAGTTCAAAGTTATCATTCTTATCATACAATTAACCATATTCAATTGTTCCTTTTAGATATTTAAATATCCTTTTCACAGCAGCTAGGTGTCTCTTTAGGTTTTGTCTAATATCTAGCCACAATTCAAACGACATTAGCAATATCTAGTTTGGTGTGAGTTAGATATTGTAGTCCACCAACCATTGATATGTACTTGGTCTAAAAATAAAATTTTGTCTCATCATCATTTGTCAGCTTATTACTAGTCACCATGGGTGTACCAACTAGTTTATAGTCTTCCATTCCAAACTTTTTTAGCATTTCTTTAAGATACTTAGTCTGAGAGATAAAAATGTCACTCTTTCCCTAATTTATTTTTATTCCAAGAAATAATTTCATTTCACCTGTCATAGACATCTCAAATTCATTTTCAATCTCTTTAGAAAATTTCTCACACAATTCATTATTGCCTCTGAAGATAATATCATAAAAAAAACTTATATTATCACAACTCCTTCTTCACTAGTTCTAAAATACAAATTACTATCAACATTACCTTTTTTGAACCCAAGGTGACGTAAGTATTTTTTTAACCTTTCATACCAAGCCCTTGGAGCTTGTTTCAGTCCATATAGTTCCTTCTCTAGCTTGCATACCATGTCTCCATCTTCGTATAGAGTAAATCCATTTGGTTGTTCTATATACACTTCTTCTTCAAGATCCCCATTCAAGAATGCATATTTCACATCCATCTGATATACCTTGAAGTTCTTATGTGCAACATATGCCACAAATAATCTCACAGCTTCTATCCTAACAACATGAGAAAATATTTCTTCAAAATCTATGCCTTCTTGTTGTGAATAGCCTTTACATACAAATCTTTCTTTGTTTCTTACAACATCTCCTTCTTCATTCATTTTGTTTCTGAAAACCCACTTGGTTCCTATTACAGTTTTGTCTTTAGGTCTCAGAACTAATTCCCAAGTGTTATTTTTATTTATTTGATCTAACTCTTCCTTCATAGTATTTATCCAAGATTCATCTCTACAAGCTTCATCTGTAGTCTTTGGTTCAACTTGAAAAATCAAACAAATTTCTTCTCTAGTCTTTGATCTAGTCATTACTCCTTGATTTGTATGACCAATAAAAAAAATTTCAAGATGGTTTTTCTTAACATACCTCAAAGTCTTAGGAATCTTAGTAGCTTGATTTGTTTCATCATCACAAGTCTTATTTTTGCATTCAACCTCAACAAGTTATTCTTCTTCAGTAGCAACAACCTCCTTGATCTTTGTATTCTAATTACAATCATACATTCTCTCATCTATCTGAAACCTTTCATCTATCTTCACATTGTTACTTTCAATCATCTTTCTTAATCTTAGATTAAAACATTTGTAGGCCTTTCTCTTAGTAGAATATCCAAGGAAATTTCACTCATCACTTCTAGCATTGAACTTCCCTATCTCATTATCTCTCTTGATATAGCATTTACTACCAAATATTCTAAAATATTTTACAGTAGGAGTATGATCAAATCATAATTCATAAGGAGTCATACTTTTACCTTCTCTAATTTTTACTTTGTTCAAAGTGTATACTGTTGTCCCAAAAGCTTCTCTCTAATGCATATGAGATACATTTCCTTTAATGATGCAGGAGCATCCTGGGTGTAAGAGCAATCTTGCATCACCCAAAAATATTTCTATTTTTGTATTCAATAAGGGCTATCTTGTGTAGAGCTACTATTTATGGAAACTTGAAATTTTTAGTAAGTTGGTCTTACGATCTCAGAATGTTCTAGTTTTACATGTGGAGGTTCATCTCAGTCATATCAGTCTTCTAGCAAAGTTTCATGGCTAGATCAGGTCTATTTTTGAAGATATTGAAGATTTACGGTATTAGCAACAGGGTATAGAAACGTTGAACTTAGTTTTGAAGGCTTTAGAGGCCTCGAATGAGGTTGAAAATTTGGGTGACAGGCGCTTGTGTGGATCAATCCTGTAGAGTTCTTCATGGCCTTTCTGAAATGGGGTTATAATGGTCAATCGGGTCAACTGGTGATGACTTATGGTCTCCAGAAGTTGGGCCACCTGAAATGGCAGAAAATAATTTTCCTTCAAAATTTATGTTCGGGTTTCAAAATTTATTTTGAGCCGACTTTGATGTAATAAATTGAAAATAAAATAATTCTAAGTTTGGTCAGCCCTGAGGGCTAAATTTTTGGAACCTTCTCGGATGGTGGAAAATGCCTATATAAAGAAGGCCCATAGAGTTGTCTAGGGTAGCTCTGGGTAGTAGATCTGGGTATTGATTCGAGCATTTGTCCTATAGAATATTGTAAGGGAATGCCCATGTGGCTTTGCATATTGTAATTCTGAAAGTTTGTAATTCCACATTTGTGGAGATAATAAGAAGCCAATTTTCTGTTCTTGCATATTGTTGTTGTTGTTTCTCTATTTCTATTATGTGTTTATGGTATTAAGGGGAGCACCCTTCATCATTCAAGTAACATTTTTCTTGTAGCATCAAGTATAGTTTTGTTCCTTTGTTCTGCTATCCCATTCTGTTGTGGAGTCCTAGGAGCATATGTTTGACTCTATATTCCATGCTCTTCATAGTATGAATTGAATAAGTCTCAAGTAAACTCTCCACCTTCGTTTGACATCAAACCTTTTTAACTTTAAACCTGATTAATTTTCTACTTTTTCTTTGAGTATCTTGAATTTATCAAATGCTTCTGATTTATCTTTCAAGTAAGTTACCCACATCATTCTAGAAAATTCATCAACAAAAAGTATAAGATGCATTTCACCATAGTATTATCTTGTCCTTGTAGGTCCACATAGGTTTGTACGCACCAGATCCAACTTTCCTTTTGATGTATATGCTTTACTTTTATAACTACTTCTAGTCTATTTTCCCATAACACATTCTCTCCATATGGTGTTAGATGGTTTCACAATCTTTGATAGATCTCTTACTACATTACTCTAACTTTCATCTACAATATTTTCAAAATTTACATGAAAAAATCTTCTATGCCATATCCAACTGTCATCTATTGTTGCAACAAAACAAGAAGCTCCAGATGTATTTAACTCAAATACATTACCTCTATATTTAGTTTTGGTTGCAAGAAAATTTCCTATTTTACTTTTGATAAAGCATTTTACACCAAGAAACTTCAATTTAAATCCATTATCCATCAGTTGTCCAAGACTGAACCATTTACGCTTAAGTCCATCAACAAGCAATACATTTTTAGTATTAGTCTTTCTATCCAATGTAACAGATCCTACTCCTATCATAGATTTAGGAATATTGTCTCTGATTCTTACAACACCACCAATATACTTCACTAAGGTTAAAAATATGTTTTTTTCTCCAATCATATAATGTGAGAAACCACTGTCTATAATCCATTCAAATTTCTTATCAACATGAGATACTAAGATTTTTCCTCATGCACTGGTTTTTCATCTTTAATAGTGTATCATCTTAAAATGGAAGCACTTCCATGATAAGAGCATTTAGCCCTCTGAGTAAGTGGTCTGGGGTCATGTTAAGCACCTTGATCATGTCTTTTAATGTATTTGTCTTTCTCTCCACTTTCCACTTCTTCCTGGCACTTGATTTCTTCATTCTAGGTGAAATTAGGGTTAGGATCTTGAGGATTCTCCTTAATTTCCTTCTTCCATGGCTCTATTTTCTAGGTAGGATTTAGAAATAAGTCCTCCTATCTTTCATCATAGTAATCATAGGATTTTATCTCTATCTCTGGCATTCCATCCTGATCTAATATCATTTCTAGGTTTCTAGGCATCCCCGGGACCTCCTAACCTGGCTCTTACTGAATCTGGGCCCAGGGTAAAATTCAAGGTTGATCCTGACTAGGTCAGGATCAAGCTCAAACCTAAGTAGGTCAAGATTGAGGTTGAACTTGACTAGGTCAGGTCCAACCTTGATTTTTCCCCCCTCATTCAAATCTCTAGAATCCTAAATTTTTGGGCATCGGGCTTTCGGGATATTTATTTTCTCACCTCCGGGTTGGCTATTTTGGGTTTCGGGATGGTAAATCCTTTAATTTCATTTAATCTAGGTATATTTTCTAAAGGTTGGGACCTAATTGGTATTTAATTCTCCAAGGTGGCCCCTCTAGGGGATTATGCCCTAGTTCACTATAAAAGGAGGCCTTCCTCTCTCATTTTCATCATCAAGTTTTGTGAGAACACATCACATCTCAAGAAATTTCATGAGTGAGCTCTCAAGTGTAAGCAAGTTAATTCAAGAAATTCTTCAAGCATTCAAGTGTTCAACCATTCATCCATCAAGGAGATCCATTGTTAGCTATTGAACGATTCAATCTCTTTGGCGCCCCCTTTGATGATCCATCCTTCCACATTCTTTCAAGCCCTCTCATATGCAAAGATCAAGTCAAGATTGGTGTTGAAGATCAAATGCCATTTATTGGAGACATCCTACATTCATTCTACATCCATTGAAGCATTCCTACTTGTGGATTTGAGGATTCGAATTCTCTACAAGGACTTCAACATAAGCGAGGTGATTTGTTTCAATTACTTTGTTTATGCACACTATATTTCAATTCAATTTCAAGGTTAATTCCTAAATTGGGGTTTGACCAAGGCAAACCCTCCATACAATAGAAACCCCCCATTTTCTTGTAGGTACAGGTGCAAAATTTTAGATCTGAGAGAGAATTTGGATACCCTGTATGGAAAACTTCTGAGATCTGCAAACAGAATTCGAATTGGACTTCAAATAAAGAATGTAGTATTTGACCTTTTATGAGGATCAAACCTGACCTGAGCTCATCTTGGAGAAAGATTTATGGGTTTTCTCTGTCTCAGCATTTCCAGTCCAGAATAGGTTTCAGAATTTCCTGAAAGTACCCACAGACATCAGAATTTGACATTTTCCAGATCTGCCCTAATTTGAGGTTAGTATTTGTATTTCAATTATTTGATATTCCAAGCATAAAATTCCTTCAATAGGGAGATATTGGATTTAATATCTCTCTCTCTCTCTCTCTCTCTCTCTCTCTCTCTCTCTCTCTCTCTCTCTCTCTCTCTCTCTCTCTCTCTCTCTCTCTTCCATATTCTCCATAAATTGATTCAATTATGTATTAACCTCTTGGTTGATCAAATTGGATCTCTTCTTTGGAAATTTGGGTTAGGGAATAGATCTCATATCTCCCTACTTCCCTTTACATCTAAATAGGGATGAATCCATTTTAACACTATTCATTTTGGTGAACCCGACATACTTACTCTATTTTCTTTTGTGGAATTGGATTCCTTATTGTGCTTTCCTTTTATCTTGTTAGTATTAGATTTTTACTTTGTGTTAGATCTTGCATGCTAATTAGATTTCATATTTATGATTTATGTGTTGTTAGTTTAGTTAATTTGCATTACATTGGTTTATGAGCTTTACTACCACTAGTCCTACTTATAATATTCTGGTTAGAAGAAGTCATAGACTCATGGGTGCCTTTGATCCTAAATCTTTTTCTTCTTTCCTTAGGATCTTGGATGATAACTTGATTCTTCATGATTCCAATCCTACTATGGAGCAAAACTCTTCTCACTCATCAAATGATGAGGATGATGTTTTAAGATTTCCTCCTGAGCAAGTCCAAAAAATTTCCACTGAACTTGATAAAATGGGTAATTGGCTTCTTCAAGAGAACCATAATCAAGATTCCATTCAAACTATAGAGGCTCTTAAGAAAGTTCTCTGTGATAGTGATCAAGGTGTTAACCTCTTGTGTGGTATTACTCACCTTGTACATTCAAATGTTAAACCTTTAGGTCAAGAAGCTCAAGGTTTAGGGTTGATAACTCCTATCACTCGTATTAAACCTCCTTCTAATCCTTTACCTAGTATTCCTATCTATAATCCTCCTTTGGTGACTATGACGATTCCCTCTATTCCTATGAGTGTTCCTCCTATGTCCCTTCCTACATCACAACCTTCATATCATAATGTTCCTTTTACTTATTCCAATCCACTTCCAACTATAGTTCCTAGTGGTCCTCCAGTTGTGTCTTCTATTCTTGCAACTTATTACACTTTACCTAGTGTGTCTAATGTTGCTACTCCTCCTATTTCCTCTAATGATTCAACAATCATCATTTTGGCTCAGACTATGTCATCCTTACAACAACAACTTGCTTCTTTAACTGAAAACAAGTTTAGTATTCCTACATGTGACATGGGAAGTCCCTTGTCCCGAGACATCATTCGTACTCCTGTTTCTCAGCAAGGTGATATGCCTCATCTTGATAATTATAATGGAAAAGGAGATCTTGTTCATCATGTTAAAACATTCCAAATCCTTTGTAGTGATTATGCTCATGAACATAGGATTTTAGCCAAACTGTTTGCTAGAACTTTCTATGACAAAGCTTTACAATGGTATTATTCTTTGCCTCCTTATTCTATTGATTCCTTTCCTCAACTTTCTAATGCCTTTATTCAACAATTTCAAAATAATATTGGTTTGCAAGTGTCTTTGACTGATTTGATGCATTGTAAACAAAGTGCTAAGAAAAAATTGACTAAATTTTTTGGTAGATTTAAGCATTTGTATGCTCAAATTTCCTATCCTGTTCCTGATATTGATATTCAATGTATGTTTATTTCAAATTTGCAGAAGGATATTAGAGATAAGATTCTGCTAACTAAATTTACCACTTTTCAACAACTTTGTGTAGTGCTTCATCATTATCAATTACAAGTGAGTCAATTTGAGAGCAACACTCCAATGGCTCCTGCTCTAGTTGATAAGAGTGATGCTACTCCTAATCCAAATAAGTTTCAAAAATTCAAAAACTATGTCAAGATAAATAAACAAGCAAATGCAGTTGCTGATGAAGTTGATGTTGCATCTCACAATGCCACTTCTGCATCCACTGCTTTTCTATTAAATCATGTGTTTACTCCTCTTTCTAAATCTTTACATGCTATTATGAATAGGTTGTTAGCTGCTAATATGATTACTTTACCTCCTATTCGACCTCTTTTACCTGCTACGATTGCATCTAAATCTTTTGATCAAAATTCATTTTGTCAATATCATCGTCATAATGGTCATTATACTGAGAAATGTTATTCTTTAAAACATAATGTTCAAGATCTAATTGATTCTAAGGCTTTATCTGATGATAATCTAGATAGTAGTGGGAATAAACCTTTCTCTCCTCCTAATCAGAACCTTTAAATTTATACGAACCATTTACCTACACATGATACTAATACTATTTCTCAACCATCTACTATGGAAATTGTGTATGATTCCAAGATGGATGATCTCAATCATGTTGTTAATCAAGTGGAGCATGTTGTTCAATTTGTATCTCCACCTCAACCTCAACTTCAACCTCAACCTCAGATTCAGCCTCAAGTTCAATCTCAACCTTGACCAAAAACTAAACCTAAAATGAAAAATCCACCTAAACCTCGACAACAACCTAAGAATAAAAGACCTCAAGAACTTTTGATTACCTTTGATGACTCTGAGAATATTAAGGCTCCTTATGGTCCCCTTTACATTGCTGCTAGGATTTCTCAGATACCTACTCGTGGTTGTCTTCTTGATCCTACATCCTTAGTCAATGTTATCACTAAAGAAAATATTTTTATGAAAAGCTTACAATGTGACTTTTATGATACATCGAATGTGTCAATTCAAACTTGCAATGGTTTTCTTTATCTATCATTTGGTTCTATTACTTTACCGATTGAACTTTGTGGAAAAATTGTGAACACTACCTTTTTTTTGTTCCTACTTCTGATCAATTTCAAGTTAAGCTAGGTTTTCCTTGGTTAAATGCCATGCATTTTGTTGCTTCACCTATCCATAAGTGTGTTAAATTCATTCATGAAGAAGAATTGAAAATGATTAATCATAGTTTATATCAACCTTCTAGGCCTAGAGATTGTGCTGCTCTGGATTTCTTTTGGCTTTCATTACCCAATTCATGTCCTTCTCAACCTGATAATATTTTTTGATCGTATCAAGCTTATAAACATCATAAAATCCTTGAATTAAGTTCACCTCCTAGGGATCTTAATCATGGTCTTTTACCTACACCTTCCATACCTCCTTTAACTATGACTTCTAGCTCTGTTAATCAAGTTCCTTCTACCGAACCTATCAAAGATCCTGTGATTGTCTCTCCTATGGTTAATAATTCTATTGATCTTCCTAAAGAACCTGTGAAGGACCATATGATTATTTCTCCTAGTTCTCAACCTATTTCAAGTAAATCAAAACATAATCAATCTGCTAATGACCATTGTAAAAAGCATCGTGCTCATGCTAAAGCTCAAAGATCTTTACCTTCTATAGATAAATCTATGCATAATGTGGTAGAACAGATTGTTACTAATAATGATGTTCACGTGGATGATTATGATAATTCTATTTGTATATTAGATCCTATTTGATTAATTTGGATGAAGAAGATACTCTTGATGATATTGATGATGTTAATGATGAATATGAAACTATTGTAATACCCCAAAAATGGGCTATAAGTTCATTAATCTCCTACATCGACAAATTGAACAAAATCGACATCAAAGTCCTAACCTAAGGCACATCTAACATCATCGAATCATAATTGATTATCTTAAATTCTGCATCGGGGAATATTCCTAGTAATATTCCTAATTATCTTAATTATCTTTAATTTAATGATTATTTGGCGATAAATTACATTTATCCTAAAAGTTTGATTAATTAAATATTTTGCATATTTAATTAATTAGATTTAATATTTTCCACTTAATTGTGTAATTAAATTTAATTCTATCTATTATTAATTGTATTATTTAATTTTGACAATAAATCTAATATCCTATGAATAATTGATTAAATTCTTATTTAATTAATTAAAGCAAGTTGTCATTATTTAATAATATAGTTTTTAATAAAAATTTGATTAAATAATTGATTAACCCATAAATCAATTGTTTTATTTTTAAAAGCAGTTAAGTTGGAAATAAATCACTTTATTATTAAATTAATTCATGAATAAAACATGCACAATCATAAAAGCAAACAACTATCAATTATCAATTAAAGCTAAACTCTATTTTGAGTTAAAGCTTAGCTTTTGCATGTTTGTGTGAGTTAATTATCCTTTATTTAAAAATAACTCAAAAATCAACCTGAGTTATTTGAGTGATTTATGGCTTTTTTTCATGCACCTCCAAAGCCTTGGATTTCTATAAATTAAAGGCTTCAGCTCTTCACAAATCATCTCATATTTTGCACAATCACGCTGGAGAATTGGAATTGAAGAATCAAAGCTCTTGCGAATCAACATCTTTGTGAGATCAATCTTATTTTTGCATTCATATTTCATATCATTGTTAGATTAGCATAGCATATCAGTTTTCATATAGATTAATTTCATATCAGTTTTTATCATTCTTATTGCATAGAAAATATAAAAAAAATAGCTTAATTGCATTTATTTCATATCAATCTTTTGCATTCAAATCCTTCATTTAGGTGTCGTCTAGGTCACTGATCTCAATAATAATCTGAGAACATTAATCTCGCACCTACTAGAAGGCAGTAAATCGCTTGGTTAGATAGATTTCAATTTTGCACGATTTTGATTATCACTAACCTCTAATGTTTTACTGAGTGTTGTGTTTACAGATCAGGTACAATTTTCACACACACATTTCTGGCGCCCACCGTGGGGCCCTGAAATGGGTTTCCATTCATTTCTATCAATTTTCTATCTTTTGAGGCTAAGGGTTTCAAGGGTCGTGGTATACTCTGTAGGACGTTATTTTTTGTTTCTTTTTTTGCCTGCAAAAAAGAAAAAATAATTTTTTTGGCACTTTTTCTATCAAAGTTGTCCGTACACAGTGATTTTTATCATTCTGTCCGTACTTCTGTACATCTCTGTACAAATTCTCATGCGAGATTTCACTTGCGTCGCGCGAGATTTCTTTCTGTGTCGCGCGAAATTTCACTAGTATCATTTTTGTGTGCGAAAAATCACTTTCTTGCGTGAGACTGCAGTTCCTCGCACGAGACTTTATCTTTTATTGCACGAGACTCCACTTCCTCGCGCGAGGCTTCATATTTTTGTCACGCGAGATTGTACTTCCTCACACGAGACTTCATCCTTCATCGCGCGAGATAGTACTTCCTCGCGCGAGACTTCATTCTTCATCGCGCGAGACAGTGTTTCCTCACGTGGGACCACATTCTGCCTCGCACGAGATTTTGCTATAGAGACACATAATTTGTAGATTTGTACTTTTAGATTATTGATTTCTAACGCTTACAATTTGCTGTTGATTGGTCTTGATTTTGTACTTTCAGACATGTGCTAAATTCTGGATTGTAGAGCGTTGGACCTAAGGTATTCTTCTCAAGCTGATAATATTTCAATTTGGATCCTAAAATAAATCTCTTATGTGTCTGGCTTGTGTGCATCCTTTCATGCTTTTATCTATTTCTACACACTTGCATAATTGATACTAGGTTGTAATCCCTTAAGGATTCATTAAGTAGTCTTAGAATACTTGTGATTGATCTTGATTGCTATCTTGGGTTATTGGACTCGCTAATCCATCGACCCCTCATTTCCGCCCTGTGGTTGCAATCTCAGCACCATAAAGGGGAGGGGTCAATAGGACAGAAGCGTTAAGTGTTCCACTTGGCAACCCTTTTGTGCTTTTAGGAACTCACTTGTTTTCTAAGTTGGGGACTCATTTTTAGCTTGTGTAAGGTGTTAAGTGTTCCACCTTGTGGACTCATCTCATATTTGCTTTAAGCGTTAAGTGTTCCTCTGTCTACTTTTTGGATGCTTTTGGTAGATTTGCTTTCGGGAATATATCTATGGTCACATAGTAATTAGGCCCTATGAACACTATTCGTGATTCTTGAGAGATTGGATTCCTAGCGAAATCTTTCTTGATGACAGAATCCTTGTAGGTAGGGAGGATACTTAGTGCATTTCACATTCAACTTGGTTAGTGTGTCTTCTCTTATTGATCGACACATTCTCTCTCCGGAGAGGTTGATAGATCACGTGGGGTTGATATCATGAGCTTTGGTGAATCAAAATTGGTTAGTGCATCTTCTCTTATTGATTGATACATTCTCTCCCCGGAGAGGTTGATAGATCATGTGGAGTTGATATCATAGACCTTGGTGGAACAAAACTTTGTCTTAGCGTGTCGAATTAATCTACTTGCTTTGTTTGGGTTAAAAGTGAAAAGGTGTCAAAAACCTTGGATCTGGAGCCAAGTCCCCTTGGGGTATAAATCTGTGAGTCATCTTTAGAGAGGGTTAACCGTAGTGGAGAATCCCTTCATAGGGAAAACTACGTTGACGGAACCTCAAGCGGTCATAGCCATTTTCGCCGTGGTAGTGACAACCGCTATATAAATGTCCTTGTGGAAGAAATCTCCACGGGTATGGTTCATTGTTGGGTTGTCAGATCTCCCTAGCAGCTCTTGAAGATTAAGTTCTCAAACTGTGTCAAAACCCTGGTGCGCCGGGATTGGAGTTCACCCCTTTGAATCATAAAAGTTGCAGAGTCAAACCATTACTAAAAACCCTAGAGAGGCCAATTTTTCACTTTCAGGTATATGTGTGTTATTGCAAAACTTTTCAGAACATACACAATTAGTACTCTCAGAGATTAGCACAATTTGGTCACTTGATTGTTCATGCACAAGGTTGCTTTTGCCCTTGTTCATTTTTTTCAGACGTGCTTGGAATCACTTGCTTGCTATTCTGCGTGCTTGTTTATCTACTTGGCTATTAAAAATGATCAAATCTGGTATAACCTTCAAAATTTGGATAGTACAATTTGCAAACAATCCAAAACTAAAAACCTTAAATTTTGCAAAAATTTGATGTAAAATTCTTTCTGGAGTCAAAAGTCATTTCAAGAAGTCAAAAGTCGTACGAGTTTTGTCAAGTGTCATTTCAGTATTGCCCATCTGTAGTATGATTGAGAACCTAGTGTTGTATGAGTTTTCAAACCAACAAATTTAAGAAAGTCAAAACCCTATTAGCAACTGTCGTACAAGTTTTGTCAACTATCATTTCATTGCTACCCAACTGTCGTACGAGTTTAGCAACTGTCATTTCATAGACTATCGAGTGTCGTACAAGTCTGCAGAGTGTCATTTGGAAAAATTTGAGAGAGTTGTCAGAAATTGTCAAATTGCAAGATATCCAATGTTTCCAGCCTAGTTCCAGAATCTGTCAAAAATATCATTATGTCAGGAATAGAGCAGTAGTTATTGAGAATTAGTACACATGTCTCAAAGAATCAGTACACATGAGGAAAAAATTTTGATCGCCGCTATGAGGAAATAGCTGCATGCTATGCAAGTTGAACTTAACAATCTTAAGAAAGAGAAAGAATCTAAAAAGTTCTCCATGGAGGCCCTTCGCCCTTTTCCATTTGATAAAGACTTGTACATGTCACCATGCCCTTGAACAAAATTTGAGCAATATGATACCTCTTCCATGGAGAGTGACACATCTAGCTTTGGAGACTCTGATGACTATGACGACAGATAATGTAATGATACCTATGACACCTCTGTTCCTAAGAGTCCTCCTCATCGTCCATTCCTGCTTACTACAAATGGGCCGTCACATTGGATAGATCATGAGGGTGATCCATATGATTCTGATTATGAAAGAGACTTTGATGATTTCTATGCACAATACCTAGATGATCCATCTATTTCACTTGAGGAAGAGAAAGTTTACCACGCTGATTATAAACATGCATACTATAAGGATCTCTCCTCTAAGAACTCTCAGGCTGAAAATAAAGATTACACTCTCAAGCAAGATCATGTTAATGTTGGACCTTTGTCTTGTGATGGTTCCCTTCCATCCCCTACTTCCTCCAATACCCATACATTTCCTGAATCTTTTGAGTCTTTCAAATCTTTCACAGAACCTTCATCTGACACAAACCCTGATACTTTTCATGCGGTTCCCTATAGTTATCCTCCAGGGCTACCTCTTAAAGAAACTCAAGCTAACCTTCACTTGGCTACAAATACTTTCAATAATGATAAACCTAAAGAGCCTAAGCCTTCATATGCTATAATCCCCACTTCAGCTAGTCCTCCACCATCTCTTCCAAAGTCATTCATACAATCCCAACATGCTTCCTTGTCCTTAGAAGTGGCTCCATGTCAAGAGTACTCTAAAAATGATAAAGAAAAGAACATAAAGAAAGATCAAGATCAAGAACTCTCCATGTCATCCACTCCTTTTTCTGATGTCTCTTATTTGCTTCATGGTTCTTTTGATCCTATACACCCTTTTTCATGCATTCCACCATGTCTTAAGTCTTCTCTTAAGCAAGATCAGGCTACTACTTACACTAATGAGCTTATTGACAATCAAAATGACCTTACTACGCTTGCACTTTCCAAAGATGATACTTCCATTAAGGTTGGTAAAAATGGTGTTACCTCCAATGTTAAGTCTATTGAAAAAGAAGAGAAAAATTATGCGCTTATGCTATCCGATAATCCTTGTCAAGATCAAAGTCTTTCATCTTCTTGTTCTACCACTCCATGTTCACTTCCACTTTCTACTCTTCTTAAGTCTTCGCAAGCTTTGAATGATCCTATCAAAGAAAATGCTCTTATTCAAGATGTCCATGATTTTATTGAAAATTCTAATGCTCACTCTAAAGATGTTGATATCCTTGGTTGTCATATAGATGATGATGAACTTATTGATTATCCTTTTGCATCTTCCACTTCCATCCTTGGACCTCTTCCACCACTACTAAGGGCTTCATGCCTTCCTTCCATCTTGGGTCCTTATGTCCCTTCACTTTCCCCTCCTAGCTCTCCTAATTTGCCATCCATCTTAGGTCCTTACATACCTCCATCTCCCATCTTTCCTCAAGATCAACATAGATGCATACCCTTGAATCCTTTTCATCCACCCACCCATCTAAACTAGTCATATCCTCCTCCTTCTTCCACAAGTCCCAAGTCCTTTGGAAGTAACTTGAATGTTCAATACAAGAAAAAGAAGCAATACAAGAATCCATCAAAAAAAGAAGATCACCATGTCTCCTCTAATCGACACGGAGGCATAAATTCAAAAGAGATATATAAGAAAAAAACTACAAGACAAGTATGGGTTCCAAAATCCATCATTGAAGATATTCTCTCTAGATCATCAAAAGGAAATAAAAAGCCTACGGCTATATGGATTCCAAAGTCTCTCTTGAAAGAGTCTGGTGTTGAGAAAAAAGTGAAATTGACATTCAAGCTTCCAAAGGCTTCCACTACATCTCCTTCCAAAAATATTCTTCCATTTCATGTGCCCAAACCTCAACCTCTGCTATCCATTCGCCATATTCCTTCATGTATTCCTTCATTCACATTTCCTCCACCCTCTCGCCACCCTTCAAGGTGTGTGTTTACGTTGATCTTGCCTTCCTTTCCATCTACCCTTTCACAATCCTTCCATTCATTAACCTTCTATCTTCTATCCTTTTTCCTCATTTGCCTATTCCTCCTATCTTCCAATCTCACTCGCTTCACATAAAACCTTATCCTCCATTTTCTCTTCCATCTCCCTTTCCCTATCAGCATCTTTGAGCGTGTCATTTTGAATCCTTGGCATATCATGGTTTATCCTTTCAAGGAGCATTATCTAAAAAGCTTGTCTTCTTCCAAAAAAAAAAAAATTTTGAAAAAATTGAAAATGTGCCTTGGTGAAAACCTGGAAACAGGCACCTTGGTAGCAAAAGTAAAGAGAAATAAATTCATTCTATGGTGAAAACCACTTCCTTGTGACACCTTGGATAAGTACCATGATGAAAACCTGGCAATCAAGCATCATGCATAGTTCTTCTACATATTTCATCGATTCCGTCTTCTCTCTTTGATCTTGACAATGTTGATCTATACACGAATATTTGGCTATTTTGTGAGCTATCTTATGGTGATCTTGCTTTCATTCCTTCCATGTTTAGCCTTCATATCCATCTTCCTCCATTCATTTTCACCTATCGCTATCCTTTTCCCCTTTGGTCTTGATCTAATAAAAAAAGAAAGAAAGAGTAAAACACAGTGCTATGAAGCCTCTTGACATGTCTACTCCTTTGGATTGCATTCTTTCCTGCTCTTGCATTATGATTTTATGCTTATCCTATGCTAGCCTTTCATTGCTTGTCCAAATGCGCTTTACATGACAATTTTTCTCTAGCTTGGATATTCTTGAGGAGTTTCCCCTTGAGGATTTCTTCCCTTCATTTTCCTTCATTCTCTTATCTTCCATCTCTTCCACCAGCTTGCTAATCCCTCTTGTTCTCCACCTTGCTAGACATTGGGACTGCACGATATGATCTTTCTTGGGAGTTTGCAAATGGAAAAAGATGCTATCAAGTATACCAAGTATCAGAACAATTATCAGAATTAGTATCAGAATCAGTATCAGAACCAATATCAGAACAATTATCAGAATTAGTATCAGAATCAGTATCAGAACCTGTATCAAAACAATTATCAGAATTAGTATCAGAATCAGTATCAGAACCAGTATCAGAACCAGTATCAGAACAAGTATCAGAATGGGCCTACAAAACAAGTATTAGAATGCCTAGAAGGGCTACACCTTTCGCTTTAGTTTATGGGTCTGAAGCGGTACTGCCTATTGAGGTTGAAATCCCATCACTCAGAATCAAAATGCATGGACTTGTCACTGATGAAGACTACAGAGTGTCTAGGTTACAAGAACTTGAATTACTAGATGAACGCAGGCAAGCAGCGTATGATCATCTCAGAGTGTATCAAAAAAGAATGTCTAGAAGCTACAACAAGAAAGTCAGACATAGAGAATTTCAGGTTGGTGATCTAGTGTTGAGAGAAAATCCTAAAAATCAATCACATCGAGAACGCAAGGGGAAGTTCAAACCCAATTGGTTGGGTCCCTTTGTTATCACTGCTACTTTTGGCTCTGGTTCCTATCAACTCTCAACGACTGAAGGAGAACAGCTCTGAGAACCAATCAACGTTCTCCATCTGAAGAAATTCTACGCCTAAGGCATTCAGTGCTTGGTAAATGTCCTGAAAAAAATCTTAAAAATCAGAAAAAGTCCTGAAAAAATAAACATCTTGGTGAAAACATAGCAATAGGCGCCTTGATGATTCACAAAAACAATCAAAAAATATAAAAAAAAATAAAAAAATAAAAAAATATCAAAAGTACAAAAAAATTGAAAAAAATGAAAAAAAAAAAAAAAAGTGCCTTGGTGAAAACCTGGAAACGGGCGCCTTGGTAGCAAAAATAAAATCTCTGCCAAGATGGTGAAAACCCAGCAAACGGGCGCCACTTGTTCCAAATGCTCCATCTATCAACACAATCTTGGTCTTTCCCAACTTTCAGTCTTGCTTTAGTTTGTACATATCTCCCGGTTTGTTTCAACATTTCCAGTTTTCAATAAGTCGGTCTGTACACCAATCAGCTCAAGCGTCTGTATCCTATCAATGTTCAAATTTGGGGGCAATCAATGTCATATCCTATGGTCTCCCATGTATCTTAGACATTTCCTATCTAGTCAGAGTCCTTTGAAGCTTCATGTGATTCAGTCAGTCTGTCTTGTCTCCAGAAAGGATTTTGCATCAACAACAACGCAATCAACATCAAAACTCAACTGCAAACAATCTGTGCTTCATGCTTTTATCTCCTTGTATGCTTACTGATTCACTTTGAGATTTTTGCATATTGTGTCCCTTCAAGCTCTTCGATGATGTCCTTTATAGGATTTAGAGAGTGATGACTGGGGGCATAATCTTTTCTTTGTCTTCTGCTTGTATGTGAAAATCTAACATCTTTGGAACTTCTGGATTGAAATGGTGTCCAACTGTAAGAGCCTCTATCTTGAATTGGATGGCCATGCGTACCTCGACCATTGATACCCAGACAATTCAAGGAAGTTTGAACTAACTATTATCTTTTTGAGTAAGTTCTTTCTCCTACTGTGGAACGCAATCTTGCCTAAGGATGTGAACGATAAAGGGTCACTATGGGTAATTCACATTGGATTTAGAATGATCTCTTGACTGTTTGATGTGTTTGCAATGCAAGGCATACTTAGGTCATCACGACGTTTATATTTTGATGCTTGTACAAATTGCTATATCAAAATGGACATGATATTCAGGTCATCCTGGCGCTTGTGCCTTGGTGCTTATATCTAATCTGACATTTCGAAAACAAAATCAATATTCATATATCCATGGTTGTTGACTAGTGGGTGTTGTATTGATTCTTGTGCATACAAATCGATATTCATATGTCTATGGTTTCATGGCTAGTGGGCATTGTATTGATTTATCCGGTTACCAAAAAGTTCAATGATGATAACAAATCGACACATGATCAGTGACTAGGTCCTAGGTCTTAGGTTGCATTTCATATTGCATGCTTCTTTGCATTTTTCATCTTTGCATGATCTCACAATGGCTAAATGAAATTCAATGCTTAAATGATTCTTCAAATTGCATCTTCAAGTCTAACAAGAACTGCATCTCACACGAAGGTTCCTCCAATGAAATAGCAAGTAGAATCCTTTTTCGGGATCAAAATTCAAATCTGAGATCATTCATATTATTCATTGCTTGCATAATCAACCTTCAATCATCACAGAAATCTAGTATTCAACTTAACTGATTATCTTACATCACACTATTGAAATTTTAACTTGGTCAACCTTGGTCAACTCATGGTCAAACCTAGTCAAACTTGGTCTTTTGGGACCTTCCAACGATGTAGAATGTGTTCTTGAATGTGTTTCACCACACTTCTCAAATCAATTAACATGCTTCTAAACTATAACGCTGACTTTTCTTGTCAAATTTCAATTTTAATCCCGAAGAGGGCATGGTATTGCACATCATTCAAAGTCTGTAAATCAAAATTCTATCGATCAAGTCTATCAATATCTTTCATCAGTGATCAAGACAACAATCACGTCTAGTCACTGATTCATCAAAAGTCCTCATCGCTCGGGGCAAATCTATCATCACTTGGGGCATATCAGATTCATCGATCCATATCAATCTGGTATCCTCCTAATCTTGTAAATTGTATTAGTTTTTGCAACCATCCGATCATAGTGTTCTTTCCTTGGTTCTTCGGCAACTGAGGGATTCAGATGTGATACCTGCTAGTTCTGCTAAGACAATCGAGTCTAGAATGGGTCACTCACTTCTTATCAATCCTAAGGTTCAGAATCAGGCATTTTGACACTTTTTCACAATCATAGGTTCATCGCTGCTACAGTGAACATTATCTCTGGTCATTCAGGACCTCCTATCTCAATATCTCTCAATTGGTTTCTATCTTGAGATCGGTTTATCTTTTGAATCAGTTTCATATCTTTATCAAACACAGACTATCTTTGACCCACTGCGCTTCACACAGTAATTCAAAGAGGGGAAAAATGTAATACCCCAAAAATGGGCTATAAGTTCATTAATCTCCTACATCGACAAATCGAACAAAATCGACATCAAAGTCCTAACCTAAGGCACATCTAACATCATCGAATCATAATTGATTATCTTAAATTCTGCATCGGGGAATATTCCTAGTAATATTCCTAATTATCTTAATTATCTTTAATTTAATGATTATTTGGCAATAAATTACATTTATCCTAAAAGTTTGATTAATTAAATATTTTGCATATTTAATTAATTAGATTTAATATTTGCCACTTAATTGTGTAATTAAATTTAATTCTATCTATTATTAATTATATTATTTAATTTTGATAATAAATCTAATATCCTATGAATAATTGATTAAACTCTTATTTAATTAATTAAAGCAAGTTGTCATTATTTAATAATATAGTTTTTAATAAAAATTTGATTAAATAATTGATTAACCCATAAATCAATTGTTTTATTTTTAAAAGCAGTTAAGTTGGAAATAAATCACTTTATTATTAAATTAATTCATAAATAAAACATGCACAATCATAAAAGCAAACAACTATCAATTATCAATTAAAGCTAAACTCTATTTTGAGTTAAAGCTTAGCTTTTGCATGTTTGTGTGAGTTAATTATCCTTTATTTAAAAATAATTCAAAAATCAACCTGAGTTATTTGAGTGATTTATGGCTTTTTTTCATGCACCTCCAAAGCCTTGGATTTCTATAAATTAAAGGCTTTAGCTCTTCACAAATCATCTCATATTTTGCACAATCACGCTGGAGAATTGGAATTGAAGAATCAAAGCTCTTGCGAATCGACATCTTTGTGAGATCAATCTTATTTTTGCATTCATATTTCATATCATTGTTAGATTAGCATAGCATATCAGTTTTCATATAGATTAATTTCATATCGGTTTTTATCATTCTTATTGCATAGAAAATATCAAAAAAATAGCTTAATTGCATTTATTTCATATCCATCTTTTGCATTTAAATCCTTCATTTAGGTGTCGTCTATGTCACTGATCTCGATAATAATTTGAGAACATTAATCTCGCACCTACTAGAAGGCAGTAAATCAGTTGGTTAGATAGATTTCAATTTTGCACGATTTTGATTATCACTAACCTCTAATGTTTTACTGAGTGTTTTGTTTACAGATCAGGTACAATTTTCACACACACAACTATTGACATTGACATTGATTTACCTAATATGCTTTCATCATAATTAACTCCTACACCTAGTGTCAAACATAGTGATTCTCAAGAGGATTCTTGTTTGGAACTAGCTATCATTCCTACTATGTTAGATATAGTCCCTCTTGTGAGTTATCCAGCTTCCCTAAATGATATACAACAAGATGGGGAAAGTAGGTGGCACGCTTGATCAGCTTGTCCTTCATGGTAGCTTTTTTGTGTGTTTGCCTGTTGTATTGTACTTCTCCTACAATGTGTTTACTAAATGTTGTTAGATTCTTTTATACAATCCTTGTTACTCAGTTGGTACAAGGTGATAAAGGAATCAAAACTGTTGTTCAAATTATTCTATATGTATCTCTATTCTTCTATGTGTTGTTCAATGTTATGTTGTACCTGCACTATTGTTCGTAAATGTTTCCTTGTCTAATCTTCTTGAATTTGAGATATGGTAGCACTAATTCTTTTTGGTCTCCATGTCATGGTCCAAAAATATTCTCCTTCATATATCTTATGTGATCTTTCCTCCTTTGTGATTGTAGTTCTACTTTCTTTGGGGAATGATGTCAATTCATTCGCAATAATATCATATATATTATATTATGATCATATTGACCCCATAGTAGGTAGATCCCTTATGTGTTCTCTATATGTTTCTATGTAATTTCCCTTGATTTGTCTTCATCTACGGGCATCTCAATGTGGAAATGTAATCAGTGGAGCTGTTTATGTTTCCGTTAAAGCCATTGCTCCTGTTAAAGTGTCAGAAATGACTTTAATGTGGGGGCATACACTCTACTCACCTATTGCACACACACACACTTTTCAATACATACACACATTTTTCAAGACACTTTTTCCCTTTAAATATTGGTAATTAATCCTTAAAGCATGGTTTTATATTTTAGGATATCTTGATCCCTCCAGTTTCAAATACACATATATTATGTTCCCTTAAGGCCGAAAGTGTCCTTAAGACTGGATCTCTTCTTTTTTTTTATTATTCTTATGGAATAGAATATTCCTAAGGATGAATCCTTGATGGGTTGACTAGTGAGTAGCCACAATCACTAGACGGTTCAATTCCATCTTTCCAGTTGTGCCATTTTCCTATGTGGTTCACAATGGGACATAAGTTCTAATCAGGTGAGGTAATCACACCTTCTTTCTCTCTCTAGAGATGTCTCTCTTATTGTGATCTAGGAGTCAATGAAGACTTGAGTCCCTAGGGGCTTAAGGTTTCTCTTTGTCCCTTGGATTACTATAAGATTATCTTTTCATTATGATCTCCTTTACCAAGAGTTTCTATCGAGTCCATACTCTTGCTAAAGTCGGAGCTTAATGTATCATCTTAAAATGGAAGCACTTCCATGATAAGAGCATTTATCCCTCTGATTAAGTGGTCTGGGGTCATGTTAAGCACCTTGATCAGGTCTTTACATGTATTTGGTTTTCTCCTTACATTCCACTTCTTCCTAGCACTTGATTTCTTCATTCTAGGTGAAATTAGGGTTAGGATCTCAAGGATTCTCCTCAATTTCCCTCTTCCATGGCTCTATTTTATAGGTAGCATTCAGAAATAAGTCCTCCTAGCTTTCATCATAGTAATCATAGGATTTTATGTCTATCTCTGACATTCCATCCTGATTTGATATCATTGCTAGGTTTTTGGGCACCCTCGGGACCTCCTGACCTGGCTCTACCTAAATCTGGGCCCAGGGTCAAATTCGAGGTTGATCCTGACTTGGTCAGGATTGAGCTTGAACCTAACCAGGTCAGGTCCAACCTTGATTTTTCCCCCCTCATTCAAATTTCCAGAATCCTAAATTTTTGGGCATCGGGCTTTCAGGATATTTCTTTTCCCACCTCCAAGTTGGCCATTTCAGGTTTCGGGATGGTAAATCCTTTAATTGCATTTAATCTAGGTATATTTTCTAAAGGTTAGGACCTAATTGGGATTTAATTCTCCAAGGTGGCCCCTCTAGAGGATTGTTCCCTAGTTCACTATAAAAGGAGGCCTTCCTCTCTCATTTTCATCATCAAGTTTGGTGAGAACACATCACATCTCAAGCAATTTCATGAGCGAGCTCTCAAGTGCAAGAAAGTGAATTTAAGAAATTCTTCAAGCATTCAAGTGTTCAAGCATTCATCCATCAAGGAGATCCATTGTTAGTCATTGAAGGATTCAATCTCTTTGGAGCCCCCTTTGATGATCCATCCTTTAACATTCATTCAAGCCCTCTCATATGAAAAGATCAAGTCAGGATTGGTGTTGAAGATCAAATTCCATTGATTGGAGACATTCTACATTCATTCTACATCCATTGAAGCATTCCTACTTGTGGATTTGAGGATTCGAATCCTCTACAAGGACTTCCACATAAGCGAGGTGATTTGTTTCAATTACTTTGTTTATGCACACTATATTTCAATTCAATTTCGAGGTTAATTCCTACATTGGGGTTTGACGAAGGCAAACCCCCCATACAACAAAAATCCCCATTTTCTTGTACGTACAGGTGTGGAATTTTGGATTTGAGAACAAATTTGGATACCCTTTTTGGAAAACTTCTGAGATCTACGAATAGAATTTGAATCAGACTTCAAATAAAGAATGTAGTATTTGACCTTCTATGAGGGTCAAACCCAACCTGAGCTCATCTTGGAGAAAGATTTTTGGGTTTTCTCTATCTCGGCATTTCCAGTCTAGTAGAATTGCTCGAAAGTACACACAAACATTAGAAATTTGACATTTTCTAGATCTGCCCTAATTTGAGGTTAGTATTTGTATTTTAATTATTTCATATTCCAAGCATAAAATTCTTTCAATAGGGAAATATTGGATTTACTCTCTCTCTCTCTCTCTCTCTCTCTCTCTCTCTCTCTCTCTCTCTCTCTCTCTCTCTCTCTCTCTCTCTCTCTCTCTCTCTTCCATATTGTCCATAAATTGATTCAATTATGTATTACCCTCTTGGTTGATCAAATTGGATCTCTTCTTTGGGAATTTGGGTTAGGGAATAGATCTCATATTTCCCCCCTTCCCTTTACATCTTAAAAGGGATGAATCCATTTTAACACTATTCAAATAGCAATAAATCCAATCTCTTCATAATCAAAATCATCATCATCATCAAAAATACCTTCGCTAGCATAATAACATTCCTTATCCTTTGAATATTTAGACTTGAAAAACTTAGTATTGGGCTTCGGAACTCTTGTAGGACATCTAGATGCAAAGTGACCTATCTTATTGCATGAAAAACATTTCAAAGGTAACTTTCCTTCAAAGTTTCCCTTACCTCTCTTTTCTCTTCTAGAAATTAGTGCAACAAGTTCATACATCTTTCTTTCTTCTTCTTGTATATGTTCCCATTCTTCAACATATTCACCGAGCTCTTCTTTTAGGTTCTCACTACTAGTGCTCAGAAGTGCAAACATTATCTTTTTGTGTGTAGATTCTTTAAATGAAATTTCAAATTTAGGTATAGAATCTCCCATTTCTACAGCTTCAAAGGTAGTTAGCTTTGCAATTAACATTTCTCAGCTAAAGTTTGGAGTCAAATGTATAATCTCTTCTATAGCCTAAATTTTGGTCTTGTAAATAGGTCTCAATGATCTAAGGATCTTTGAAATGACTTCTTCCTCTTCAAAGTTGCCTCCACATTTTTCTATTCCAATCAAAACCTTTGTAACTATTTGCACATAAGCCCTAACACTTTCAACATCCTTCATTTGTAGCTTCTCCATCCTAGTCTTCTAATTCTATAACTTTTCTTAAATTGTAAACTTTTCTCATTCATACAATGCTTCTAATCTTGTCCAAATCTGGTGTGCTGAATCCAAATCTTTAACCTCAGTAAATTCTCCTTTAGAGAGTGCGTTGATCAGTGCTTCCCTTGTGACCATGTTGTATGATAATACCTTCTTTTTATCATCTGTATCCTTTGGTAGTTCATCCTCAACCATAATAGGTACTTGATTCTTTGTTACCAACTAGTAGTTGATCCCCAAACATAGAAAATGAGTTCACATCTTATTCTTCCAACTGTCAAAGTTTTCAAGATCAAATTTTGGACTATCTTTCCTATATAATGCCATGTCCATGATCACCTCAAGTTTTTAAGCTTTCTCTATAAGGAGTAGTAGCTCTAATACTAATTTATAGGAATAAAATTCCATAATACAACTGAGGGGGGGGTGAATCAGTTGTATGATAGATTATTAAACTTTAAACTTTGAACTTTGAATAGAAGCAATATCAAATCTAATGAACATAATGAATACCAACACAATAATAAAATATTTTGTTGTCAAGGAAACCCTCTTAAAGGTAAAACCTCAGTGGGAGTTAACACCCACTAATGATGTATTGAGATTATAGTATCATTGTTAGAAGATCTATCCCTGATAGGAGCCAATTAAAATCTTATAGTACATAGTCCTTGTTAGAGGACAGACCCTGTTAGGAATCAAGAGAAAGATGGATGGGCTCACTATCCAAAGAAGATTATGTCCACCTTCAGAACTCACTATTCACAACAATGGTGTATATAAAGAAATACAAAATCTTTTGAACTATCCAGTAGCAACTATCTTTTCTTGATCAATTCCAATGAAGTATATAGTTTATCCTCTTCTCTACATCCAACAGACACAAGCTCAAAACTTCCACAATTCCCCTTTTACATCACATACATTCTCACCATGTCTTTCCAAAAGAAAATATCTTACATAAATACCCTATTACATTCTACAGGATTAGGTCAGCTAATTAGGCTTTCCTAATATATAAAAAATTACATAACTTCTTGCTAAGATAGACATGGTATCTTAAAACAGTATACATGGGTGAACCCACAATACTGGGTTACAATTTTTCAGAGGAAGGAATTCATCCCAAAAAGCATTTTTGGAAAAATATTATTTACCAACTTTCGATAGAAACTTGCTTGCACTTTTGATCGTAACTACTAAACTTACGATCAAAAGTCCTTAGACATAGGACTTTCAATCGTAAGTTACTTTCGATCAAAAGTGCTTAGTAACTTTTGATCAAAAGTTACTAAGGAAATTTCGATCGAAAGTCCCTTAGTAATGACTTTTGATTGAAATTCATTAGTTAGGGTTTTTTTTTGGCCGAAATCCCTTAGTAATGACTTGACTTTCGATCAAAACTAGATGACTTTCAATCGAAAGTCCCTTAGTATTGACAAAATTTTGCATTTTTTGCCAAAGTACTTTCGATCGAAAGTTAGTACTTTCCATCGAAAATGCCTAAAATGGGAGATGGTTTCAAGTTTTCAAGAAATTCTAAGAATTTCATGGATTCGGGCTTCAAGCGCGCTAATCAAATGGATGAATAAAAAGATGTCCTTTTTCATACAACAAGTACTCAGAACTAGCTTTCTAATGATTATATATTTGACTATTTTTAAATTTATTATGTGTATGATTTTTGATGTTAAATGAATGTAGGTTTTTTATCAAATAAAAACCTCTGAGTTTGATGTTCAATGAAAAATAGTAAAACAAGGAAATTTTTTTTCAAAAAATAACAGTGCCCTCCATATTCGAGTCTACTTTCTATTAAAAAAATAATAATTGAAATTCAATAAATACACAATAAGTTATAAGCTATGTAGTCAAGGTAGGTCAAATTTTTGGTTTAGTCAACGTCAAACATTAATAAAAAATGCAATAATAGTGATAATGTCATCAAACCAATTGCATGCCCTCTATATGGATGTTACAAAACTAAATTTGAAGGAATCTCATCCATATCTATTTTACAAAAAAAGTTATGCTCTATGAAAATAGTGTTACTATTTGAAAATGACATTTTCAGCACCATACAAGTTTTCATGGGAGAAAGAAACAAGTATTCAAATAAATTATATATATATATATATATATATATATATATATATATATATATATATATATATATATATATATATATATATATATATATATATATATATATTTAGAATCTAGACAAAAAATCCTAAAAGACTCTAATTTACTACCTCCTCTGATTTCAAGCAGTTCAATGGGAATATGCATCCGAATCTGATTTTTTTTCTCAAAATGTAAAGTTTAGTGTCCATTTAGGCTAAAAAGCATAACTCACTATTGTGGGTTCACCCACATCAATTACATTATAATAATTAGGGACCGACATATTTAATTCAAGTTATCCATCCATAATACATGCTACATCACTGAAGTTAGCTTCCAAATAGGTCTTCTCCAAAATACACACCATAGCTAACGTCATACTACTTTCTGTACCTTATGCTAACCATCGAAAATTCTTTAGTACCCCTTGCATTATCCCTTAAGCTCACATATACTGAATCCATATCTTTTGTAAGATATAGCAGAAACACAAAGACTCACTCAATCAACTTCCACTATCACTGTCTAGTAACTAGTATTCACCAAATCTTATGTAACTCAGCTAATATGTAGTATTACAACATGCGAGCTTAGATATAAGATCACAACACCTTTAAGTATATACACCTAACATTGCATGATCTGAAAATTTCATACAACATATGTACACTATAGTAACCAGCCTATTCTCTTCATAGAAACATATGTTGACATTAGTGACAAAACATGAATGACAATAGGGTAAAAGCACAATAAGCTATCACCTTTTTACAAAGGAAGAGGCTAACAAAATCAAAGTTGTTCAACTTCAATAGCATAAATATGACATTTATGTTTGGAATTTGAAGATGATGTAAACTAATTAAATGTGATAAAATGGATGAATTTTATGATTAATATTTTTAATATTTTTTTGAATAAGAATTGATATGTTTTTTTAATTTTTAAAGATGATTTTTCAGCTACTGAAAAATGCTGAAAATTAGGGGTCTAGTTCCCACCAAAAAAATATATGTAAATAAACATATTTTCCCCTAATTTTAAAATATGTCATTGATGACATATATATCTAGCGCATAAAGAAATAAAAATTGGTTTGTGACCTATATTTTCTCTTTTATAACAATTCAAATTCCAAATCACTAAAATCAACAGTTTTCATCTCGTAACATATTTTTCATAACAAATCTATCCCAATCAAAAAAAGAAATATATATTCTTGAAGATGACTCTCTCCTCTAGTGCACCATGTGTTTTTAAAATTTATTTAATATGATTTACTATTTTTTTCTTTCTCCGAATCAACATCTTCTTAACTATTAAAATACCTACTTGTAATATTTTTCAATTACAATAAACTGTCTAATTAAAACACTATAAAATCTATATGAGGATATTCTTGACTCTGATCTCTACAAAAGGGTATTTTTTAATTTTCAAAAAAAATGTCATTAAAAATATTAGGAGTTATTGAAACGCCACTTTTTTGAAATAATTTTATTTTTATGGTAATTGGACCCAAAGTGGTATAAAACATACATTTAATAGATATTTCCAATTGGAAAAGTTAAAGAACTTATCTAACTTAGCTATAATGAATCTAGCTAGACCATATGTTTGACCAAAATTAGTTTTTAGTTAGAAATACTAAAATTCAACTGTGCTGATAAGATAGCCTAAAAGGTGACACTTGATTGTGCTTTTACCCAACAAAAAAGATTCCAACATCAATTAATGTAGTGATTAAACATATTAAATGTATCAACAATCTCCCAATGTATTAGCAATATCCAATATGATCTCCTTGATATAATTTGACTATGTGATTTAGATGTCATCTTGAACTTGTTGAATTTGTCTAATAATTTTTTTTATCTCTCCTATAATGGACATCTCAAATTCATTTCTCATGTCTTCAGTAAATAATTTACACATTGGCTCATTTCCTCCAAATATAATATCAGATAAAAAATATTTTGGTAATCAAAATCTTATCTTTAATGTCACATTTCATATATAAATTATTGTTTTCACTTTTTTTTTGAAATCCAATCTAAATTAAATATGAGTTTAATCTTTCATACCATACTTGAGGTGTTTAATTCAAACCATACAATGCCTTGGGTAGATTTCATACCATATCCTTGTTAGATTTCTCAACAAATCCTTCAATTTGTTCAATGTAAACTTCTTAAATAATTTCATTCATAAATGCAGACTTAACGCCAATTTGATAAACTTTGAAACCTTTATATGCAGCATATGCAAGTAAAACTCTCACACCTTCTATTCTAGTGAAAGGGGAAAATGCCTCATCATAGTCAATACCTTTTTCTTGTGCATATCCCTTGCATACTAGTCTAGACTTATTTATTATCACATCTCCATTTTCATTTAGTTTATTCCTGAAAATCCACTTTGTACCAATCACATTCTTACCTTCAAGTCTCAGTACTAGGGACCAAGTATTGTTCTTTTTAATCTGATCAATCTCTTCTTTCATTCCATTAATCCATTCTTCTTTCTCAAGTGCATCCTTGACTAGTCTTGGCTCAAATTTAGAAATCAAACATGTATTATCTCTTAACTTACTTCTTGTCATGACTCCTACATTCTTATCTCCAATTATTTTTCTCCATGCGTGGTGTCTTCTCACATAATTTTCTAAGAGAGGATTAGTAGAATGTTAATCAAACTTTTTATCTCTTGGTTGAGGCTCAATTGGTTCCTCAATTTATTCTTATAGCTCAAGTATCATACCTAAAATCCCTCCTATACATATAAAAATATTTGATAATCTCCTTGTTCCTTTTTTCTATCTTCTTCATTTATTTCTACAAATTCATCAAACCTCACATTTATAATTTCCACAATTTTGTTAGTATGCTTATTTAGATATTTATAATATTTTCTCTTTGTGGAGTATCCTAGGAATATATCATCATCTCCTTTGTAATCAATCTTTCCATTCCTAGAATCATTTAGAATATAACTCCCACTTTCAAAAAAAATTGTGATGCCTCACCCTAGACCCGCCATGGCTCTTCCACTATCGTTATGGTAGCCCTAGTAATTGGCTTAATATTTTGATATGCTTAGTTGATTTTAATATTTTAGACAAAGATTTGATCATCGTAGATGAGAATATATTACATTTTATGATGCTTTTTATACTCACAATGTTGACTTTATGATACATTATGACTGACATTATGATGATTGATTTAGATGGAATGCTAAGATGTGCAATTACAAAATTTATGTCGATATGAGCTATTAGGAAAATGAAAATCAAAAAATGAATAAGGTTGAGATGTGTATTTCATTTCAAGTTAAATGTTAGGTGATGAATTATTGATGACTATTTTATCAAATATTTATATGAATTCTAATTTATGGTATTTTGATTTATGAATGTTGGGATGAAGTGATGGATTTTATACGCTTATGTAAGTAACTAGGAAATGGAGTTTTGATTCGATTATGATATGATGAGATTTCTATTATGAATTGAAAGGTTAATTACTTAGGTGAAGTTTATGAGTGTCATGATGACTTTTAATTGCAATGGAATTATATATGCAATGATTATGCTACAAGCTTAATTTAGTGATGAATCAAATATTTCATGATAAGTTGTATGTATGCTTTAGATGAATGATTATGCCATGTGATAGTTTGGCTTAATTATGATTAATTTTTTGAGAATTATTTTATTGTGAAAGTTATAGATTTTGCATGTATATTTCCTTAGACTACTGATATTGGACTTGAGTGTGCAGGGAAATAGGCCATGGTAAATTCAGGGAACCATCGCAGAGACCAATGTGAAAATCAGTTTGAGCCAAGGTTGCTTCTAGTGAGAAGCCAAAAACCTTGTTGTATTGTATTTAATTCATAAAAGTATTGTGAATGAATCTATTTGATTTATATGTTAATTTTAAATTTGATTTATGTGAGAATACCCAAGTGGATATGCCACATGGCTTGTGATGTGTCATTTTTTGTTGTGTCACTTGACACTTATGTGTGTACTTATGGCCATGACATATCCACTTGGGGATTAGTTGAACACCAACCCAGGATGGTACCCTTTAGGATCCCCATGAAAATCACTTGGTGAGGGAGCTTGAGGTTTTGTCATATCAATGAATTTCGAATTTGAGCTTTACATAGGTTTTTGGGGGGCTTAAAAGGTGTCTAGGGAAGTGTTAGGGATATTTTTAGTAAGCCGACTTGATATACCTATGGGTAAGGGGAATTTTTCTTCCTAAGACAACCCCATGTTGACCAAAAGACCCCTCCAAAGGTTGGATTTTCAAAATGGCCGAAAATCCACTTTTGAAGCATGTTCTTGCGTAGAGTTTCATCCAATAATGATACAAGTCTCTGGCCACCTTTTTGGACTACCTTTTTAAGAATCCATATTTGGAAACCATGTAAGAAGCTTCGGAAGGTCATCCAATTAGAATGGGATCCTATCCCTTGGAGAGTGTGTGGAGGCCTTTTTAGAGGGGACTCTTCTTTTGGAAGAGTTTGACACCCACTCTCTAGATTTGGAGACTTAGCTATTTTGGAGAGGACTTTGGAAAGTGGAAAAGCTCTTCATCAAGTTTCTTCCATAAGCATGGATCAAGGTTGGTGGTATTATTCATTTGTTTATTTTTGTTTTCATGTTGAGAGAAAGAGTTCTCATGTATGTTATTCTTTGTATGCAAAAATTTAGTTATTGTGTTCTTGTAGTGTTTGAGTTGAGATCTTGTTATATTGTGATAATGGAGGTCTTGTGAATCTTAAGTTTTTTGTAGTGTTATTTTATTTGTGTTGTGAAAGTTAAATTTTTATGGAGTTCTTGAGTTTCTTGATTTTCATTGTATTATGGGAGTGTTCTCAGGGCCATACTCACCCTTGGGAGGGAAGAGTAGCCTTTTGGGTGAAGGGTTTGTTGGGATATTCAAGGGTGTAGAGTCATTCCTTGGATAGGAGAAGGATGAAACATGGATGTATGGGCTCCATGTAGCCATCTCTATTGCTATTTTGTATATTGGGGGTCATAAGGAGTTTGTGAGATTGTGTTTTTGATGAAAGATACATGATGAGGAAGCCAAGTGATGGCTTATCTCTTATCATGAGATGTGCTTTCTCCTCTTGAGTATGGTTCCACCTTCACCCCTATTTTTGAGTCATTTTGAGACTCTTTGTGTTAACCTTGGGAGGGAGATCTCATTATGTTTTATGTTGTATTTGTTGTTATTGTGGGTTTTTCTTGATTATCTCCTTGTCTTTGTGATAGTTCCCCTAGCTTGAGGGTGGCTTCATAGAAGCTTAGGTTGGGAGGTGAGCACTCCTTGTCCTATGTATTTTTATTGTAGGATTTGGAGCCATAGAAGACTTCATGGTTGGAGTTGAAATCTTGAAGAGATGATGATGCTTTAAAATTTTGAGTGGTATTACTTTTGTATTGTGTTTAATGTTATTGTAAGGGTATCTTCTGAATCGCATGAGTTCAATGTATATTGTAATGGAGTTATCACTCCAAGTCTTGTGATTGTATTCAAGTGTTGTTGTATTTAAGTTGTGAGGAGATGTATGAATATCTTGTTGATAGTTTTATTTTTGTTAATATGAAATGTTGTTCAAAGGACGTTGCCAATGTATTAAGTTGTTACTTTGAAAGCTTATTAAAATATGAAATCTGATAAATTGTATCAGGATGTATGTAAAAATGTTGATGCTATTGTAATAATGATTATTAGTTCTCCTTGAGTTCTTGAAATGGTCATTGAAAAATAGTAATGATAGTGTTGTTGTTAATGTATGATGAATAAAGTAAGGTAGAGTTCACAAAATTCTATTGTAGGAATCTCCTTAGTAATTTGAATCATTAATATGTGAAAATAGTTATTCATGTTTAGGATCAAGTCATAGAAATAATGAAGTTTACAATTTCAAAGTTTAGTAGTTGCTTTTAATAAAATTTTATAATATAATCATAGTTGATTTTATGGTTTATAGGAATAATTTCCAATTACCTTAAATAAAGTAAGACAAAAAAAAAACTAGATAGGAAGAGGAATAAAACAACTAAGTGAAGAAAGAAAACAAGACAAAGAAAAACACAAGAGAAATGTCAAAAAAAAAGAGACCTACAGATCTCTGGAAAATGTATGGGAAAACTTTCCCATACATTTTCCAACACACAGTCATTAAAATATTATTTCCTAGATCTACTTGGCTATAAAATATAACTTTAAAATACTAAGACAAAAAGCCTATTCTAACCTTCAAAAATATATATTTGTTAATGCTAGTCAAAAGTCTTCCTCAAATGATCTTGCTTGGGTGGGACCCATCTGGGTCGCCACCCAAGAAGCCCAAGGACTACATGAAGGCTTTTTATACAAAAAAAATTAATTTTTATTTAATTCTAAAAATTTACATATAATAAAAAAATGTCTTATACCTTACCCATGTTCAATCTTTTTGTTTTATGCTAAACAGACTTCAAAAAAATTTATGTGAAAAAAAAAAAGAATTTTTGTTGGGGGGACAGGGTAGGTACTCCCTGTGCATGGTAGCACATGATAAGGGGGGCGAGGCCCAAGAGACATGGGGCCCACCTGTCCCCCCTACAAGCAGGTAACCCTATGCATGACAACGTGGGGGCACCACTAAAGTCCCTTTGGGACTCCCTATACATGGCGCTAGGTATGTAACGCCTTTTTCATTTAATTTCTATTTTCTTTTTTTTTAAATTTATTTATTAAAAATTTCTAATTAGTACTTTTTAAATATTAACTATTTAATATATATATTAATAATTAATATATTATAATTTATTAATTAATTAATATCTTATAATTATTAATTAGTTAATATATTTATTATTTAATTAATATAATATAATTATTAAATAATCAATATTTTTATTTAGGATTTAATAATAAATATGTTATTAATTTAAATATTATATTTTTTTAATATATTATTAAACAATATATATAATATTATTTAATAAATATTTTCATATGTTTATTAAATTAACGCTTCACAAGTTGATTGTTAATTTAGTTTTACAAAAAATTGCTTTTATTGAAATCTACCTAGTAAGCGTAATTTTTATCGAGATGTAACTTGTATTTTTTATCTAAACTTGTTTAGTTTCATTAAAAATAATTAATTTTAATTAAAGGTTATTTTAATTAAACAATTAGTAATCTGTTAATCAATTAGAGAATGTTAGATAAACCTTTTGACTCTATTTTGATTTAAATTGACATCTGGGAATGTATTCATTTAACCTTTAGCTATTCAACTAAATTCATTAAAATATTTGGTTTTAGTAACATAAATTATTTGTAGAGTGGTCATTAGGAATTAATAAAAGTTATTAGAATAACTAAGACTCAATTAAAAATTTGCATGGCGCAAATTATTACTATCGATAACCAATGTTTAAATCAAAAGGGTCAGAATAGTCCTCATAGTCGTTGAGACATTTAACCTGGTTAAGATGAGCATGGTCATCAACCCTTCATCATGTATTCCTTCAATCAACTGCTAGTCTTCCTATTTGTGGCTTATCCTTTCAACTTTAGTTCTCTATTAATCTCTAAACTTAGACTTATATACCCTTTAAAAAAAAAAAAAAATTGGTGAGTTTTTGAGTGAAATATTATGGGCATGACACTTGGTATCAGAGCCAAGGTTTCAACATTGGAACCTAAACCCATTGTGTTTATTATCTAACTTTACCCTTTGGAAATTTTTAGGATGCCTCCCCTTATGCATCATGTAGTTCGCAATTTAGGGCTAGGACTAGAACGTTATGCCTTCTCCTAGTAGACCCAATTTTATACATAGATTTTTGATAATTTTAATAGTTTTATAAGTTTATTTCTAATAAATAGTATGATGGTCCTTCATTACATTATCAAGGGGATTCTTGAGACCCTTGGATCCATCAAATTATTATAATTCCAATTTTGAATAGGAAGGATCAGTTTTTGGGTTAATTTGATTCCATAATTTAGCTTAATTGTTTCTCTATAGGAGATAGACTAGGAACATGAAAATATCTTAATAACTCAAGATAATGGGTCAATGAAAATTGAAAACATGTTTTTCCATAAGAGTTAATGAGCGTATCTAGATAAAAAACTTAAGAGGGTTATGGACAGATTATGTTCAGTGTTGATGGAAACATGAATTAAAAGTATTTTGACCACATTATTAAGTAAGATTAAGACGTGGTTATACACTCAACACGTATCAAGGAAAGTATTAGTTGTGGTAGGATTCACATAATGCTTGAACGGAGAATAAATCAGAGGTTATACTAATGCTCAACATTGGAACCACCTACCCTTACCTTGTTCATAATTTAAAACCTTATTATTTATGATGGAAATGTTGTTATGGTAGTGCTAGCAACTTAAACTACTTGTGAGGAAACATTTAGAAACTTCTTTATTGAGAGTCTAGGCTGCATAAATTTTATGATATGTTCTTTTCAACATTAATAAGAAATACTTTACCAAGCACATGTTTATAACAAAAGGGTACCCTAGGAATAAAAATGTAAAGAGTAACTTGGCCATAAGATCAATCAACACGTGACGACCCCACCTTGTAAATATGAAAGCAAGGACTAATGTAGATAAGCAATGGAAGATTCAACTACCTAAAAATTCCTTCAGATTTCATGAATAAAACTTAGAGGGAATTCTTAAGAAATTAGTATAAAATTACCGATCAATCTAATTAGGTCATGACTGATACGATAGTAAAAATGAAGATAATACATGTGTCAATAGAGTTACTTGGTAATTGAATGTGGAGACCCTTATCAAGATACACTTCCAAGATGATACAAGGGTCAAGGTAGAAAGGTAACCTAAAATCCTTTTGTGTCATAATATATTGTAAGGCAATTATGTATTACCAGGAGGTAGATGTCAGCTATTAATCAATGACCTTCTTTGTTAGTGTTTTGTAAATAATTAATATTAATTGTAATGAAACTTCAGACAATCAATGACAATTTATTAGGAGGATAAAATGGAGTCGACAGTGATAATATACATTTAATCTAGTGTAAATAACTTGACTATCCTTTGTTGTTGTAATTATTAGTTCATAAGTAAATTGGAACCTTGTTAATGAGTTTATAAATAGAATAATATAATTTAGGGATTATACTTTTGAGTAGTCCCTTGTGCATTGCAGAGTTAGCTCAAAAGTAAATCACCTGCTCTAAAGTAGAATTTTCTTCTGAGGCATTCTATATGGATGGAAAATGAGAATATAAAACATTTGGATGGATGCACCTAATCGAGTCCAATAAGATGGAGAGCTTGAACTAAAAAAACATAAGGCATGATTGTGAAAGTGATTCGTTAAATCCTTATAGATAGTCATTAAACTATTAAAGTATAAAATACTATATGTCTTTACTCCATGTACAAACTGGTAGGCAACCTTCCTCGTGAGTTAATGCAATATGCTTGGGAATGCTGTGTAAAGTAGATATTAAGTGGTAAAGTGGAGAGTAGTATGAAAGCTTAATGAAACATATGTATAGTAATATAAATTAACTAACGGAGTGCCTTTTGTGATGAGTGAAGTTATATGGGAAGTACTCTGAGTGAGTGACTAGTTCAATTAGCTAGGAATGAAGTGGTGGACATCAAGTGCCAACTCACCAAATAGAGCCACTTGAGAAGTTTCTCGAGGGTTGTGATCCTAAAAATATTCATATGAATTAATTCTATTAGTTGAGGTTCTCATGGAGTTGTAGTGCTAGTAACCATATCTTTGGTCATTATATTCATAAAATTAATAGCCTTATAGATGTTGTAATAGAGTTGTTTTATGCCTTTTGGCCTAAGTATGTGGGCCATTTAAATGTTTTGTAAGTACGATGATGTATTTCATGAGACCTAAGTGAACCACGTTGCAATGGAAACTCCTCTCGGTGAGAAGAGGTTTTTGTGATGTAAATACCCTGATAATATACTTGGGGGTAGTAAAAGAACTTTATAGAGTAAGTAAAATGAATATTAGTAAGTATGCAGTTGTCTCTTGAGTTTTTGTATGTCTACCTCCCTCCCCAGATAAATATTTTCTTGGAAAACCCTTAATGCTTTATCCTTATAAGGACATAGTTAGTATATATTGAATATTGTCATAATAAATGTATGACATGATTTTCCTGTCTCCCTCTTAGTGACCTCAGAGGGTCACATAGTTCATGTAACGATTGTGGTAGGATATGGATTGCTAAATTTATCTTCCTTTTATTTTAATTTGTTTCACAAGTTGATTTTTGTGATTGCCAACAATGTAAAAGTAATTAATTTATGTGTCGGGCTGCTTAGCGAAACTTTATTTTAATGTCCTTATTTGCCTCAAGGACTTGTCTTTACTTATTTTGTGAGAAAATTTTACCAATGTGGCCACTTTTTGAATCTCACTTTGATGAAATGTTCTTTTCAATTTTTAAATTATGGATTTTACAATTATTTGATGAGGCTCTTATGGTTGCAATTTTTTGCAAGTCCTTTCATGGTAGGTTGTATGAGGGAGAAGATTTATTGGGAAAATCCATCATATTTTATTAATATAAATAGGGAGGGAATGTAAAGAAGTTCCCCATCACACTATGTTCATCTTGTCATTAGCGCTATTTATGACCATGCTAGTAGCCTTGGTAAGAGTATTAAATTATGGATTGTGATATGTATAGTTCTTTTAAGTTTACATTATGATCTTCTTTTATAGATATTATGTTAATATCAACAAATATAATATAAAGTAGGTAAAAACTAAGGATTTGTAGAGTGACAAATGATACCTTTAGCATGATATTGGACCTATACTCCATATATTGAACTTCATAGGGACCAATATCTAGAGTGATGTTAGCATACATTTGAGATATGTTGTAAGGGAGATGTCCCTTGTTTTAGTGTGTTTCCTTGTGACCTCAGATCCAACACTGGTGTGTTGAATGGAATTACCTTATGTTATCTTGTTGCTAGAAGAAGTTATGATAACTATGTAAAATTATATTAGATTGTGATGTTTGGGTAAGTAGTTCAATCATACAATGTTAATACTTTTAAATGGTAGAATTGATTAAAATAAGGTAAAACATATCCTTAACATGTATCAACATTAGAATTCCTCATCGCATGAGAGCAGTGATTCAAAATTCACCCAATGGGCTAAGCTAGATGTCAACCCTGGAGTTTGAACCCTAAGTGGCATAGCTTCCAGGAGGAAGTTCATGCCTAAGGGGGGGAGGATGTGAGGTCTCACCCTAGACTTGTCATGGCTTTTCCATTATCGTTATGGTAGCCCTAGTAATTGTCTTAATGTTTTGATTAGCTTAGTTGATTTTACTCTTTTAGACAAAGATTTGATTATAGTAGATGAGAATACATTACCTTTTATGATTCTTTTTATACTCACAATGTTGACTTTATGATACATTATGATGATTGATTTAGATGGAATACTAAGATGTGCAATTATGGAATTTATGTCGATATGAGTTGTTAGGAAAATGAAAATCAAGAAATGAATAAGGTTGAGATGTGTATTTCATTTCAGGTTAAATGTTAGGTGATGAATTATTGATGTCTATTTTATGATATATTTATATGAATTCTAATTTATGGTATTTTGATTTATGAATGTTGGGATGAAGTGATGGATTTTATATGCTTATGCAAGTAACTAGGAAATGGAGTTTTGATTCGATTATGATACAATGAGATTTCTATTATGAATTGAAATGTTAATTACTTAGGTGAAGTTTATGAGTGTCATGATGACTTTTAATCGCAATGGAATTATATATGCAATGATTATGCTACAAGCTTAATTTAGTGATGAATCAAATATTTCATGATGAGTTGTATGTATGTTTTAGATGAATGATTATGCCATGTGAAAGTTCGGCTTAGTTACAATTAATTTCTTGAGAATTATTTGATTATGAAAGTTAAGGAGTTTACATGTATATTTCATTGGACTACTGATATTGGACTTGTGTGTCCAGGGAAACAGGCCATGGTAAATTTGGGGAACCATCATACAGACCAATGTGAAAATCAATTTGAGCCAAGGTTACTTCTAGTGAGAAGCCAAAAACCTCATTGTATTGTATTTAATTTGTAAAAGTATGGTGCATGAATATATTTGATTTATATGTTAATTTTAAATGTGATTTATGTGAGAATGCCCAAGTGAATATGCCACATGGCTTGTGATGTGTCAATTTTGGTTGTGTCACTTAACACTTGTGTGTGTACTTGTGGCCATGACATGTCCACTTGGGGATTGGTTGAACACCAACCCAGGATGGCACCCTTTAGGATCCCCATGAAAATCACTTGGTTAGGGAGCTTGAGGTTTTGTCATATCAATGAATTTCGAATTTGAGTTTTACATGGGTTTTCGGGGGGCTTAAAAGGTGTCTAGGGAAGTGTTAGGGCCATTTTTAGTAAGCCCACCTTATATACCTATGGGTAAGGGGCATTTTTCTTCCTAGGACAACCCCATGTTGACCAAAAGACCCCTCAAAAAGTTTGATTTTCAAAATGGCCGAAAATCCACTTTTGAAGCATGGTCTTGGGTAGAGTTTCATCCAATAATGATACAAGTCTTTGGCCACATTTTTGGACTACCTTTTTACGAATCCATATTTGGAAACCATGTAAGAAGCTTGGGAAGGTCATCCAATTAAAATGGTATCATATCCCTAGGAGAGTGTGTGGAGGCCTTTTTAGAGGGGACTCTTCTTTTGGAAGAGTTTGACACCCACTCTCTAGATTTGGAGACTTAGCTATTTTGGAGAGGAATTTGGAAAGCGGGAAAACTCTTCATCAACTTTCTTCCATAAGCTTGGATCAAGGTTGGTGGTATTATTCATTTGTTTATTTTTTTTTTCATGTTGAAAGAAAGAGTTCTCATGTTTGTTATTCTTTGTATGAAAAAATTTAGTTATTGTTTTCTTGCAGTGTTTGAGTTGAGATCTTGTTATTTTGTGATAATGCAGGTCTTGTGAATCTTAAGTTTGTTGTACTGTTGTTTTCTTTGTGTTCTGAAAGTGAAGTTTTTATTGATTTCTTGAGTTTCTTGATTTGCATTGTATTATGGGAGTGTTCTCAAGGCCATACTCACCCTTCGGAGGGAAGAGTAGCCTTGGGGGTTAAGGGTTTGTTGGGACATTCAATGGTGTAGAGTCACTCCTTGGATAGGAGAGGGATGAAACATGGATGTATGGGCTGCATGTAGCCATCTTTATTGCTATTTTGTATATTGGGGGTCATAAGGATTTTGTGAGATTGTGTTTGTGGTGAAAGATACATGATGACGAAGCCAAGTGATGACTTATCTCTTATCATGATATGTGCTTTCTCCTCTTGAGTATGGTTCCACCTTCACCCCTATTTTTGAGTCATTTTGAGACTCTTTGTGTTAACCTTGGGAGGGAGATCTCATTATGTTTTATGTTGTATTTGTTGTTATTGTGGGTTTTTCTTGATTGTCTCCTTGTCTTTGTGATGGTTCCCCTAGCTCAGGGGTGGCTTCATAGAAGCCTAGGTTGGGACGTGAGCACTCCTTGGCCTATGTATTTTTATTACAGGGTTTGGAGCCATAGAAGACTTCATGGTTGGAGTTGAAATCTTGCAAAGATGATGATGCTTTCAGATTTTGAGTGGTATCACTTTTGTATTGTGTTTAATGTTATTGTAAGGGTATCTTCTGAATCCCATGAGATCAATGTATATTGTAATGGAGTTATCACTCCAAGTCTTGTGATTGTATTCAAGTGTTGTTGTATTTAAGTTGTGAGGAGATGTATGAATATCTTGTTGATAGTTTTATTTTTGTTAATATTAAATGTTGTTCAAAGGAAGTTGCCAATTTATTAAGTTGTTACTTTGAAAGCTTATTAAAATATGAAATCTGATACATTGTATGAGGATGTATGTTAACATGTTGATGCTATTGTAATAATGATTATTAGTTCTCCTTGAGTTCTTGAAATGGTCATTGAAGAATTGATGCAGGAGCATCCTGGGTGTAAGAGCAATCTTGCATCACCCAAAAATATTTCTGTTTTTGTATTCAATAAGGGCTATTTTGTGCAGAGCTGCTATTTATGGAAAGTTACTTTTTTTGGTAATTTTTGTATGTCCTCAGAATGATCTGATTTCTTTCTTGGAGGTTGATTTTGGTCATATAAGTCTACCAGTAAAGTTTCATTGCCAGATCAAGTGTATATTGGAAGATATTGAAGATTTTCGGTATTGGCAGCAGGGTACAGAAACTTTGAACTCAGTTTTGAAGGCTTTAGAGGCCCCGGATGAGGTCAAAAATTTGGGTGACGGGCCAACTGGTGATGACTTATGGTCTTCGGAAGTTGGGCCACCCGAAATGGTGAAAAATAATTTTCTTCAAAATTTCTGTTCGGGTTTCAAAGGTTATCTTGAGCTAACTATGACGTAATAAAATGTAAAATAAAATAATTCTAAGTTTGGTCGGCCTTATTAGCTAAAATTATGGAACCTTCCCAGGCGGTGGAAAATTGCCTATTTAAGGAAGGCTGTATTATTGTCTTAGGCAGTTCAGAATAGTTCTGGGTAGTAGATCTAGGCAATAATTTGAGGCTTTGTCCTACAGAATATTGTAAGGGAATGCCCATGGGGCTTTGCATATTGTAATTCTGAAAGTTTGTAATTCCACATTTGTGGAGATAATAAGAAGCCAATTTTCTGTTCTTGCATATTGTTGTTGTTTCTCTATTTCTGGTATGTGTTTGTGGTATTAAGGGGAGCACCCTTCATCAAGTGGTATCAGAGCCAGGTTTTCTTTAGTGTGTAAACAGATCACCGACTGTGAGGCAGTTTGCACCAGGACCGTGGTTAGGGTTTCAGCACGCATCGCGAAAATGCCTCCACGACGAGAACGTAGTGGAAGAGCTGGTGCTGTGACACCTGAGGTTAGAGAGCTGCAAAGACAAGTGCGAGCATTGCAAGAAGAGATTCGTAGAGGAATGAATCTCAATGTCAGAGACGAAAGCGAGGATGAAGCCGAAGAAGAATATCAAGAAGGAGAAGCCGAAATTGTGAACCAGGAGGAAGAAAGACTTTTTCGGGCCATTTCCAAGATTGGGAAAAGACCTAAGATTGAGGTTCCTACATTTTCTAGAAATCTTAACCCAGAGGAATTGATTGACTGGATCAATGAATGTGAGGAATATTTTGAGTACGAAGATGTTGACGATCCTGATAGGGTCAAATTTGCGAAGGCCAGATTGAAAGGTCATGCGAAGATCTGGTGGCAAGAGATTCAGTTGGAGTGAAATAGAAGGGGAAAGGAGAAAATCACGAGATGGGATCGGATGGTGGATAAATTGAAGTGATAGTTCATTCCTGTTGATTATGAGCTTGACCTACTGAAAAAAATGCAAAGTTTGAAGCAAGCAGGAAGATCTGTTCAGGAGTATACAGAGGAGTTCTATCGACTTCTCATCAGAACAGGCCATGCAGAAGCTGATAAAGAGAAAGTTGCCCGATACCTTAATGGGTTAAGGCCAAGCATTCAGGAGGAGCTGAATCTGGTTCGAATGAACAGTATTGAAGAGGCATACCAGTTTGCCCTAAAAGTAGAGGAAAAGCTGAACAAGAAGTTTGAGAGCAGACAAAACGGAAGAGGTCGCGGTGGACGATCTGGTGGACGATCATATGGTGGCCGAAATGAAGATCCGAAAAAGAAGGATGAGGCCAATAGCAGTCAGAATCAGCGAGGAAATAATTCCAATCGCTTCCAGGATCAGATTAATAGAGATCAGAGAGGAAGAGGAAGAGGACAAGGATCTGGAAGAGGTGGCTTCCGTGGAACATGTTTTCACTGTGGAGAAGAAGGTCATAGGGCATTTGAATGTCCTCAGTGCCAAGGAAGAACAGACAGGAGAAATGAAGGCCAGGCCAGAGTTGCACATATAGATGAAGATGCCAGATCATCAAATTTTGAAGATGCTGAGAGAGGAGAAATGTTGATTAACAAAAGAATCTTGTTGAGTGGTGAGAATGAACCTGAGCAAAGGAGGAGCCTCTTTCACACTAGATGCAAGTGTGAGGGTAAATGCTGTGATGTGATTATTGATAGTGGAAGCACTGACAATTTGGTGTCAGAAGAGATGGTGACAAAGTTGAAGCTCAAGAGACAGAAACACCCACATCTATATTGGATTGCCTGGGTGCAGGATGACCACAAGGTCATGGTCAGTGAACAGTGCCTGTTAAAGTTCAAGATCGGCGGGTACCAAGATGAGGTACTATGTGATATCATCTCTATGGATGCATGTCATATGTTGTTAGGTAGACCGTGGCAGTTTGAAAGATGTGCTGTACATGATGGTCGTGCGAATACCTATTCCCTTACAAAGGATGGAGTGCGACATAAGCTAAAACCATTGAAGGAGACTGAAGAAAAGGTATGTGGTAATGCAAGGATAACTTTTGTTGATGGAAGAAATTTCCTAGATGGTATGAGGCATGAGCATGTATGTTTTGCTTTAATTCTAAAAGCTGGTAAAAAGGAAGTAGAAGATGTTCCTGTAGAAGTTGTAGATTTGTTGAATGAGTTTCAGGATATTGTATCCGATAATGTGCCTGATGGATTACCACCAGTCAGGAAGATCAGTCATTAGATGGACTTGATCCTAGGAGCAAGTTTGCCGAATAAGGCAGCACACAGAATGACACCTGCAGAAAGTGAGGAGTTGAACAGACAAGTACATGAACTGTTACAGAAAGGATTGATCTATGAGAGTCTGAGTCCCTGTGTTGTACTTGCAGTATTAGCACCAAAGAAGAATGGAGAATGGAGGATGTGTACAGATTCTAGGGCAATAAACAAGATCACAATCAAGTACAGGTTTCCATTGCCACGAATGGATGATATTATGGACTGTTTGAGTGGAGTTGTGTATTTTTCAAAGATAGATCTGAAAAGTGGATATCATCAGATTCATATCAGAGAAGGAGATGAATGGAAGACTGCCTTCAAGACAAAGGAAGGACTGTATGAGTGGTTAGTCATGCCTTTTGGGCTAACCAATGCACCGAGCACTTTCATGCGGCTCATGAACGAGGTTCTGAAAGAATTTCTGGGTAAGTTTGTCATTGTTTACCTAGATGATATTTTGATCTTTAGTAAGACATTGGAGGAGCATATGACGCATATTCGTATGGTATTTGAGAAGTTGAGAGAAGAGAAATTGTTGATTAATTTGAAGAAGTGCAGTTTTGTGAAGAAAGAGTTAGTGTATTTGGGATTTGTAGTTTCAGCAAAAGGTCTAAAAATGGACCCAGAGAAGGTACAAGCTATCCTTGAATGGCCTACTCCAAGGAGTGCTACTGAGGTAAGATCTTTTCATGGTTTAGCTAGCTTTTACATAAAGTTTATAAGAAATTTTAGCAGTATTTGTGGACCCTTGACTGAAACAATGAGAGGGGATAGGAAAGAGTTTAAGTGGACTAAAGGAGCAGAAAAAAGTTTTTAATTATTGAAACAAAAAGTTACAGAACAACCTATTTTAGCACTTCCAGATTTTAATAAGGTGTTTCAAGTAGATTGTGATGCTAGTGGTACTGCAATAGGTGCTGTTATGAGCCAAGAAGGTAAACCTGTTGCTTATTTCAGTGAGAAGTTAAATGATGCCAAGAGAAAATATTCTATTTATGATCAGGAATTTTATGCTATAGTTCAGGCATTAAAGAAGTGGAGACATTATCTGCTTCCTAAGGAGTTTGTTTTGTATACTGATCATTAAGCTTTGCAATATTTGAATAGTCAAGGAAAATTGAATCAAAGGCATTTGAAATGGGTTGAGTTTTTGCAGAATTATACATTTGTTTTGAAACACAGGAGTGGAAAGTCTAATAGGGTTGCAAATGCTCTTAGCAGAAGGCAACTATTGCTGACAAAAATGCAGATTGAAGTGGTTGGGTTCAAGGAACTCAAGAATTTGTATCTAGAAGATCCTGATTTTGGTGAAGCTTGGAAAGCTTGTACAGAACCTGTTACTCTAGACAGGACAAAATGGTTGGATTTCATCATCCAGGATGATATGCTATTCAGAGGGAGTCAGTTGTGCATTCCACGAAGTTCTATGAGGGAGAATCTCATCAAGGAGAAGTATAGCGGAGGATTGGCTGGACATTTTGGTCGTGATAAAACCCTTGGTTTGGTTAGTGAGAATTATTATTGGCCACAATTGCAGCAAGATGTGAAGAAGTTTGTATAGAGTTGCAGAGTATGTCAGATGGCGAAAGGAGTGAAGCAGAATACAGGGTTGTATCAGCCATTATCTGTACCAGAGAAGCCTTGGGAGGATATCAGCATGGACTTTGTTCTTGGTTTACCAAGGACATAGCGGGGACACGATTCAATTTTTGTGGTAGTTGACAGATTTTCGAAGATGGCACATTTCATTCCCTGCAAGAAGACTAATGATGTTGTTCATGTAGCAGGATTATTTTTCAGAGAAGTGGTGAGACTACATGGTTTGCCAAAGACCATAGTTTCAGATCAAGATACTAAATTTGTTGGATATTTGTGGTGGACATTGTGGAAGAAGTTGAAGATAGATTTGAAGTTCAGTTCATCACATCATCCACAGACTGATGGACAGACAGAGATGGTGAATAGGAGTTTGGGAAATTTGCTGAGATGTTTGGTTGGAGATAAGCCAACAGGATGGGATTTGATTTTACCATAGGCAGAATTTGCATACAATAATTCTGTCAACAGGAGCACTGGTAAATCACCATTCCAGATTGTATATGGAAGTAGTCCAAGAAATGCATCTGAATTGAGGAAGATAGATAAAGGAGAAATAAGTAGTGCTGAAGCTGAGGATTTTACAGAACACTTGAAGAACATCCATGAAGAGGTGAAGAAGCATATTACCAAGATGAATGCATAGTATAAGGCTAAGGCAGATGAGAAAAGGAGGTATAAAGAATTTCAAGTTGGTGACGAAGTCATGGTTCATTTGCGGAAGGAGCGGTTTCCAGTTGGTACATATAACAAGCTGAAAATGAAGAAGTTTGGACCATGCAGGATACTGAAGAAACATGGTTCAGGAAACGCATATGAGGTAGAATTGCCTACTGAGCTAAATATTTCACCAGTGTTTAACATTTCAAATCTAACAGAGTATCATGAAGGAGGTGTTGAAGATGAGATCACAGCAGCACCGTGGAGTATTCCAGCAACTAGTTCAAACACTAAGGAGATCGAAGATCTACTGGACAATCATGTTGGCAGAAGCACAAGGAACAGGACATATGAAGAATATCTAGTCAAGTGGAAAGGATGACCTGTTGAAGATTCATCATGGTTGACAAAGGAGGAGGTTAGCCGTCTTGGTTTTCCTCTGCACACCTGAGTCGTGACAGGGTCACTTCTCAAATTACCCTGGGTGTCTGATGCAGGAGCATCCTGGGTGTAAGAGCAATCTTGCATCACCCAAAAATATTTCTATTTTTTTATTCAATAAGGGCTATTTTGTGCAGAGCTGCTATTTATGGAAAGTTACTATTTTTGGTAATTTTTGTATGTGCTCAGAATGATCTGATTTCTTTCTTGGAGGTTGATTTTGGTCATATAAGTCTGCCAATAAAGTTTCATTGCCAGATCAAGTGTATATTGGAAGATATTGAAGATTTTCGATATTGGCAGCAGGGTACAAAAACTTTGAACTCAGTTTTGAAGGCTTTAGAGGCCCCGGATGAGGTCGAAAATTTGGGTGATAGGCGCTTGCGCCAGTCAAGCCTGTAGATCGCTTCGTGGCATTTCTGAAATGGGGTTATAATAGCCGATCGGGTCAACTAGTGATGACTTATGGTCTTTGGAAGTTGGGCCACCCGAAATGGCGAAAAATAATTTTCTTCAAAATTTTTGTTCGGGTTTCAAAGGTTATCTTGAGCCGACTATGACGTAATAAAATGTAAAATAAAATAATTCTAAGTTTGGTCGGCCTTATTGGCTAAAATTCTTGAACCTTCCCAGGCGGTGGAAAATTGCCTATTTAAGGAAGGCTGTATTATTGTCTTAGGCAGTTCAGAATAGTTCTGGGTAGTAGATCTGGGCAATAATTCGAAGCTTTGTCCTACAGAATATTGTAAGGGAATGCCCATGGGGCTTTGCATATTGTAATTCTGAAAGTTTGTAATTCCACATTTGTGGAGATAATAAGAAGCCAATTTTCTATTCTTGCATATTGTTGTTGTTTCTCTATTTCTGTTATGTGTTTGTGGTATTAAGGGGAGCACCCTTCATCAAGAATAGTAATGATAGTGTTGTTGTTAATGTATGATGAAGAAAGTAAGGTAGAGTTCACAAAATTCTATTGTAGGAATCTCCTTAGTAATTTGAATCATTAATATGTGAAAATAGTTATTCATGTTTAGGATCAAGTCATAGAAATAATGAAGTTTATAATTTCAAAGTTTAGTAGTTTCTTTTGATAAACTTTTATAATACAATCATAGTTGATTTTATGGTTTATAGGAATAATTTCCAATCACCTTAAATAAAGTAAGACAAAAAGAAACTAGATAGGAAGAGGAATAAAACAACTAAGTGAAGAAAGAAAACAAGACAAAGAAAAACACAAGAGAAATGTGAAGAAAAAAGGGATGTACAGGTCTCTGGAAAATGTATGGGATAATTTTCCCATACATTTTCCAACACACATTCATTAAAATATTATTTCCTAGATCTACTTTGCTATAAAATATAACTTTAAAATTCTAAGACAAAAAGCCTATTCTAACCTTCAAAAATATATATTTGTTAATGCTAGTCAAAAGTCTTCCTCAAATGATCTTGCTTGGGTGGGACCCATCTGGGTCACCACCCAAGAAGCCCAGGGACTACATGAAGACTTTTTATATAAAAAAAATTAATTTCTATTTAATTCAAAAAATTTACATATAATAAAAAAATGTCTTATACCTTACCCACGTTGAATCTTTTTGTTTTATGCTAAACAAACTTAAAAAAAAATTATGTGAAAAAAAAATGAATTTTTGTAGGGGGTGACCTGTGGACCCCACGTCCATTGGGCCCTGCCCCCCTTCCCATGCGCTGCCATGTGTAGGGCGTTCATGCCATGACAGGTACCCCTATGTATGACAGTGTGGGGGGAGCACTAAAGTCCCTTTGGGACTCCCTATACTTGGCGCTAGGCATGTAACACCTTATTTATTTATTTATTTATTAAAAATTTCTAATTAATACTTTTTAAATATTAACTATTTAATATATATTAATAATTAATATATTATAATTTATTAATTAATTAATATATATATATATATATATATATTAATTAATTAATATATGTATTATTTAATTAATATAATATAATTATTAAATAATCAATATTTTTATTTAGGATTTAATAATAAATATGTTATTAATTTAAATATTATATTTTTTTAATATATTATTAAACAATATATATAATATTATTTAATAAATATTTTAATATGTTTATTAAATTAACGCTTCACAAGTTGATCGTTAATTCAATTTTACGGAAAATCACTTTTATTGAAATCTACCTAGTAAGCATAATTGTTATCGAGATGTAACTCGTATTTTTGTTCTAAACTTGTTTAGTGGTGAAGGGTGCTCCCCTTAATACCACAAACACATAACAAAAACATAGAAATAACAACAATATGCAAGAACATAAAATTGGCTTCTTATTATCTCCACAAATGTGGAATTACAAACTTTCAGAATTACAATATGAAAAGCCACATGGGAATTCCCTTACAATATTTTGTAGGACAAAGCCTCGAATCAATACCTAGATCTCCACCCCGAACTACCCTAGACAACACTACGGGCCTTCTTTATATAGGCATTTTCCACCACCCAAGAAGGTTCTAGAAATTTAGGCCTTAGGGCCGACCAAACTTAGAATTATTTTATTTTTCAATTTATTACATCAAAGTCGGCTCAAAATAACTTTTGAAACCCGAACAAAAATTTTGAAGGAAAATTATTTTTCACCATTTCAAGTGACCCAACTTCTGAAGACCATAAGTCATCACTAGTTGACCTGATGGACTATTATAACCCCATTTCGAAAAGGCCACGAAGTGTTGTACAAGCTTGACTAGCGCAAGCACTTGTCACCCAAATTTTCAACCTCATCTGGGGCCTCTAAAGCTTTCAAAACTGAGTTCAAATTTTCAATACCCTACTGCCAATACCGAAAATCTTTAATATCTTCAAAACTAGACCTGATCTAGCCATGAAACTTTACTAGTAGGCTGATATGACTTAGATTAACCTCCACATGTAAAATCAGAACATTCCGAGATCGTATGAGCAACTTACTAAAAATAGCAAGTTACCATAAATAGCAACTCTGCACAAGATAGCCCTTATTGAATACAAAAACAGAAATATTTTTGGGTGATGCAAGATTCCTCTTACACCCAGGATGCTCCTGCATCATTTAGTTTCATTAAAAATAATCAATTTTAATTAAAGGTTATTTTAATTAAGGAGTTAGTAATTTGTTAATCAATTAGAAAATGTTAGATAAACCTTTTGACTATATTTTGATGTAAATTGACATCTAGGAATGGATTCGTTTAACCTTTAGCTATTCAACTTAATTTGTTAAAATATTTGGTTTTAGTAATAGAAATTATTTGTAGAGTGGTCATTAGGAATTAATAAAAGTTATCAGAATAACTAAGACTCAATTAAAAATTTGCATGGCGCACATTATTACAATCGATAACCAATGTTTAAATCAAAAGGGTTAGAATAGTCCTCATAGTCGTTGAGACATTTAACCTACTTAAGATGAGCATGGTCATCAACCCTTCATCATGTATTCCTTCAATCAACAACTAGTCTTTATGTTTGCAGCTTATCCTTTCAACTTTAGTTCTTTGTTAATCTATAAACTTAGACTTATATACCCTTTTAAAAAGAAAAAAAAATTGGTGAGTTTTTCAGTGAAATATTATGGGCGTGACAAAATTAAATTAGCTAACATTTGGTATATGCCCATAATAGAGTTCATAGGAAGTTTTATTTGTACCTTTCTTCAATTTTACTTAGTTGAGAGTGTAGTAAAAAGTACTAATGTATTCTCTCCACAATGTTTTGGCAACCTCTCTTTCAATCAAAAATGTTCCAGCACAATCAACTATTGATTTGTTCCTTCTTTCATCTATGTCATTTTTTATGGAATCATTGGTCCAAATGCTTTCCTTTTAATTCCATTCTCATTGAAGAAGATAGTAAATTCATCTATGATAAAGTTAGCTCCTCTATCTGATCTTAAACATTTCATCTACTTAGATGTTTCCTTTTCAACTCTTTCCTTATACCATTTAAACATTTGGAATGCATCAATTTTTTATCTTAGAAATATTACCAACATCATCCTTGAGTATTCATCAAAAAATAAAATAAAATACCAATCACCATAATAGCTTTGAATTCTGATAGGGACACAAAGATCAGTATGAACTAATTCCAATATGCCATTAGATGAATAATACTTTTTTTGTGAAACTTTATTTTTTCATCTTACCAATCTAACATTGCTTAAAAATCACTTTATTAGGCTTTATTAATTTTAGTAGACTGGTGTTTCTATTTTTCCTACTCAATTTGATCATGTTATAAAACTTTACATTATAAATATTATTATGCTATAATCATACATACTTAACTTTAAAAAATAAGCAACTCTTTGTAGCGGTACCAAGGTAGAATAATTTACCTTTAGATTTATATCATCAGAAAATTGAAGCACTTACATTTAGGACTATTTTAGCTCTCCAAGTAGGTAGTATGGGGTCATGTGAGATGCCTTGATGGGATCTCTAGCTTGATTATAGCCTTTTTCTTCTATTATAGTCCTATTTCCACCTTTTTCCATACTATTTTTGCATCCTGATGCAGGAGCATCCCAGGGTAGTTGGATATCTTGCATGTTTGGGAGACTTGATGGAGTTGTGTGGACTTATTTTCATATTTGAGGGGTTTGGTAGAGTTTTATAAACCTACTTGGGTCTTGGGTAATTGGTTTTGATGTATTTAATGGTCTTGGTTTCTTAGCATGGCCTAGAAGGAGCTCGGCCTTGCTTGGGATTTTGGTTCCTATTTCAGGCCGTATAAGTAATTTTCCACAAAGATTTAGAGGCTTCAAATTTCAATAATTTAAGCGGGCCTATATTTCTACCTACGGTTCGAAGCACGAGTTCTAATTCATCTAGAGCTAGGAGATATCACGATTTTACTAAGACATCTATTTTGGGAATTTAATTGTTGTTTTTGGCCGACTTGTGGCATTTAATTTCGGTATTTGTATTTAATTTATGTTGAGGGCCGACCTGTGGCTTAGATTGGTATAAGTAGAGGTTGTGGGGGAAGTCTTTAGGCATTCATTCATCCACTTGGGAGAGGAGGAGGTGGATGTGGAGCGAGTTTTGAGGAGAGCTAGTAGCTGCGGCTTGGGAAACAAGGAGATTGCTTGGTGGGCTTGTGAGCACAAGTTTAGATCTTCCTTGGGGGTTCCTACCAGTGTGTGGATCTGGGCTAGCTAGGGTTTTGGTTTGGATCTTGTGAGATCTTGTGGATTTTCTATTGTAATTGCATTGTATTTGGCCGTAACCCGGAAGGCCTTACAGCCGGGCATGTTGGATGAAAATATGATGATTCTATTATGAGTATTGGCATTGCATGGATCTATATCTCTGTATTGTTATTATATTCTATTGTGTGGTTATTTGCTGGGGGCTAGGACATCTCCATCAGGGATTCTCCTACCTTGCACTGCATCAAGTGGTATCAGAGCATAGTTGTTCCTGAGTGTGTGGACAGAGCGCCGAATGTGAGGCAGTTTACACCAGGACCTTGGGTGGAGTTTTTCAGAGTGAAGGTTGTTCCTGAGTGTGTGGACAGAGTGCCGAATGTGAGGCAGTTTTCACTAGGACCTAGTTGAAGGTTGGATCTAGTTGGTGATTTGCTACAGAGGGTTTGTGAAGATCTTGGAAGATGGCTCTAAGAAGATTGGACCCTGAGATGATTGCAAAACTCCATGATGTAGTGGAGAAGAATATTTCAAAGACTTTTGCTCAGTTGGAAGCTAGATTGACTAATCAAGTTAAGGAAAGGATGGTTGAGAGTGATCCATCTCTGGATAAATTTCATAAGAGAGTTCGAGAGATCTTGAAACCGTGGAGCTGGAGTCTACCAATCAGGAAGCGAGTTGTCTGGCCGGTTAGAAGACTTGTTCAAGAGAGAAGAGGGCATAGCAAGGTCGAGATGGAAGTTGGTTTTGTTGATCAGTGTGTAGAGGCTGATGCAGAACCTGCGGAGAAACCTATGGATGTTTCTATGGAGCCTCCTAACCTTGTTGATGCTATGATTGAGGTTGGTTTTCATGATCAGTTGGTTGAGTCTGACATGAAAATTGTGGAGCACTTGGTCGTGGATAATCAGGTTGCTAAGGGTGATGATCCATATGTTGGTGATATGGATGTTGTTGATATGGATGTTTCTAGTGTGGATTCACTAGTTGTTGATGTGGTTGAGGATCTACATGATACTACGGATCTGTATGTTCCTGATGTGGACCTATTGGTGGTTGACATGGTTGAGGATTTACATGTTGCTCCTATTGTGGATTTGAGCTTACATGTTGGTGACATGGATTTCATGTTTGAGGATATTTTTTTTGTTGGTAGTGATCAGCTAGAGAGAATGTTGGTGAGGCACTATGTTCCGTTTGTTCCTGGTAGTGAGCATGTTGATTGGATGGTTGAGATTCTAGTGGTTGATAGATGGATTCGGATTTGGATGATTTTCATGTTGGTTCTATTGTCCTTGTTGGCGTGGAAGCCTTTGGTGAAGATGAAAATGGTTGCAGATATTTCATTGGGCATCAATGTATGAGGCATACTTCTTTTCACACCTGGGGAGTCTGATGCAGGAGCATCCCAGGGTAGTTGGATATCTTGCATGTTTGGGAGACTTGATGGAGTTGTGTGGACTTATTTTCATATGTGAGGGGTTTGGTAGAGTTTTATAAACCTACTTGGGTCTTGGGTAATTGGTTTTGATGTATTTAATGGTCTTGGTTTCTTAGCATGGCCTAGAAGGAGCTCGGCCTTGCTTGGGATTTTCGTTCCTATTTTAGGCCATATAAGTAATTTTCCACAAAGATTTAGAAGCTGAAAATTTCAGGAATTGAAGAGGGCCTATATTTCTACCTACGGTTCGAAGCACGATTTCTAATTCATTTGGAGCTAGGAGATATCGCAATTTTACTAAGACATCTATTTTGGGAATTTAATTATTGTTGTTGGCCGACTTGTGGCATTTAATTTCGGTATTTGTATTTAATTTATGTTCAGGGCCGACCTGTGGCTTAGATTGGTATAAGTAGAGGTTGTGGGGGAAGTCTTTAGGCATTCATTCATCCACTTGGGAGAGGAGGAAGTGGATGTGGAGCGAGTTTTGAGGAGAGCTAGTAGCTGCGGCTTGGGAAACAAGGAGATTGCTTGGTGGGCTTGCGAGCACAAGTTTAGATCTTCCTTGGGGGTTCCTACCAGTGTGTAGATCTGGGCTAGCTAGGGTTTTGGTTTGGATCTTGCGAGATCTTGTGGATTTTCTATTGTAATTGCATTGTATTTGGCCGTAACCCGGAAGGCCTTATAGCCGGGCATGTTGGATGAAAATATGATGATTCTATTATGAGTATTGGCATTGCATGGATCTATATCTCTGTATTGTTATTATATTCTATTGTGTGGTTATTTGCTGGGGGCTAGGACATCTCCATCAGGGATTCTCCTGCCTTGCACTGCATCACATCCTGATCTGAAACCCTAGGATTCTTGACCTCAAGGTGAAGGATGACCTTTTGGGTCAAGATCGACCTTGACACTGACCTCATTCAAGGTTTACCTCGATCCTAACCTAGGTCAGAGTCAACCTTGACCCTGACCCTGGGTCCAGATTTCAAAATCTAGAAGTTTCGAAATGTCAAGATTTTGGAAAGTTTATTTTTTCACTTTCGAGTTGGTTGTTTCAGGCTTCGAAATGATAAAATCTTAAATTATATTTATTTTAGGTCAATTTCTAGGGGTAAATATTTAAATTGGAGTTTAATTCTCCTATGTAGGCCTCCCTAAAAGTTTGTGCCCTAACTTGTATAAAAGGAAGCCTTCTCCTCTCATTTTCACATCCATTATTCACCCTCACTCAAGCAAGATCAATAAATAATTTTAATAAATCAAGGAAGCATTCAACCAATCATCTGCATTCAAGCATTGAAGTTCTCCATTGAAGATCAAGGATTCAAGCATTAGAGATTCATCATTCAAAATCCTAGATCTATCCATCATGATGGTGTGATCTTCCTTCAAGACCCTCTGTTCATCTTGAAGATCAATTCATTCTCCCTTCAAGGTAGATTTCAAGCATACAATCATGGAGGTTTTGATGGCCATTTATAGTTTTTAGTGTTGATTCTAATCTTTCATATTCACATACTTGTTTACATTTCAAATATAATTGCATATCTATTGAATATTATAGCTTTGTTGTTAGATCTATTTATACTACTTGCGAGCATTCTCTATTTCAATTCCATTTTTAAGGTTGATTCCAAATCAGGGTTTGACCAAGGCAAACCCATCATCAAAACAACAAAACCATTTTTCTTGCAGTAATAGGTGCAAGACGGTGAATTACAGTTCAAATCTAAGTACCCCTTCTTTGGTGAACTTCTAGGATCTATGAAAAGAATTTTCATCAGAATAGTGCAGATGAAGGTCAACATAAAGGGGTAAGATCTTACCCCTTTCTTGGGTCAAGGTCAACCTTGCTTTGGAAAGAAAAAGATTTCTGGGTTTTCTCTATTTCTATGTTTTTAGGCAAGATCTGGTTACAGAATTCCCTGAAACTAAATACAAACACCAGAAAACAACATTTTCTAGATCTATCATATTTTGAGGTTAGTATTTTTCTTCAATTTGATTAAGATTTCAATACTCCTTTCCATAACAAGATATAAGGTTTTCTCCTTTCTTCATATTCTCCATCAATTGATTCATTTGTGCATTAATCATTTTCTTGTGGTTAATCAATTTGGATATTTCCTTTTGGGAATTTGGGTTTAACAGGAACATCTTACATTCCCTACCAAACAATTCTAGCCTATCTATTATATATCTTACATTTTGGTGAACCCATGATAGAAAAGTATTTCTTTTTGGTGTTAGATGCTTTGACTAGCTTTCTTTTATGCTCTTGGATTTTAAAATTTAAAAAAATCTATATATTCTACAAAATACAAAAATAGTTTCAAGCATTTCAATTCACTATGAAGATCTTTAAGATACTTTTGTGTGTAGTTACTTTTCTTATTATTCTCCTCCTAGCATCTCTTTATTTTACTTATGATGTTTATGAGAGTATCATCCATTTCATTATGTTTGTCACTCTTCATGTTTCACTTGCCTATGCTATTGTGAGATTGATTGATACTCATCTTCCTACTTTCAAAACTTTCATTAAAGATATATGTTGCAGACTTATCACTCTTTTGGATTATGTGAAGAAATTGGTAGATGATACACCATCTCCTAATCTTCATAATCCTTCTCCTATCCTTCCTAATTTAGTTCTGAATCTTCCTAATCATAATCCTATTCCTCCTAATTTGATTCCTAACATTCCTGACATGCCTAATTCTCCATTTTCTATCCCTAGTTCTTCCCATACATATGATGAGGTTCAAACTATGCTGCATGATGTAGATGTGCAAGAATTCTTTAATTTACATTCTCCTTTGATTCATCATTGTATTAAAGGGAAGGGTAAAGAAACTTCTTCTAAACCTATCATTCCACCTTACACGATGTTTTCTCATGATCACAATAAACAATCACCTCTTGTAGAAGCTTTAAAAGATATGCATACTACAAGACATAATATAATGGGTAAACAAGGTTATAAAGGTTTAGGGGTTCATGTTAATGAACATGGTCTTAAATATCCAGTTCATATATCCTCTAAAAAAGATATGCATGCTCTTGGTTGTTCACAATCTCAATTTAAGGTGGTTGATATTTATCGTCATCCTCCTCTTCATCTTCTTCTTCCAACACCTAGCTTAGATTACCCTGATACTCCTCAAGATATCGCTAAAAAGGTGTATGTTTAGTTAATGAATTATAAGAAAGAAATATTTAAACCTATACCGAAAGATGCTCTTTCCAAGTACAAATGTCCTTTTCATTATAGTAATACATGTTTACTTGTTGATTGTATGCATTTCAAGTTGTATGTTAGAAAAATAGCTACTTTAGGTGATGAACTACAACTGATTGAATACCTGAATGACTTGAAGATCACTTATTAGAGAGCACCAAGTACTAAAATGATATGTAAGATAATTAAATCAATCATTTTGTTGTCATTGATGTCAACTAGTTTTGAAAGTACTTATCATGATAGTTGCAAACATCTAAACATCTGTAAAGAGGAGAGAAAAGATGAAGAATTGAGATATCTACATGGAGAAAGATGGATATGATGAGTCTATGACTTCATATGGTTTACATGATTATGTTGCAAAAATCTATTATGAAGATGGAAGAAAATTATTACAAGGAAATATGGTCAGTTGATGAAACACTTTAGTATACACTAAGCTAGTGTAGTGTATATCGAGTGAGAGTAATAACTGAGCTTGTGTTCACCGATGTATTTCTTTATTAACCAACTATGGATGAAAGTATTAAATGCTTAAGTTTAGCTGACATAAATTGATGAGCTAGAAATTGTTATGATTTCAAGATTGAGGATAAAGTTTGTTATGAGATCGACAACTGACAAAATTCAGAGAAGATCTAAAGGATGGAAGTGAAACATGTTATTGACACATCTACCGAGGAAGGTTTAAGAGGAAAAATAAATGAAGGAGATTAAGTGGAAAAATATGATGGATGATATGAAAATAGTTTATCTGTCTATATAAGAGATATAAGTTTCTTTATTGAAACATGCCAGAAGAAAGGAGACTACAGAGATTTCATGTGAATACAGTTTCATGCATGCCTGATCAGACTGGTTGAAGAACAACTGAACTTTAGAACAGTACTGAGCATCGGAGAACTATTACCGAGTGAAAGTAAGTTGAGGAAGTGAATTGATATATTGATCAAAGGATTTGTATGGGCTTATAATAGATCTAAACATCTGAAATTTGAGTTGTATTATAATCAGTTCAACTAATGTTTTAGTTTAACCATTGATATAGAAAAATCTCTTACCAAGTGGACTTAACCATATTTTTTTATCCCCCCATATCATTCAATGAATGTACATCGTTATCCTGTCAACCCCATAGTGAATGATGGTAGAACTATAAGTGTTAGTCTTAAATCCTCTAACAAGGTCACACCTAACAGTGTGTTTGTAACCTTTAACAGGGTTTTCTCTTAACCGAGCTCACTTCAGAAGATTTTTGAAGATTTGCTACTAAAGAATAGAAGGAATCTGATAGCTAAAAAGATCAAATAAGCAGAGGAAAGTCTACACTTGTAATTCTATTATGTAACATAGTGATTAAACATATTAAATATCAAGCTAGGGAGAGCTTGCTGAGCTACATTATTTTCTTACATAGTTGTAGAATAGATGTTTGGTATGTGCATGGCATATTTCATATTGCTTGAGTTTCCATCAATGCCAAAGGGAGAGATTAATGAACTATAACTAATTGAATAGCTAAATGACTTGAAGATCAATGATTAGAGATCACCGAGTAGTAAAATGATATGTAAGACAATTAAATCAATCATTTTGTTTTCATTGATGTCAACTAGTTTTGGCAGTACTTATCATGATAGTTGCACACAAAGAGGAGATAAAAGATGAAGAACTGAGATTTTTGCATGGAGAAAGATGAATATGATAGATGAGGATAAGGAATACCTTGGGTAAGTTATTGATGAGTTTATAAATTCATATGGCTGACTTGATTATGTTGCATTAATCTATTATGAAGATGGAAGAAAAATGTTACATGGTAATATGTGTTGGCATTAAGCAGGATTGCCACTAGTGACAACACTTATTTGCATTCTGAGTGCAAACCGAGCAGAATAGTGCAAACTGAATAGAACAGTGCAAACTGAGCAGAACAGTGCAAACCAAGCAGGATAGTGCAAACTGAGCAGAACAGTGCAAACCGAGCAGGATAGTGCAAACCGAGCAGGACAGTGTAAACCAAGTAACATTATGTCTATCGAGTCACCAGTATTTACCAAGTTTGAAACCTACCGAGTGGTTAGTATGAACCAAGCCTTCACTTCTACCGAGTGCATGACGATGTCGAGTAATGCAGTGGACGCCGAGTATCAGAAAGTCACCGAGTTAGTTTGCAGGAACCGTGTAACCATACTTGAGCCGACTTAGTAGCACTTATGTTTATTTGTCAAGTTGACTTTGTAATTGTAATTAATTGTTTAGACTTGTATATAAACAATGTTGTAAAAATACCAAGATGTATGAATGAAAAAGAAAGAAAAGCAGAGATAAGCGAATTACAAAGGGCTACAGTAGTATAAGAAGCAGCAAAGACAAATTCATCATAGAAGGTGATCAGTACATCAGTGAATCTCATTCAGCAATCTAGTTGCAAAGTAAGAGATCTACTGTTTCATCCTAACAGGTGAATCAACTTGAAATCCTTTAACCGGGTAGACTTAATAGTCTTTTGTAAAATCTCTTTACCGAGTGCATACTTCATTGTATGTTTGTAAAACCTCTAACAAGGTGGACCTAACAGTCCTTATTGCTCCTAGCAGGGCAGATCATCAGAAGTGATCAATTGTAAGCCTTAACCGGCCAACTTTATACTGCAGTACTAAAGCTTTGTGGGTTTCATCCCCACCCCAGTTTTACTTTCTTTTGGAAGGTTTCTGGGTAACCAAATCTATGTGTCATTATTGTGAATGCTTTTAAGTTTCATGCTTTCTATATGCATAAGGATAAAGTGAACTATATGTTAATACATCAATTATTGAAAGAAAATTTGGAGTTACTGATTCACCACTCCCCTCTCAGTAACTTGGTTAATTCCTGAATATTTCCAACAATTGGTATCAGAGCTGTATTGGTTCTCAAGATAAAGCTTAACTAGCTTGAGCAAAGATCTAGGACAATGGAGGTATTCAAACTGAACAAGGTGATTGAAAATGAAAAGCTAGATTTGGAAATGGCCATAGCTAAACTTAAAGAAGCAAAAGAACATCTTTCCCAATCCCTAAGAAGAAGGAAGGAACTTGCAAATCAGATGAATGATCATAATTACATTGAAGAAAAGATTGAAGATCTTTTTTCCTCAGATAGCTTAGATGAAGCAAACAATGCTGTCAAAGAACTCCTAGAAAAGAATGGGTCTCTGCAGGAAGAAGTGAGAAAATTAAAATGAGAACAAGAACTTCACTCAACAAGATTTTGTGAGATCTTAGAACAAAGAAACAAGTTGAAAGATGAATTGGATGGAAGGAACAATGAAGTCCAAAATAAAACCCTTCAGCTAGAAAACCTAATTGATCAGATCTCCCATACAAATGAGGAAATTATGACTCTAAGTTCAGAAATAGAAAGCACAAGAGAAGAACTAAGATCTGAAAAGCAAATCAATCTAAGATTGATGGATGACCTAAACACTGAAAAACAAATCAATGAAAGAATGTTGAAAAGCCAAGTAGACTTAAATTAGCTGTATGATCGAAATCTTCATAGGCAAAAAGGAAAAGTAGGACTTGGATACAAAGGAGAAGGTGAATCTTCTAAGCAAGGTACTCAAAGAAATCAGAAACCTACTTGTAATCATTGTGGTAAAATAGGAAATACTTCAAATAAATGTTGGAGCAATGAAAAAGCAGAATTCAATGGAAAATGCTACAACTGCAATCAACATGGTCACAAAGCAAATGAATGTAGGGAAAAACCAAGATTCAAAGGTAATTGTCACAAATGTAACAAACAAGGTCACAAGGCATCCGAGTGCAGATCCAAAACATTCAATCTAGCAAAACAAATTATGAAAGCAATGTTTGGATGGGATTACAAGACTTGGTGTAGATGTCATTACTGTGGAGAATATGGACACATTGGCATGAACTGCATAAAACATCATCTAAGGAAAAGAGATACTACCATAAGATGTTTCAAATGCACTAAACTCGGTCATATAGCCAGAAATTGCATGAATGCTAGTGAAGTTGAAGATAGAAAGAAGAATGAAGCAACCAAGGTCAGGAAATAGATGAGACAATAGTGGGTTCCTAAATCTACCGAGCAAACCAGTCCAAGTAATGGAATGGGTGGCTCTATCAACTCAAACTAAATTCTCAAGAGAGCACTAGAATTGTATTCTCACAGAAAAATTTCAAGCAGTTCCAGAACTGAATTAAAAGAAAGATCTAAATTGGCATACAAGATGCAATAAGATCACAGGAAGGTCGGTATCAATTTTCACCGAGTGAGGTTGGGAGCAATCTAATATGATTACCAAGCGAGGTCGGAGCAATATGAATTCTCAAGTTCACCAAGTTGCGAAGTCTTTATCGAGCAATTAATTCATAGTGGGTGACAGTCTGTCGAAATTCATACCCTAATTTCTATGAAGCATTAATGACAGAGTTGTAAACAAAAGGCAAGAAATCAAACTCATTCTTCACCGCAAACTTTAGCACTTTGAGAGCAGAAAATTTCCAGAGCAATCCAGTGATTCAAACACTTTTGCGAAAAGAATTCTCTGTGAGCTACCATGGCATCATCCAGCGTGTCAGCGATGAAAGGAACATAAATGATAATCAAAGGGGAATGGAGAGCACCAGATTTCAAACTCGTGCCTGTAATTGCAGCACCCCTAGACCCAAACAGAGCTCAATCTTAGATTCCTCCTAAGGTACTACTTGTTAACGATATTCACAATCATTTCAATTGTGCAATTCAAGAGATGGGAAACCTAGAGCTAGATATTGTGCGTGAGGAACTATGTGTGAATGGTGTTCTAAAACTGGAGCACAAACATCTGGAAGACAAGGGATTAGTTCACATTACACATTTACCTTGAAACTTTTGGGAGAAATGGGTTAGATACATTCTCAGCCATGTACATGAAGGCAAGATTTGGCTTGAGCAACCCATAGAGATCACTAAGAAGATGATTCACCAAATCACCGGTCTTCCCATATTAAACAAAGTTAAAGCTACCAAAACCCTAGGTCGGCTGGAGCTGGAGAAGAAAACCCTATCCGAGTGGGACAGTAGAGGCATGAAAGTAACCGGCATTACTGATGCTGAACTGAAGTTTGGAACACACATTATTGCTCATAAAATATACAGTTCAAGTCGACAGAATAGTGTCTCTTGTGAAGCCATAGACCTAGCATACAAGGTGGTAAAGAATAATTTATCATTTGACCTTGCAGATTTGTTGTTAAAACAGTTTAACAAGAACATGGAAAGCATTCAAACTTCCAAAAACAATCCATGTAAGTTTGGATCTCTACTGGTCTGTTTATTTTTCTATGTTTAGAAATTCTTCCCTTCCAAAGGAAAAGTAGTATGGAGAAAAGATGTGCCAGTTCTTTATGAGATAAATGAATATATTTCAGAAATGGGTGAAAATTTTGATAACATCATCGATAGTTATTTTGAGTCTTTCAAGGAGAAAATGAATGACAGATCCCGGATTCCACAGAAGTTGGTGGAGGATTATAAGAATGATATTTGTTTTATGGTGGACTATGATAGAGTATACATTCAAGCAGCTAAACTGAGGATTGTACATGTAAAACCTCTTCCTTATGAGGTAAACATTGATGAAACAAAGAATATCATTGAAGCCCTCCTTAATAAGCCTGTTAATCCCAAAGCTCCATATTTTGGAACATATGAAGAAGCAAAGGTGAGAATTGAATTAAGTATAAAGCTTCCAAAGGTAGTAAATAAAGGAAAAAAGAGGATAGCCAAAATGAAAATGCTAACCGAGGATAGAGAAGAAGACGCTGAAGAAGAAGAGGAAAAGGATGAGAAAATAGAGGAACCAGAACCTACAAAGAAGAAAGGAAAGGTATTCATCACCAAGGCACCTAAGCCTCCCACTGCCATATTTACAAGGAGAAGTCCAAGGGGTAAGGTAGACAAAAAGGACAAAGATATAATATTCAAAAAGCCTCCTCTGACCCTTCAAGAGAAGATCAAACTTTTGAGAGAAGGATTAGGATCTGGAGTAAGTAATATAAAATCTTTAAAATATGAAACAAGATCGGAAACAGAACAAAAGGAGATTGAAGATACTGTCATTGAAAAGATGGGACAGTGGAAATACTCTCCTGATGAAATAGCCCCACAGATTCCAGTAGCTTTATTAGATCCAATAAAAATGAGATGGACCAATGAAAACCAAAATATAAAAGACATATTTGATCAAACCCTGAGACAGTTAATGCCGAGCTTGAAAAATGATGAAATAAAGAAGGCATTGAAGGAGAATGAAAATAAGATGACACTGAAGCTCACTACTTGTTTAATTCTGATTAACAATATTGAATCGGTTGTGAAGAGTGCAAATTCCACATGGAAGAACATATACCATCTTCACCAACCGAGTATTGAAATAGTTATAATAAAAGACATTGAAGATGACAGTGATGAACAGGAAGAAGCCACTGAGATAGATGATACTATGAGGATAGCAGCAGAAGTCATTGCATCACTTCCTACCTCTCCAGCAAAAGTTACTACATCTAGCCCGGAGACACCTTCAAGCATGGTTGTGACAACTTCAACATTTGTCCAATCACCTATAGCAACAATAGAAGTAACTACCATTTCTTCTACCGAGTTGTAGTCTCCCATTTCATCAAGTTTTCCAGCAGTAAGTATTCCAGTTTTTGATTCTACAAGTGTAAATATTTTAAGTTCTCCAGTAGACAGTATACCATTCTCTATAGCTAGTCCTACTATGTCTACTATCACTACTACTAAGGCATTAAGTATAGATAAGCCTAAAGCTCAACCGAGTATAAGATTTTTGGGTAAGAATATAGTAGAGGATATAGACCTAGATGAGGAAATAGAAATTCCAACATTGGATTTTGCAAATCTATTAGCGGATCAAATGCAAAATATAGGTGAAATCCTCCAAAGGAAAGTGAAGCAAAAGAAACTTAAAGATGAGAGAGACAAGGAATATCAAATCATTAAGGATGCTAAGGACATTTTTTCAGAAGCATTAGGTATTGAAGTAGACTCCTCTCAACATGTTTTGTTACAATTAGCAGAAGCAGTAAATAAGTACAATGAGGATTCATCTGGGATAGAAAAGTTAGTTGAAAAAGCCAAGAAGAAATTCAACAATAAAGTGCTTGAGCACATTGCTCAGCACATAGCTATTAATCAAGAAGAATTGTCTTCAGTTTTGACAAACATTGAATCTTCCTATTCGAATGTTACCTCTCTTTTGGCCAGACTATGCAATGTTGCCGAGTTCACCAAGGATGTCAAGGATAAAATGAATAAAATTGATGAGGATTTGAAGATTAGCATACAGAAGCTGCAACTTGAACCAAGTTCAAACTCTACTCATGACATGAAAATCTCATTCCTATCAAATATGCAGTCAGAACTACTGAAAGAAGACACAAGGATCAGGTCCACACTGCTAGACATTCAGAACATGATCCTTCCCATAATGAATACAATGTATAAGCACATTGAACATTCCAAACCATTAATTCATGACAATCAGTTCTCAATAGCAGATCACATGATTACACTCTCTACAAAAGTCCAAATTGCAATCCAAACATGCAAGATTCTGCAAGAAAATTGGGACAGAACCCTAGCACTAATAATGAAGGTAAATTCTATTTTTCTATCAAATTTTGGATTCTCCCTGTAAAACACTTGTATATACACCTTTGGCATTATCGCCAAAAAGGGGGAGATATGTATAAAAGAAAATGTTAGCACATTGAAAGGGGGAGATAATTTATAAAGCCCTATGACAAAGACAAATTTTGAAAAATCAAAATAAATCTCAGCATGGTTCATGTATATAAGTTTTGGGCAATAAGTGTTTTTGTCACTAATGCCAAAGGGGGAGATTGTTGGCATTAAGCAGGATTGCCACTAGTGACAACACTTATTTGCATTCTAAGTGCAAACTGAGCAGAATAGTGCAAACCAAGAAGAACAGTGCAAACCGAGTAGGACAGTGCAAACTGAGCAGAATAGTGCAAACCGAGCAGGATAGTGCAAACCGAGCAGGACAGTGTAAACCAAGTAACATTATGTCTACCGAGTCACCAGTATTTACCGAGTTTGAAACCTACCGAGTGGTTAGTATGAACCGAGCCTTCACTTCTACCAAGTGCATGATGATGCCTAGTAATGTAGTGGACGCCGAGTATCAGAAAGTCACCGAGTTAGTTTGCAGGAACCGTGTAACCATACTTGGGCTGACTTAGTAGCACTTATGTTTATTTATCAAGTCAACTTTGTAATTGTAATTAATTGTTTAGACTTGTATATAAACAATGTTGTAAAAATACCAAGATGTATGAATGAATGTGAAATGAAAAAGAAAGAAAAGCAGAGATAAGTGAATTACAAAGGGCTACAACAGTATAAGAAGTAGCAAAGACAAATTCATCACAGAAGGTGATCAGTACATCAACGAATCTCATTCAGAAATCCAATTGCAAAGTAAGAGATCTATTGTTTCATCCTAATAGGTGAATCAGCTTGAAAATCCTTTAACCGGGTAGACTTAACAGTCTTTTGTAAAATCTCTTTACCGAGTGCATACTTCATTGTATGTTTGTAAAACCTCTAACAAGGTGGACCTAAGAGTCCTTATTGCTCCTAGTAGGGAAAATCATCAGAAGTGATCAATTGTAAGCCTTAACTAGCCAACTTTATACTACAGTACTAAAGCTTTGTGGGTTTCATCCCCACCCCAGTTTTACTTTCTTTTGGAAGGTTTCTGGGTAACCAAATCTATGTGTCATTGTTGTGAATGCTTTTAAGTTTCATGCTTTCTATATGCATAAGGATAAAGTGAACTATATGTTAATACATCTGTTATTGAAAGAAAATTTGGAGTTACTGATTCACCCCTCCCCTCTAAGTAACTTGGTTAATTCCTGAATATTTCCAACAATATGGTCGGTTGATGAAGCACTTCGGTATACACTGAGCTAGTGTAGTGTATAATGAGTGAGAGTAATAACTGAGCTTGTGTTCACTGATGTATTTCTCTGTTAACTGAGTATGGATGAAAATATTAAATGCTTAAGTTTAGCCAACATAAATTGATGAGTGGGAAATTGTTATGATTTCCAGATTGAGGATAAAGTTTGTTATGAGATCGTCGACTAACAAAATTTAGAGAAGATGTAAAGGATGGAATTGAAACGTGTTATTGACACATCTACTAAGGAAGGTTTAAGAGGAAAAATCAATGAAGGAGATTAAGCAGAAAAATCTTATGGATGATATGAAAATGGTTTATCTTTCTATATAAGAGATATGAGTTTCTTTATTGAAACATGCCAAAAGAAAGAAGAACTGAGCTGCAAAATTATACCGAGCGTCAAAAAACTATTATCGAGTGAAAGTAAGCTGAGGAAGTGAATTGATATATTGATCAGAGGATTTATATGGGCTTAGAATAGATCTAAACATCTACAATTTGAGTTGTATTGTAATCAGATCAACTACTATTTTAGTTTAACCATTGATACAGAAAAATCTCTTAATCGATTGGACTTAACCATCTTTTATTATGCCCCCATGTCATTCAATGAATGTACATTGTTATCTTATCAACCCCATAGTGAATGATGGTTGAATGATAAGTGTTAGTCTTAAATTGTCTAACAAGGTCACACCTAATAGTGTGTTTGTAACCTTTAATAGGGTTGGCTCTTCACCAAGCTCCCTTCAGAAGAGTGAAAATTATTTTAGGTTACCGTTCCTTGGTGGTTTTTCCCTTAACAGGGTTTCCATGTTAAATCTTTGTGTTATGTGTTTTTTTGATGATTGATTTATTGTCATACTTTACATATTGCATATTTGATTTGGTTAGTAATTACTATGTTTTAATTGACTTGTAATCGGTAAAGGCATACACAATCTAAAAGTTTATGTTACCGAGCTGCAAAATTTGTTGAGATTAATTAAAGTGTTATATCTTTTAATTGGGACTATAGGATAACTGATCTAACTAATTCACCCCCCCCCCCCCCTCTCTCATTTATTCTAACAATTGGTATCAGAGCATCAGTTTCTTGGAACATATTTTTAAGGACTTCAATAGAAAGATCACAAGATGTATCAAAGGGAGGTGCCAAAGTTGAACATGGACAACTTTACTATATGGAAAAGTGGAATGAACTTCACATATCTAGAATCAGAGATTCTACCTTACATCTACTTGAGAATGGCTACTTACAATCACCGACTAGACCTTTGACTTTTGATCAACTGAAAGATCAACATGAACACAACATGACTATGATAGAGATTGTTGTTGCTCTATGTGATGCTGAATTTGAGGATGTCAAAGATTGTATTAATTAAGAGGAAATGTGGGAAAAACTTTCTCAAGTCTATGGTGGTGAGGTTAATGTCAAGAGAGCCTGAGCTGAAAGCCTAAGAGGAAGGTTTGACGATATGAAAATGAAAGAAGGAGAAAATATAGTACAGTATACAAATTGAATAAAGGAGGTAGTCAATGCTATCAGAGGATCTAGTGTTGTCATTGATGAAGATATAGTGGTAAGTAAAATTCTAAGAAACTTGTTTCCTTATTATGCAATCAAAGTATTTTCTATACATGAGATGAGGTCTGCACCTGGCAACACTCTTACTCTTGATAGTCTAATTGGTAAGATAACAAATTTTGAGTTGAACAATTTTGATAATAGTATTGTACCATCTGTTGAGTCTGCTTTCATGTCTTCTCTAAAGATCGGTAAGTCTACCAGTAGACATAATAAGGTTGACAGTGATAGTAATACTGATGATGAGCTTGGTGAACTTGAAGCTCTTATGGTTAGGAGATTACATAAAGGTAAAGGTAGATATAAGGGTAAATTTCCTTTAGCATGTTTTAAATACAAAGAAGTTGGCCATATTGTTGCTAGATGCCCGAATAGGAAAGAAGAAGATAGAAACAAAGATCGATCTAGTGAAGGAAGCTATGGAAGGATAAATAATAGAAGTTATCAAGACTATAATAGAGACAACTGAGATCACAATGATAAGGGAGAAAAGGTATGTTACATTGCAGAAGAGAATGATATTGATACCAAAATAGATGATGATATTGAAGTAGTATTTGTTGCGATGAAGGATGATTCTGAGGAAGAAGAAAGGTATGTAGAAACAACACTCATTTCTAAAGTTAATAAAAATGATATATGGATCATTGATAGTGGTTGTACACATCACATGACTGGTGATGAAGAAAAGTTTTCTCATCTTGAGAATTATAATGGAGGATTAGTCAAAATGGGTAATGATACACCATGTTTGGTTAAAGGAAAAGGATCTTTATTGATAAATGATAAAGTCAAATATGATAATGCTTATTTGGTAGAAGGAATGAATTACAATTTTCTAAGTGTGGCACAACTTAAAAAATTAGGTCATCGAGTAGCCTTTGAAAGAAAGAAGGTAAAGATATTTGATGATAGTGAGAAGCTTGTTGGAACAAGAGCACAATCTAAAGGTAACTTATTTTATCTTGATAATGTTGAGACTTCCTATTACTGATGAAAAATAAGGATGCATGGTTATGGCATAAAAGGTTATGTCATGTAAATTTTGATAACTTGATTATGATCAGTAGAAAGAAAAAGGTTAGAGGTCTTCCTAGCCTAACAAAGCCTCATCACGTTATGTGTCATGAATGTCAAAAGGGAAAAATGAAAAAATCTAGTTTTAAGAGTAAAGACTATTCAAGAAAGATAATCTTGGAGTTAGTTCACACTGACCTATGTGGTCCCATGAGAACTCAGAGCTACTATGGAGATAGATATTTTATTCTATTTGTTAATGATTACACTAGATTGATGATTGTCATGTTTTTAAAGGAGAAATTTGAGGCATTTAAAATGTTTAAATGGTACAAAGAAAAATTAGAGAAAGAAACCAAGAAAGAACTAAAATTCTTGAGGTCTAATAGAGGTGGTGAGTTTATTTATGATGAACTCACTAACTATTGTAATGAGCATGGTATAAAAAGATAGGTTTTTGCACCGAGAACACTGCAGCAGAATGGGATTGCTGAAAGGAGACACAAATCAATTGTTGATTGTGCGAGGACACTGGTGAAAGAAAAGAATGTTGCACAAGTATACTGGAGAGAAGCAGTTCGCATAGTTGTATATGTTCTAAAACAAGTACAATTGAAGAAAGATAAACAAAATACCCTACGAATTATGGTTTGGTCACAAACCGAGTGTAAGTTACTTGAGAATTTTTGGTAGAAAATGTTTTATTCTGAAAGATGATAAGAATGGGAAATTTGACTCTAAAGGGGATGAGGGAATATTTGTTGGATATTCTACTAAAAGAAAATCTTACAATAGCCTAAATAAGGTTTCTCATAAGATGATTGAAAGTGCTAATGTTAGAGTTGATGAATTTGATGATAAAAATGATGGAGAAAGAACTAAGGAGATGGAAGACTATGATAGATTCACTTATATTAAGCATCTCAACTACCTACCGAAGCCACAGGCTAAGTTGACTGAGCATCAAGAAAAGAACACTAAGGAACAACAAAGGGAAATTGAGGATCAAGAAGAAGCTACTGAGCAAGGAAATGCACCTTAATAGAATGAAGAACAAAGAAGAGATCAAGTGCTCGCAAGATTTTTCAGAAGACATCATCCTGAGAACCAAATAATTAAAGACAAGAAAGATGGTATGCTAACAAGAAGTAAGTAAAGACAAAGTACATGCTTATTTTGTGAGTTTGAACTGAAGAATGTTATGGTTGCACTTGAAAATGATGAATGGATAGATTCTAAGAATGAAGAGATAGAACAAATTTTGAAAAATAAGACATGGATTTTAGTACCTAGACTAAAAGATAAAAATATTATGAGTACTAAATGGATTTTGAGAAATAAGATGAATTAGAATGCAGAGGTTACAAGGAAAAAAGCTAGACTTGTTTGCAAGGGATATGCACAGGAAGAAGGTATTGATTATGGTGAAACTTTTGCACCTATTTCTAAACTAGGAGTCTACATGTTACTTGCATATGCCACACATAAGAAGTTTAAAGTCTATCAAATGGATGTTAAGTATTCTTTTCTGAATGAGATACTAGAAGAGGAGGTCTACATAGGACAACCAAAAGGGTTTTTTGATCTAAATAAAAAAGACATGGTATGTAGACTACACAAAGCTTTATATGGTTTAAAGCAAGCACAAAGAGTCTAGTATGAAAGGTTGCATACTTATCTTGTAAGTATTGGTTTTGTGAGAACTAGAGAAAATAACAATTTGTACATGAAAGGAGGATCTGATGATACTATTTTGATTGTTGAAATATTTTTGGATTATAAATTTTTTGGAGGACAAGATCATGTTTGTAAATCATTTGTTGATGAGATGAGAAAATAATTTGAAATGTGTATGTTTGGAGAGATTAAGTTCTTTCTAGGCTTGCAGGTTATTCAGTAGAATGATGGAATTTACATCACACAAGAAAAGTATATAAAGGAAGTATTGAGAACATTTGGCATGGAAGATGCTAAACCAGCTAGAACACTGATGGTCACAGGATGTAAATTAACAAAAGATGATGAATCTATAGAGGTAAACCAGACATTGTACTGATCTATGATTGGTAAACTGATGTATGTAGTACATAGTAGGCTAGATATTTCCCATGCAATGGAGATTGTTGGTAGATTTTCTGCCAATCCAAAGGATTCACATATGGTTACATTAAAAAGAATCTTGAGATACTAAAGAAAAGATAGGAATATAGTTTATGGTATCCTAAGGTACAAAAATTTGAACTAAGAGTCTACACTGAAGTGGATTGAAATATAGATGATAGAAAAAGCACAACCGGAGGAGAATTTTTCTTTGGTGAAAGACTTGTTACCTGGAGAAGTAAGAAAAAACCTTGTATTTCTCAGTCTATTACCAAAGCAGAATATGTTGCTACTACTACAAACTGATCAAACATTGCTTATATCAAACAAGTGTTGGAAGGGATCAATGACATAATCACTAAGTCGATGATTATATATTGTGACAACTCTAGTGCAATAAATATTTCCAAGAATCATGTAATGCATTCAAAGACAAAGAATATTTCTATTAAGTATCACTACTTAAGAGAACAAGTACAGGAGAAGCAAGTCAAAATGGAATATGTTACATCAAAGGAGAAACTTGTTGATATTTTTACCAAGCCTCTACTGAAGGACACTTTTGAATACTTGAGGACTAGACTTGGAGTCTGCCCCCTATCTATCGGTCACTAATATGATCTAGAGGTTGAATCAGCCTATTCTTATCAAAAGATCATTCATGTTGATGCAACATAGCTCACACTTTGGATTTTTTCTAAGGTTGTGAAAGACTTGGGGAAATACAATAGAGATTTTCATATCAGTATACCGAGATACATTGTCTGTACTGAACAATAGAGAGTTACTTAGCTATTGCAGAGTTGTATGATTTATGTTTTTCTTTAGAATTGTTGTCAAAGGGAGAGATAAAAAATATGATAAATATAGAGATAAATGGAATATTTATCTAAGGAAGAGATAATTTGAGAAAATCAGGGGGAGTTTTGAAGATTTATTGCTGAAGAACAGAAGGAATTTGAGAGTTGAAAAGATCAAATCTGTAGAGGAAAGTATGCACTTGTAATGTTGTTATGTAACATGGTGATTAAACATATTAAATATCAAGCTAGGGAGAGCTTGCCGAGATACATTATTTTTTTACATAGTTGTAGAATACATGTTTGGTATGTGCATGGCATATTTCATATTGCTTGAGTTTCCATCAATGCCAAAGGGAGAGATTGATGAACTATAACTGATTGAATACCTGAATGACTTGAAGATCAGTGATTAGAGATCACCGAGTACTGAAATGATATGTAAAATAATTAAATTAGTCATTTTGTTGTCATTGACGTCAACTAGTTTTGACAGTACTTATCATGATAGTTGCAAACATCTAAACATCTATAAAGAGGATCTAGAAAAGATGAAGAACTAAGATATCTACATGGAGCAAGATGGATATGATAGATGAGGATAAAGAATACCTTGGGTAACTTATTGATGATTTTATGACTTCATATGGTTGACTTGATCATGTTGCATTAATCTATTATGAAGATGGAAGAAAAATGTTACAAGGTAATATGGTCGGTTGATGAAGGACTTCAGTATACACAGAGCTAGTGTAGTGTATACCAAGCGAGAGTAATAACCAAGGTTTTGTTCGCCGACCTATTTCTTTGTTAACTAAGTATAGATGAAAGTATTAAATACTTAATTTTAGCTGACATAAATTGATGAGCTGGAAATTGTTATGATTTCAAGATTGAGGATAAAGTTTGTTATGAGATCCACAAATGACAAAATTTGGAGAAGATCTGAAGATAGAATTGAAACATGTTATTGACACATCTTTCGAGGAAGGTTTAAGAGGCAAAATCAATGAAGCAGATTAAGCGAAAAAATTTGATGGATGATATGAAAATGGTTTATCTTTCTATATAAGAGATATGAGTTTCTTTACTGAAACATGCGGAAAGAAAGGAGACTACAAAGATTTTGCATGAATACAGTTTTATGCATGTGTAATTAGACTGGATGAAGAAGAACTGAGCTCTAGAACACTACCAAGCGTTAGAGAGCTATTACTGAGTGAAAGTAAGTTGAGGAAGTCAATTGATATATTGATCAGAGGATTTATATGGGCTTAGAATAGATCTGAACATTTGCAATTTGAGTTGTATTGTAATCAGATCAACTACTATTTTAGTTTAACCATTGATACAGAAAAATCTCTTAACTGAGTGGACTTAACCATCTTATGTTATACCCCCATGTCATTCAATGAATATACATTGTTATCCTATCAACCCCATAGTGAATGTTGGTTTAATAATAGCTGTTAGTCATAAATCCTCTAACAAGGTCACACCTAACAGTGTGTTTGTAATGTTTAACAGGGTTGGCTCTTCACCAAGTACACTTTAGAAGAGTGAAAATTATTTTGGGTTACCGATCTTTGGTGGTTTTTCCCTTAACAAGGTTTCCACGTTAAATGTTTGTGTTATGTGTTTATGTGATGATTGATTTATTGTCATTACATATTATATATTTGATTTGGTTGGTAATTACTATGAGTTAATTGACTGGTAATCAGTAAAGGCACAAGCAGTTCAATAGTTTATGTTATCGGGCTGCATAATTTGTTGAGATTGTTTAAAGTGTTACATCTTTGAATTGGGACTGTAGGATAACTGACCTAATTGATTCAGCCCCCCCCTCTCAATTATTCTAACATTAGGAATTATGCCCCACTCTTTTACAGTTTTACAATTCCTTCATAATTTTGATAAGGTGTATCCCCTTGACTCTTCCATAATGTATAACTTTTTATCCTCTTGTCTCTTGACTGGGGGGCAAGAGGTATTTCATTGAGTCTTCTAGGATCCATTATGCTCATAACATATTTTTTTTTTTTAGCTTAATTGGTATTCTTTCTATTTTTCCTTCCTATGGTTTTTGATGCAGGAGCATCCTAGGTGTAAGAGCAATCTTGCATCACCCAAAAATATTTATGTTTTTGTATTCAATAAGGGCTATCTTGTGCAAAGATGCTATTCTTGGAAACTTGTTGTTTTTAGTAAGTTTGTCATAAATCTCAAAATGTTCTGATTTTACATGTGGAGGTTCATCTCAGTCATATCAACCTGCCAGTAAATTTTCATGGCTAGCTCACGTCTAGTTTTGAAGATATTGAAGATTTTCGGTATTGGCAACAAGGTATAGAAAATTTGAACTCAGTTTTGAAGGCTTTAGAGGCCCCGAATGAGGTCAAAAATTTGGGTGACAAGCGCTTGTGCAAGTCAATCTTGTAGAGCTCTTCGTGGCCTTTCAGCAATGGGGTTATAATAGTCAATCGGGTCAACTGGTGATGACTTATGGTCTCTGGAAGTCATGTCACCTGAAATGGCGGAAAATAATTTTCCTTCAAAATTTTTGTTCAGGTTTCAAAATTTATTTTGAGCTGACTTTGATGTAATAAATTGAAAAATAAAATAATTCTAAGTTGGTCGGCCCTAAGGGCTAAATTTCTGGAACCTTCTCGGGTGGTGGAAAATGCCTATATAAAGAAGGCCCGTAGTGTTGTCTAGGATAGTTCAAGTAGTAGATCTAGGTATTGATTCGAGGCTTTGTCCTATAGAATATTGTAAGGGAATGCCCATGTGGCTTTGCATATTGTAATTCTGAAAGTTTGTAATTCCACATTTGTGGAGATAATAAGAAGCCAATTTTTTGTTCTTGCATATTGTTGTTATTTCTCTCTTTCTGTTATGTGTTTGTGGTATTAAGGGGAGCACCCTTCATTAGTTTTGTACTATGTTCATAATTATCCATAGTTCATCTTCTAATATTCAAGATATCTTTGGTTAAAGATATATGTTTTGTAAAGGTATCCATTTCTTTCATCCCTGGGGGGAAAGGTCTTCCTTCTTTCTCTTTATCTAGGGATGTTCTCTCCTTAGATTAGTGGCATTTTTTTATTTTGAAACATTATTTCATTATACTGGCTAAGGTTTTGGCTATGGATATCCTTTTATGTGAGAGGTTGTTTTCCTAGGTCATCACCTCTTCTTTATTTTGCCAATTTTTTTCTTTCTAAACTCTTTCCATTTCTATAGGGTTAGAGTTTGATTTCTTTGTTCCAAGATTCATCTTCCTCTTGATTGTAGGGGGCTTGATGATTGAATCTTTGGTCCCTCTTTTCTTTTCTTGGAGAGATGATATTTTATCTAAAGCACTCCTTTGTGGTGGGGGTCTTGTTGATAAGATCTCTTTCTCTTTGTGGATCCCTTTTCCATAAGTGACATATTCTTTTTCACAATTGTCTATGCTCTTTGTGTTGACAAGTTGACTATAATGATGTATATGACTATGATTTAGTGTTGTCATTATGGAAACAAAGTCATATGGAGTTTTGGAGTCATCACATAACTTACAAGATCAAAAAAATGGCTAAGTATGGAAGACTGGACAGTTACTGAAGCACCCGATGAATAGAGCATCATCACACATGTGTATGAAAAAGTTTTGGTATGCGCCCTAGAAGATAAGCTTTTGGTTATGTTATTAAGCTGTGGTTAAGAGCACATGATCAAATGAGTTAGTATGATGAAGATACAATGAGTTCAAGTGACACAGATAGTGAGCGGTGGAGCAGAATAGAGTATGCATCCGACTATTAGTATTTTGGTTAGCAGTTATACTATTATTTTGTAAAGGCTATGCCCCTATTGTAAATGTGTTCTAGACTTGTTAATATAATTTTATGTTAATAGGATTAATCCAATTCATTTGGAATTATTGTATGTATTTAATTATAGGCTGACTTAGTGAATTAGTTTTGTATGCGCATATAAATAAGACATGCACCTTTGTATTTAAGTATGGCATTAAGGAGATATTTGATAGAAGATGAGAAGAAGTATGTAAGAGAATTCAATATGATATAGAGCTTTATAAGTGATTAAAGTAGCAACATAAGGATTTGATCAAATAAGTGTCACAACAATAATTCACCTTGTAGATATAGTGTGTACCTAATTTCCAGAAGGTTGTAGTCTTCACCATTTGAGTACTGAGCTCTAGAGTAGTGTGTCCTCACTCCTGACAAGGTTAATTCTAAAAGACTCCTAACAGGGTCTAACCCTTGACAAGGTCATTATACTTAGGCATTGCAATGAAAGCTCCTTGGTGTAGGAGCACCCTTTCAAGGGCTCCCACCAACTATTTTTTTTGTTTTGAAACTTCTTAAGTGAAGTATGTAAGTAGAATAAGAGATTGGCTCAGTGTGTGGTGTGTCTAGGTCTAGGCTAGGACCTAGTAGTTCAACTGGTTATTAATGTAAATGGCATAATGACTCAGGGCATGATGTCATCTTGAGGTCATTAATCTACTATGATAGTAGGAATTTAGGGATAAGTGTTTGGTTGAGGTTTGAGCACATGTGTGCTTTAGGAGGGCCCAAATATTGGTTGTTGGAGTATGAGAGAAAAATTTGTTTGAGCAACAAAAAGTTGGTCAAAAGGTGTTAGCAACTTGTCTTTGTGATAGCCTCACCTTGCCTAAGTGGCTAATAAGCCCTAACACAACACACATATGGAGGAGAAGGCTATTTAAGACCTAAGGAACCCTAATTCAAGGGTTGGCAATGTTATTGTATGGCTACAGTATGGAAACACCAGTCTGAACCACAAATTGGAGTGACAGTCATTGTTTTTTAACATGTTTTGAAGAAAATAGAAGGAAGCTTGTGAATTTTTTGCATGGATTATTGTCTATAGTGTGTGATTTAGATTAGATTATTTCAAGTTTTTGTGTGCATTTTGTTATTTTCTTTTCATTTGCCAGTGCTCTGCCAGTTTGGAGAGTCATGAGCATTTAGGGCTATAGTTTTTGTTTCCATTGTGGCCACACCATGGAACCTTGGAATCTAAAATCCCAAAACCTACCCTATAAATATATGCAATAAGGGCCCCAGCATGCAAGTGGAATAAATTGCTTAAGCAAGCCCTAGGCGAGCTAAGTAGAGCTCGGCTAGGAACAGTCAGTAGTGTAGAAGCTCTTGCTGACAGAGGAGTGAGTTTCAGAGGAAGAATTTTGGAGGGAGGAAAGACACATGTATGAAGGCTCAGTTTTGTGGAGGAGAGGTCTTCAACAAGCCTAGATTGGTGTTGTTGTAGACTTAATAACACTGTGACCCCGAGAGACCTAAATAGCCCTTAAAACCCTCAGTCTTGGTTCAGGCGATGTACGGCCTGTTGATGGCTTGAAACCCCAAAAATCCTTGAGGGTGATGCAAATGAATAAAGGTTACTTCAAAGGTCTATCCTTGGTACTATGAAGTGAAGGTGTCAAAGATCCTATAAAACCAGAAGGAGGGCTAATTAGGCCTCTTCCTTGTAGCCCTATTTTGGGAAGGAAGTGTGAAATTGGGTGATAACCCAACCTTGCTAATGCATTGAAGATGTGTCAAATGTCCCTAAAACACCTTGGAACTCATCAATTTCTCTATTAGAGCTTGAGAAGGAAACTAAACCCCAAAAATACCCTTATGAGCCTTTGTAAGGGATGAAGCTAGAAATCAAAGCTTGTAATGACACAAGAAGAAGTAGTTAAACTTGATGGTCAGGTTAGGGTAGGTCAGGGGATCCTTAGATGAGTAAGGTATCCTATAGACCATTCTAGGTGTTAGGAGAACACTAGGATCTAGATGAGGATCAGAGGCATAGACTAGGTAGTTTATCCTAACCTCCCCATCACTCCTAACAAGGATACAAAACATTAATAGCTTCATAATACACAAGTACAATTATTAGTGGGTATTAATTCCCACTAGGGTTTTTCCTTTTGCCAAGGTTTCCCCATAATCATATCAAGTGTTATGTGATATGTGTTGATTACTTTACATGTGTTAACATTCAATTCTACAATTAAGTTATTGAGTCAAGATTCAAGTAGTAGAAATTAATTATATAGAACACCGGTTCACCCCCCCTCTTAATGTTCCCATTCCTAACAATTGGTATCAGAGCTTTGGTCCTCTGAAGACAAGTTTAACCATGTGAGGAGATCATGGGTTAGGAAGAAATGAAACATCTAAAGAAGAATCTTGAAGCATCTCTTGAAGACCTTGACAGATCTGAGAAAGAAATTGAAGAACTAAAATTAAAGGTTAGTGGTTCTCAAGTATTCATCAAGAAACTAAGAAAAGATTTGAAGGATTATTCAAATAGTGATTTAGGGAAAATGTTGAAAAAGATAAATGAGAAAAACACATCTCTAAAGGATCAGATTGAAGACACTAGTACAAAAATGGCAATATATGACCAAATAAACTACCAAAAATTGTAGATAAATGACCAAATTTGGTCATGTGACCAGTGGTAGTTTATTGCCAGTCATTTATCTCATGACCAAATTTATGACTAAACTATTTTATTCATTTATTTGGTCATTTGGTAGTTTATTTGGTCATTTATTTGGTCATTTGGTAGTTTATTTGGTCATTTATTTGGTCATATATTTGGTCATTTATTTGGTCATTTATTTGGTCATTTATTTGGTCATTTATTTGATCATTTATTTGGTCATTAATTTGGTCATATATTTGGTCATTAATTTAGTCATATATTTAGTCATATTAGGGCATGATGGAATTGAACCATCATCTTCCTACTTTTAAAGTAGGTTCTCTTCCATTGAGCTAGTACCCTTAAAGAATAATCATACTATGTATACTAGTACTTTCCACTAAACATGATTTCAAGTTTTTCCATCTATAATTCAAGGGTAGCAAAGCCGGGGAGGATGACTAGTGATACTTTAAACTCAATGGTGAAGTTATTCAATGTGCAATATATAAGGACAAGTAAAAGATACAGAAGAAGGGAAAATGGCCACTGTTATAGTAATGATTAAATAGCAAGTCAATGCCTTCAATAAAAAAATAGGTTCAGGATAGTGATATATAGTCTGTGATATTAAAAGATGCTTAGAATTAGTGTTGTGAGATGATGAAAAAACCATGGTGATAACAATAATAAAATGTACATGCACATTTTTTTAATGGTGGTAACATTCTTTGTTTTAGCAATCCCATAACATAAAAAGACAGTCCAGGAATGATCAATAAAATGCATCTCTGATGCAGGAGCATCCCAAGGTAGTTGGCTATCCTGCATGTTTGGCAGATTTGATGGAGTCATGTGGACTTATTTTCATATGTGAGGGGTTTGGTAGAGTTGGATAAATCTACTTGGGTCTTGGGTAATTAGTTTTGATGTATTTAATGGAACTTGGCATGGTCTTGGTTGCTCAGCATGGCCTAGGAGGAGCTCGGCCTTGCTTAGGAATTTGCTGCCTATTATAGGCTATATAAGTAATTTTCCACAAAGAGTCAGAGGATTAAACATTCAAGGATTTAAGAGGGCCTATATTTCTACCTATGTTTTGAAGCATGAGTTCTAATTTATTTGGAGCTAGGAGATATCATGATTTTACTAAGACATCAATTTTGGGCATTTAATTGTTCTTGTTCACCGACTTGTGGCATTTAATTTATGTGTTTGTATTTAATTTATATTTAGGGCCAACCTGTGGCTTAGATTGGTATAAGTAGGGGTTGTGGGGGAAGTCATTAGGAATCATTCATCCGTCTAGGAGAAGAGGAAGAGGTAGAGGAGAAAATTTTGAGGAGAACTAGTAGTTGTGGCTTGGGAAACAAGGAGATTGCTTGGAGGGCTTGCGGGCACAAGTTTAGATCTTCCTGGAGGTTTCTACCATAGTGTGGCTAGGTTTTCGATTGGATCTTGAGGGATCTTGCAAAGTTACTATTGGAATTGCATTATATTTGGCCGTAACTCAGAAGGCCTTACAGTCGGGCATGTTGGATGAAAATATGATAATTCTATTATGAGTTTTGGCATTGTGTTGTTCTAAATCTTTGTATTGTTATTATATTCTATTGTGTGGTTATTTTTTGGGGGCTAGGACATCTCCATCAGGGATTCTCCTGCCTTGCACTACATTAAGTGGTATGAGAGCAAAGCTTGGTGATTTTCTACAGAGGGTTTGCGAAGATCTTGGAAGATGCCTCCGAGAAGATTGGACCCTAGGGAAATGGATGATCTTACTGATACTGTGGAAGAAAGAATCTCAGAGAAGATTAAGGCTCAAATAGAGGAGGTTAAAGCCATTCTTAGATCTGAGATGGAGCTGATGAAGAGTGATATGATTGCTGGGATTATAAGTGCCTTGGGTGGTATACCTAGGCATGTGGGTACTGAAGATGGTTATGAGGAAGCTGCTGAAGACTTTGAGACTACTAGATCTAAAGTTAGAGTTGAGCAAGATGAGAGGAAATAGGATTGTTCAGTTTGATAGATCTAGACCTCAGTTGGAGATAAAGCATAAGATGGAGATTTCTAATTTCTCAGGTACTTTGAATCCTGAACAATTGATTGATTGGATTGGTGAATTGGAAGACTATTTTGAACTTGAGGATATTGAAGATCTGCTCAGAGTGAGGATAGCACAGACCAAGCTAAAGGGACATGCTTCTCTTTGGTGGAAAGAGTTACAGTGAGATAGAGAAGAGGAGGGTGAATTGAAGATCACTAGATGGAGATTGATGGTGGCTAAACTAAAGGCTAAGTTCATTCCTACTGATTATGAACTTGAGTTGTTTAAGAGGTTGCAAAATTTAAAACATAAGGATATGACTCTGAAAGATTATATAGAGGAGTTTTACAAGTTGACTATTCATTCTAGACATAGAGATTTGTCTAAGGAGAAGGTGGCTAGATACATTAATGGTTTGAGATTCAATATTCAAGATGAGGTTGGTATGCTGAATATTTCTTCAGTTGAGGATGCCTATCAGTATGCTTTGAGGGCCGAAGAAAAGTTGAAGACGAAGAATCAAGGTGGTTCCCAAGGGAAGGAGAAGCAAGATTATTTGGCAAAACCAAATGCAAAAGCTGAACCAAAACTTTCTGATCAAAAGTGAAGGATAGGTCAAGGTGAATTTAAGGGTACTTGTTTCAAATGTCATGAAGAAGGGCATAGAGCTTATCAGTGTCCATAGAAGGATGGTGACCGAAGAGTTGTTTTTGTGGATGAGGTTGAAGACCAAGAACTTGAGCAAGGAGAGATTTTGCTAGCTCAATGAGTACTAATGTGTCAAAGGACATGGGAATCTTGTCAAAGAACTAATTTGTTTAGGACTCATTGCAAGTCTAGTGGCAAAGTCTGTAATGTGATTGTGGATGGTGGTAGTACTGATAACCTTGTTGCTGAGGAGATGGTTCAGAAACTTGGTTTGAAAAGAACAAGACATCCTTATCCTTATAGGATTGGTTGGTTGCAAGGTGAGCATTCTTTGGAAGTAAGGGAGTAGTGCCTTGTTGGTATTCAGATTGGGCAGTATAAGGATCAAGTGTTGTGTGATATTGTGGACATGAACAGTTGTCATTTGTTGCTTGGTAGACCTTGGCAGTATGATTGTAGGGCTATGCATGATTGTGTCTAGAATGTGTTTACAATTGTGAAAGATGGCAAGAAGCATTCCCTAATTCCCTTGAAAAAGGAAGAGGTTGGTAGAAGGAACTTGAGCATTGGTAGCTTAGTTGAGTTGGCAGATTCTGAAAGGGTTAGAGATCAGTGTGGATAGCAAACCTGTGAGACCTCGAGGATGGATATGAAGAAGTAGCAGCGGAACAAGGGAAAGAATGTGAAAGTTGGAGACTTGGAGGACATGTATGTGAAGAACCATTCAGGGATTTATGTGTTGAATCCCAGACGATGTTCTTCCAGCTATTGAGAACATCTTTTCACACCTGGGGAGTCTGATGCAGGAGCATCCCATGGTAATTGGCTATCATGCATGTTTGGGAGATTTGATGGAGTCGTGTGGACTTATTTTCATGTGAGGGATTTGGTAGAGTTGGATAAATCTACTTGGGTCTTGGGTAATTGGTTTTGATGTATTTAATGGAACTTGGCATGGTCTTGGTTGCTCAGCATGGCCTAGGAGGAGCTCGGCCTTACTTAGGAATTTGGTGCCTATTACAGGCCATATAAGTAATTTTCCACAAAGAGTTAGAGGATGAAAACTTCAAGGATTGAAGAGGGCCTATATTTCTACCTACAATTTGAAGCACGAGTTCTAATTCATTCTGAGCTAGGAGATATCATGATTTTACTATGACATCAATTTTGGGCATTTAATTGTTGTTGTTGGCTGACTTGTGGCATTTAATTTATGTGTTTGTATTTAATTTATGTTCAGGGCTGACCTGTGGCTTAGATTGGTATAAGTAGGGGTTGTGGGGGAAGTCTTTAGGCATTATTCATCCATCTAGGAGAAGAGGAAGAGGTAGAGGAGAAAATTTTGAGGAGAACTAGTAGTTGTGGCTTGGGAAACAAGGAGATTGCTTGGAGGGCTTGCGGGCACAAGTTTAGATCTTCCTGGAGGTTTCTACCATAGTGTGGCTAGGTTTTGGATTGGATCTTGAGGGATCTTGCAAAGTTACTATTGGAATTGCATTATATTTGGCCGTAACTCGGAAGGCCTTACAGTCGGGCATGTTGGATGAAAATATGATAATTCTATTATGAGTTTTGGCATTGTGTTGTTCTAAATCTTTGTATTGTTATTATATTCTATTGTGTGGTTATTTTTTGGGGGCTAGGACATCTCCATCAGGGATTCTCCTGCCTTGCACTACATTAAGTGGTATGAGAGCAAAGCTTGGTGATTTGCTACAGAGGGTTTGCGAAGATCTTGGAAGATGCCTCTGAGAAGATTGGACCCTAGGGAAATGGATGATCTTACTAATACTGTGGAAGAAAGAATCTCAGAGAAGATTAAGGCTCAAATAGAGGAGGTTAAAGCCATTCTTAGATCTGAGATGGAGCTGAGGAAGAGTGATATGATTGCTGGGATTATAAGTGCCTTGGGTGGTATACCTAGGCATGTGGGTACTGAAGATGGTTATGAGGAAGCTGCTGAAGACTTTGAGACTACTAGATCTAAAGTTAGAGTTGAGCAAGATGAGAGGAAATAGGATTGTTCAGTTTGATAGATCTAGACCTCAGTTGGAGATAAAGCATAAGATGGAGATTTCTAATTTCTCAGGTACTTTGAATCCTGAACAATTGATTGATTGGATTGGTGAATTGGAAGACTATTTTGAACTTGAGGATATTGAAGATCCGCTCAGAGTGAGGATAGCACAGACCAAGCTAAAGGGACATGCTTCTCTTTGGTGGAAAGAGTTACAGTGAGATAGAGAAGAGGAGGGTGAATTGAAGATCACTAGATGGAGATTGATGGTGGCTAAACTAAAGGCTAAGTTCATTCCTACTGATTATGAACTTGAGTTGTTTAAGAGGTTGCAAAATTTAAAACATAAGGATATGACTCTGAAAGATTATATAGAGGAGTTTTACAAGTTGACTATTCATTCTGGACATAGAGATTTGTCTAAGGAGAAGGTGGCTAGATACATTAATGGTTTGAGATTCAATATTCAAGATGAGGTTGGTATGCTGAATATTTCTTCAGTTGAGGATGCCTATCAGTATGCTTTGAGGGCCGAAGAAAAGTTGAAGACGAAGAATCAAGGTGGTTCCCAAGGGAAGGAGAAGCAAGATTGTTTGGCAAAACCAAATGCAAAAGCTGAACCAAAACTTTCTGATCAAAAGTGAAGGATAGGTCAAGGTGAATTTAAGGGTACTTGTTTCAAATGTCATGAAGAAGGGCATAGAGCTTATCAGTGTCCATAGAAGGATGGTGACAGAAGAGTTGTTTTTGTGGATGAGGTTGAAGACCAAGAACTTGAGCAAGGAGAGATTTTGCTAGCTCAACGAGTACTAATGTGTCAAAGGACATGGGAATCTTGTCAAAGAACTAATTTGTTCAGGACTCATTGCAAGTCTAGTGGCAAAGTCTGTAATGTGATTGTGGATGGTGGTAGTACTGATAACCTTGTTGCTGAGGAGATGGTTCAAAAACTTGGTTTGAAAAGAACAAGACATCCTTATCCTTATAGGATTGGTTGGTTGCAAGGTGAGCATTCTTTGGAAGTAAGGGAGTAGTGCCTTGTTGGTCTTCAGATTGGGCAGTATAAGGATCAAGTGTTGTGTGATATTGTGGACATGAACAGTTGTCATTTGTTGCTTGGTAGACCTTGGCAGTATGATTGTAGGGCTATGCATGATTGTGTCTAGAATGTGTTTACAATTGTGAAAGATGGCAAGAAGCATTCCCTAATTCCCTTGAAAAAGGAAGAGGTTGGTAGAAGGAACTTGAGCATTGGTAGCTTAGTTGAGTTGGCAGATTCTGAAAGGGTTAGAGATCAGTGTGGATAGCAAACCTGTGAGACCTCGAGGATGGATATGAAGAAGTAGCAGCGGAGCAAGGGAAAGAATGTGAAAGTTGGAGACTTGGAGGACATGTATGTGAAGAACCATTCAGGGATTTATGTGTTGAATCCCAGATGATGTTCTTCCAGCTATTGAGAACATCTTTTCACACCTGGGGAGTCTGATGCAGGAGCATCCCATGGTAATTGGCTATCATGCATGTTTGGGAGATTTGATGGAGTCGTGTGGACTTATTTTCATATGTGAGGGATTTGGTAGAGTTGGATAAATCTACTTGGGTCTTGGGTAATTGGTTTTAATGTATTTAATGGAACTTGGCATGGTCTTGGTTGCTCAGCATGGCCTAGGAGGAGCTCGGCCTTACTTAGGAATTTGGTGCCTATTACAGGCCATATAAGTAATTTTCCACAAAGAGTTAGAGGATGAAAACTTCAAGGATTGAAGAGGGCCTATATTTCTACCTACAATTTGAAGCACGAGTTCTAATTCATTCTGAGCTAGGAGATATCATGATTTTACTATGACATCAATTTTGGGCATTTAATTGTTGTTGTTGGCTGACTTGTGGCATTTAATTTATGTGTTTGTATTTAATTTATGTTCAGGGCTGACCTGTGGCTTAGATTGGTATAAGTAGGGGTTGTGGGGGAAGTCTTTAGGCATCATTCATCCATCTAGGAGAAGAGGAAGAGGTAGAGGAGTGAATTTTGAGGAGAACTAGTAGTTGTGGCTTGGGAAACAAGGAGATTGCTTGGAGGGCTTGTGGGCACAGGTTTAGATCTTCCTGGAGGTTTCTACCATAGGGTGGCTAGGTTTTGGATTGGATCTTGAGGGATCTTGCAAAGTTACTATTGGAATTGCATTGTATTTGGCTGTAACCCGGAAGGCCTTACAGTCGGGCATGTTGGATGAAAATATGATAATTCTATTATGAGTTTTGGCATTGTGTGGTTCTAAATCTTTGTATTGTTATTATATTCTTTTGTGTGGTTATTTTTTGGGGGCTAGGACATATCCATCAGGGATTCTCCTACCTTGCATTGCATTAATCTCAACTCACATTATGGGTAAAATCCATCCTTTTATAATCATCCCAATTTAACTTCAGATCTTTGGGCTCCTGCTGTTATTTTCTTCTAGCTATATCTAAATGTTCTAACTGCATCAACAATGCAGAATATGTTAATTACATCAATTTAGTCAACCAAAAGTCAAGTAGCATAGTAATAGTACAGTGTTTTCTAACATGTCCCCACATATCGAGTATGGATACAGGTACACAATTTTCTCCATAATGTAAGATATCATCGAGCTCTTCCTAAAATAGGAGTTGGTTGATTAAGAACTTGGGTTTTCAACTATCCAACTACAAGATGCTCAAGAATCATTTTCTTCTTTGTTACCTACATCATTCCCTCATCAATTTGGTTCCTCTATCATCCTATAAATCATCACCTTATTTGTTTGTCGCAGGCAGTGAGACCTAGCCATATCTTGCAAGTCTGTATGTGGATTCCAATCACTATCATATATTATAATAGTATCTACTGTTGCTAGGTTAATCCCTAATCCACCAGCTCATGTTGAAGATCAAAGTTTAAGACTCAATGAATTTTTGGTAGTTTATTTGGTCACATATTGTAGTCACCACACCAATTCAGGTAGATAGGATATTACACAATGCCAAAAACTAGTCATGGCAAGATGTGTACCAAAACGTTGGAAGATTGATATAGAAGTATCTTGTGAATAATATATAATAACAATTTATGGTTTCACTAGGCACTTTCAGATTGAAACCAAGTAGTAATCAACATGTTATTTATAAGTTACAACTAAATTTAAGCCCCTACATCTAAATTATTAGTAGCTGTCTAATTCTCATATTTGTTGGCAATAAACAAAATAGACCTTTAAATTGAAAAGAAAACATACAATATAAACATAACCTAGAAAGAAAATAAACAAAATAAAATATATTAATATCCAAAAAAGATTAAAAAAAAAATAGATCAACAGGACTAGAAGTACAGCACAAAAAAAGCCCTAGACAAAAAGCAAGAAAAATAGTGGCTAACCAAAACAAAAGAAAACCTTCAAGAATGAGAATATTTCATTATACTAGTTGATTGTCTTACCAAATATAGTCAATAGTACCCATAAATTGCCTATGGTATCTTGTGACATGTGGCTCCCCATTTGAGTCTTTTGTGCCAGCATAATCCTGAAAGGATGCAATTACTTTTGTTTAATTAATGTGGATGAATAAAATTCTTGTTCAAGGCGTCATAATTTTTATAAAAGAAAAGTATAAATGCATAAAAATAAAAATAAAAACATGAAAAATAATTATGATACACAGAGTGTGAGATAGTTGTAATTAAAAGCATCTAGCATTAAATTAAAGGACAATTCAATAAGAAGCAATAACAAGATAGAATGAGACATTCTCTAAACTATATTTACTTAACTGGTGTGTTCTAGAGGACAATTTTTCTGTATTCGGGACTCTCACTCTTTTCACCCTAGTCCTTTTAATAAGTCCATGTAGAAAATGGGCAATAACTATGATATTCACAAGAACTCATAAATCCTTGAAGTAAAGAAAAGAGATTTTGTGACGAAAAGATTCTATAATAAATAATTTGATGCCAAATGTTTGTCTTAATACCTCTTGTAATGGACCACTGGGTGGAAAGAGAGCTTGAAACCATTGATTGAAAGAATATTGAAGATGTTGCCTATGATGCTTCATATGATGCCAAGGGATTGATGATGTAAATGTTCTTTCATGCCAAATGTTTGTCTTAATACCTCTATGAAGTCTGCTACATTTCCAGTAAAATATGTCTGCCAAGTGTTTGTAAAAATGCTTACATATGAAGCTAGAGAAATTTGAGAGATAAGTTGGATTTAATTTGCTAAGTGCTTGGGTAATAAAGAAAACAGGTGCATCATCTGTTAAAATCAAATGCTTCAGAAAAGGAGTGACGCCAATGACCAAAGCAAGTACCTGCAAAATGAAAAACTAAGTCAGTACTATTGTCTAGTTTCCCTCTCCCATCTTGGAGAAATAAGAAATAAAATGAAAAATCCTCATCCATACAATCACTCTATTCATCTATACAGAGATGATAAATTTATGAAAGAAAAAATAAAAAGGTGTTCCATTCATATTTTATATATCTAAATCTCCACAAACAAAGGAATTATAACTTAAGTTGGTGATAGTAGATTAAAAAAGTTATTCTCTATACCACTTTCATATAGTGCAAGGATAAGACTTAATTCACACTTAATAATAAGTAATAATGCTAATTTTTCCCAATTAGCAAAAAGAATGATCCTGAGAATTGTAAACACTAATAATAAAGAACCAGTGGTAAGTAGTGCTTAGCAGCGAGGAAGAAAAGTTTTGTAGATATATTATAAGTTTTTCCAATTCGGTTTTCATATTCGTGATTCATCTAGAAAGAAAAAAAGAAAAGAAAAAACTCACTGAGGCTATTATGGGTGGTTGAAGTATTTGCTCTATTTTTTAATGCTCTAGAAATGAAGATACTTTAGCCATCACCTGCATATCACATTCATCCTTGTTAAAATATATATTGAAAAATTAAAAAGGATGATACATGAGAAACATCATTGTTGGTAGCCTCAAACAAATAAGCAGTATACTTGAACTTCTCACATTGCACATTGATAAGATAGACAAAGCAGGAAAAATATTACAGATAAGGAAATCTGTAAGTATATCCTGCTATTGTCAGTGGTTGAATATGCGACAATCAACTTCACCTTTACATTTCTTCTTGCCGTATTGAATGGACCATAAAAGTTAGCTAGATTTCAGTAAATTCTGAGGAGAAAATTTTCCAACATCTATGCTTCGGGATTATAAATTAGATACAACTTCACTAAATCTTGTTTGAAAAAATTCTAAAATATCTATGCTTCACTGCATAAATCAGATAGTAATGCTTGGAAACTAGAAAACAAAATTTTGAGAATCTGTTATTGACTAGCCACATGGTCTATAAATGTCTCTGTCGAAGCAAAATCCAGGCCAAGTCTAGTAAAGGAAAATTGATTTATGTGATTGTATATCTTTTTCTTTCTTAAATCTATTCGACATTTGTACCTCTAGTCACAATTCTAAATTTTCTCAACAATTTGTTTTCATTTCATAATAATCTCCTGTTATCTGAAGTCAGTAAGGCTGCATTGTTAGTATTTGATATTAATTGTCCATCAAATCAATCTCAGAGTAATAAATTCATGACACCTTAAATTGGTTACTGTTTGTTTTATCAGATTTATGTTACATATGAGGGTGGCGTTAATTTGCCTTTATCATTATTTGGAACAGGAAGCCATCATCCTTCTCCATTTTTAGTTTTATGTGTTGCAATGCAATATCCCCACCAACTTACACCTAAAACTATACTGTTACTTTCCTATAGATTTTGTCAAATAGTTACCATGAAGATGAAATTGTGATGTTATAAGATAGTATTTTTTTCACGTTTGGCTGTAATAGTACTTCTATGTAAATGTTGTTAAACAACTAGTACTTTTATATTGTAGAGAAATCTATTGTTTTCGTGAATATACACACACACACACAAGTCAACAATAATATAATGCCCAAATTATTAATGCCCATATGAATTGATAAAACCTGTTAACTTGCCAAAAAATAATTTTTATCATCTAAATATGAAGCATGGGCAATACCTAAACTTCAGTATATGTACTTCTCAAATTTAGATTGTGTTGAAGAAAACAACAGTCAACATTTTATGTCACTGCCTCAATTTCCATTTGACTCGAAGAGTATAGATCATATGGAGCTATTGTCACCTCTGCAAAGTTTCTGGAATCAGAGACAGAACTTGACTACAATTCACACAACTGATTTGTTGATTCAAGCCCCAGCTCATTTTCATGTATATCCATATCTATCCCATTCTCAACATCCAGCAGAGGTTTTTGTGAAACCCCATCCACAATCATAGATTTCTCCTCTTCTCCCTAACTTTTGATGTTCTTCCCAAGTGATGACACTGGTGAAATCTCTCTTATGTTTAACTCAACATTTTCAGAAGGCAAAACAAATCATTGATCAAATTGTTTCAAAGTCTGTTTCTGATTCATAGGCCCTACATTAAAATTATGAACATTTGCATTAGGTAAATGTTGTTTTTCATTTACTATATCATCAATTATTCCCATCCCACCAGAGCCAATAGTGTTATTTTCCATACTTACTTTCTCTATATGTGTTGCAACATATTGAAATTCATCTTGGGAAACACTTTTTCCTACATGCTCTCTTCCATCTTCTTTGGAACACAATTCAACTTGAAGTTGAGGGTTTTTATCACTCCCAAAACCATTCATCACCACTAAAGAGATGATTTCATTATAATCCTCCATCTCACTTACATTCTTCTCGACTATCTCCTATTGGTGTGAAAGTTCTTTGGTTTCCTCTACCTCACTTGTTGATGATGTCACTACTGGTTCCACAGCTAAAAGTATGGTAGAATTTTCACTTGGTGAGTGCCTCCTATTGTCATCAGAGGCATTGGTAGCTACAACTCCTCTATATTGCAGAGAATTCTTTGCATTAAGGTTGATACTTTTCTCATTGTCACCCTCCAAAGCAACCTCCTTCCCTAACAGATACTGAATTTTTCTTGATACATTTTCCAACTGGCAATATTCCAAGGAACTGCATTCATGTCCCGACAATTTATTTTTAACTTCATTAGGAGATGTATTGTTCAGTAATGTTAGGTATTCCATACTACTTTCAGATTCTCTTGATTTTGTCATGGTTAAAATATTGTCATCCTACTCTCCTGTTGCAATTTCTTTGACATTTTGCTGGTGAAGTAAATGTCTATTTATTTGGTGTGCATCACTTGATACTACACACAAATTTTCTTCTTTGAGAAGTCTGTCAGTGGAGGATGAATCTAATGATTTTCTTTTTTTCTCCTTCTATGAATCCATGCTTGACACTTCTTGCTCAACTAACACAGTGCAGTGTCCTATGGAAGTCACAACCATAGGATAATCTTTTGAGGAATGAGCAACCCATTCCATGTTTTCTGTTTCAATTTCAGATGGATACCTCTTATCCTTGATCCCTTTCACTTCTGAAGAACTATAGTCACCACCTTCCTCTGTATGTGATGCATTCCCCTTAACAGTTTCCAGTACACTTAGACATTGACTTATTTCCTTTACCTTTCCATGGCTGACGTTTGCATCAGCAATTGAACTATTTATACATTCTAAAGAGCATTGTTTCCCTAGCAAAAAATTTTCACTTTCACTACCAAATGACATTAGATCATTCTCCACTGGAAAAGATTGGCATTTTATGGATGTATTTTTCAAGTCAGTTGGGCTATTTTCTTCATTGGTGATGTCCATTAAAGTTGGAGAATTGGTGCCAATTTTAGCATTGGGTACCACTTCATTGTCCATCACATTTTGAGGAATTGTAACTTCCATGTGTGCAAGATCCAAAACATCTCTACAATTATTAGAAGATTCAAGTTAAAACTTTGACTTGAAAAGGCAAAATTAAATTAACAAGTCAACTTCTTTAACCTGTTCGGAGGACTTTGTCTGAAAGAGGGCTTGCTCTTTGTCTATCCTGAGATATAGTTTTGTGCCAGGCCAGATATGTCCAACTACAATAAATTTGAAATGCACCAATATAAGGATAGAAATTTAAAGACGTAAAACCTCAATTTAAAATGCATGAATGTTTAGTTAAAATCCAAGGCATGTGTACCAAGTGTGATTATTGGTAACATATTTTACAACTTATTGACAATGTGTTTAGATCCTAGATTCTGCCTTCAATTAGGGGTGATTTTGGCAATCTTAATTCTCCTATATAGTTAATTCCTTGCTTGAGACAAGAAATATTGTAGTTTGTCTTGAAATGAGCTTTCACTACCTTTGGATTGCATAATCTACGCCACACAATCCTATAATTACCTATTTGCTGAATTATGATCTCTTTGAAAATCTGACTCCTAAAAAGTTGTCTAGCTCAAGAAAAATTACTCTTTGCATAAATGTTTTTGCTGTAATTTGTGAGTGGGAAGTACAAAATAATAGCAAGTGAAAAGACCATAGGCTTTGTTACCATTGGTTGGTCATCTATAATGAGGTATTGATCCTTTTTGAAGAAATCTATATCATGCTTTCCCGTGGTAGAATGAAAAGCTAGAAATATCTTAATTCTAAATTTATTAAATAGTTTTCTTTGATGCCTTCACAATTGAGTTTATATGATGGTTGATTTACAAGAAAAACATGATTGTTTCAAATTCTCATTTGATTCTTTGAGTATTAAATTGTAGGTACCAGGTAGTATATTCTTGTTGTGTCAAATCTCTATGTAAGAAAAGCCAATATAAGTAAGAATGGAATACTAGGAAACATCAGTCCATGTATTTTAAAAAGAGAAACTATGATGTCCATAAAAATCAATCGATTATCTTGATTGTCTATTAGTGGATATTTTGCAAAATTTAAAGGATGTAGTCTCTGTCAATCTTTATGTCCCCAAAGTTTTCTAATAAAACAATGACTGCAAGTAAAGTAGACTAGTAAGACTATGTAGAATGAATTGAATCCATGGAGAAGAAATTTGTATCATTTGTAGACTTTAGTCTTGCAAAATAAGTTATTAGTTGCATATGCTCTTATGTTTTTCTTTTATTTCTTAAGTAGTACTAGTATTTTTTCCCTCTATGTTTCTTATAATGACTATCTTTTATTAGGAAAAAAAGAAGATTGTCAAATGACTGGAAATCTTATAGGCATGGAATTGAATGGTGATGCCATTGGCTTGAGTTATAGATTAAGGAGTTCCAGTCTTGAGGTTCCAAGAATGACTGCATTCTCAATAACATTCAATCTAAACAGTTGCAGAGAGATAGCCTAACTTGTATCAAGGATTCTATAGAAATCTAGCTACTCCTCTAATATCTCATTCTATTAGGAAACACATCGTGCATCAGAAGCCAAACAAAAGTTATAAATGAGAATGATTTATTAGAAAACATGTTAAAACACCCTCTGTTCTCTTTATATGGTGTGATGTTGATTGAATTTTGGAACTAGTTCCAGTTCTTTTGAAATTCTATAAACACTGTTCAGTAATTCCATTTTTCTCTTTCTATTAAATTCCTTACACAAAAGCTAACAACAAACCCTACGGTTTCAAATAGTAAGAACCCATCAAATTAGCTAAATTCCCTTACCGAAAGTGTTGTCCTCATCATCATTTGAAGAAGAAGCCAACAACAACAATGTCTACTTCAGCCACTGGAAAATAGAGGAAAACAATTTTTGGTGACACTGGTGATGGGGCTTACAATCCTCCAAAACCATGACATGCTACTAGAATTGGCATGGCAGATCATGTGGAGTCCTAGCTAGACCATAATGTCTGGGTGCATAGAGATTCTTTCTCCCCTGCACCTGCTCCTCCATCTCTACTCCCATAATAGGGAATCAAATCCACTAGGGTTTCCTAAACTCAATGTTATGAAAAGGGTAAAGTATCAAAGAAAATGTTCATTATTGTGAACAAGCATGCGGCTGTCAAACCCTACGCAAAAGAGCAGTTGTGGCAGAGAATATAATGAAAATGTGGGGAAAAATTCATGGTGTTTGGGTTTTCAATTTTCCCATTATTCCTCGAGGCTTCTCACCAAATTAGGTCATTAGCTACAAGCATCAAAAAAGGTGATAAAAGGTGGGTCTGAGCAGGAGGTAAAAATTTACTCAAATTTTCCATTTTTGTATCAACTACCTAATAAAAATGTGAGATGGTTTTGAAGGGTTTTGTACCAACATACCTTTCTTTTCAAAATTAAATAGATCAACCAATAAAAATGGTAGTTGTTTTAAATGGTTTTGCACTAGCATACCTTTCTTTTAATAAATAATGTAAAAGAAGTGTGAGATATGAGAGATATCATGCAGTACACAATTTAATCTAAAATATTCTAAAAATATCATGTAAATACATAATCTAATCTAAAAAATATCCTCTTACAAAATGAAATGTTAATAAATCAATCATGAAGAATTACAATAATATAAATATTTAAAATTGTGTTTGATTTAAATTCTTATATAACAAAATAAAAAAACTTTATTTCATATGGTTTGAAGAGATTTGGTAGATATTGTTTGTAAATGGTTTAGCAAGCTAAGTAGGGTAAGCTTGGATAAAACTCTACAATTAAGCACGTTTGAGTTGATGTGGTACTATGATGTGGGATTCCCCTCAAAGACTTAAGAAATGAGTTATTGTGAACAACTACTTAAGAAACATAAATCAATAAAATTACCTATCTCGAGTACACATTGATAATAGCATTATAATAGATATTGCTCATTTATATATAAATCTATTGCATACAAATTGTTATACATATTTCACAGAGATGAATTTTCAAAAGACATGGTTAATTAAGTGAGATATTAGGGTTTCAAGGAGATTTTAGAACTTACAGTACATGCATTTTCTCATCAATGAGATGTTGTAGACAAAATTTTCTTAGACTTGAGATATCTTGTATAAGTGTAGCCATGGACATTATTAGCGGTTGACAGTTGGTGCGGTTAGGAGAGCATCCAGGGAGGATGAATGCATTGTTGGAAATATTCAGGAATTAACCAAGTTACTGAGAGGGGAGGGGTGAATCAGTAACTTCAAAATTTTCTTTCAGATGTATTAACATATAGTTTACTTTATCCTTTTGCATATAGAAAGCATGAAACATAAAAGCATTCACAATAATGACACATAGATTTGGTTACCCAGAAACCTTCCAAAAAGAAAGTAAAACTGGGGTGGGGATGAAACCCACAAAGCTTTAGTACTGTAGTATAAAGTTGGCCGGTTAAGGCTTACAATGATCACTTCTGATGATTTGCCTTGCTAGGAGCAATAAGGACTGCTAGGTCCACCTTGTTAGAGGTTTTACAAACATACACTGAAGTATGCACTCAGTAAAGAGATTTTACAAAGACTGTTAAGTCTACCCGGTTAAAGGATTTTAAGCTGATTCACCTATTAGGATGAAACAGTAGATCTCTTACTTTGCAACTGGATTGCTGAATGAGATTCGCTGATGTACTAATCACCTTCTGTGATGAATTTATCTTTGCTGCTCCTTATACTGTTGTAGCCCTTTGTAATTCACTTATCTCTGCCTTTCTTTCTTTTTCACATTCATACTCATACTAATTACATCTTGGTTCTTTTACAACATTGTTTATATACAAGTCTAAACAATTAATTACAATTACAATTACAAAGTCGGCTTGACAAATAAACATAAGTGCTACTAAGTCGGCCCAAGTATGGTTACACGGTTCCTTCAAACTAACTCGATGACTTTCTGATACTCGGCGTCCACTGCATTACTTGGCATCATCATGCACTCGGTAGAAGTGAAGGCTCAGTTCATACTAACCACTCGGTAGGTTTTGAACATGGTAAATACTGGTGACTCGGTAGACATAATGTCACTCAGTTTACACTGTCTTGCTCGGTTTGCACTATCCTGCTCGGTTTGCACTGTTCTGCTCGGTATGCACTATTCTGCTCAGTTTGCACTATTCTGCTCGGTATGCACTATTCTGCTCAGTTTGCATTGTTCTGCTTGGTATGCACTGTTCTGCTCGGTATGCACTCAGAATGCAAATAAGTGTTGTCACTAGTGGCAATCTTGCTTAATGCCAACAATCTCCCACTTTGGCATTAGTGACAAAAACACTTATTGCCCAAAACTTATATACATCAACCATGCTGAGATTTATTTTGATTTTTCAAAATTTGTCTTTGTCATAGGGCTTTATAAATTATCTCCCCCTTTCAATGTGCTAACTTTTTTTCTATACATATCTCCCCCTTTTTGGTGATAATGCCAAAGGTGTATATACAAGTGTTTTACAGGGAGAATCCAAAATTTGATAGAAAAATAGAATGTACCTTCATTATCAGTGCCAGGGTTCTGTCCCAATTTTCTTGCAGAATCTTGCATGTTTGGATTGCAATTTGGACTTCTCCAGAGAGTTCAATCATGTGATCTGCTATTGAGAACTGATCGTCATGAATTAATGTTTTAGAATGTTCAATGTGCTTATACATTGTATTCATGATGGGAAGGATCATGTTCTGAATGTCTAGCAGTGTGGACCTAATCCTTGTGTCTTCTTTCAGTAGTTCTGACTGCATATTTGATAGGAATGAGATTTTCATGTGATGAGCAAAGTTTGAACTTGGTTCAAGTTGCAGTTTCTGTATGCTAATCTTCAAATCCTCATCAATTTTATTCATTTTATCCTTGACATCCTTGGTGAACTCGGCAACATTGCATAGTCTGACCAAAAGAGAGGTAACATTCGAATAGGAAGATTCAATGTTTGTCAAAACTGAAGACAATTCTGCTTGATTAATAGCTATGTGCTGAGCAATGTGCTCAAGCACTTTATTGTTGAATCTCTTCTCAACTTTTTCAACTAACTTGTTTGTCCTAGATGAATCCTCATTGTACTTATTTACTGCTTCTGCTAATTGTAACAAAACATGTTGACAGGAGTTTGCTTCAATACCTAATGCTTCTGACAAAATGTCCTTAGCATCCTTAATGATTTTATATTCCTTGTCTCTCTCCTCTATAAGCTTCTTTTTCTTTGCTTTCCTTTGGAGGATTTCACCTATATTTTGCATTTGATCTGCTGATAGATTTGCAAAATCCAATGTTGGAATTTCTATTTCCTCATCAAGGTCTATATCCTCTACTATATTCTTGCCCAAAAATCTTATACTCGGTTGAGCCTTAGGCTTATCTGTACTTAATGCCTTAGTAGTAGTGATAGTAGACATAGTAGGACTGGCTATAGAGAATGGTATACTATCTACTAGAGAACTTAAAATATTTACACTTGTAGAATCAAAAACTGGAATACTTACTGCTGGAAAACTTGATGAAGTACATAAAAGGCTTCAAAATGGGCTTCTTGTGAGAAAAATCTCACATAAAATTAAATTCTCATTATTTAGTTATTTATTTAGTCATTTTAGTTGTGATTTTACCTAATGACCAAATTGGTCATTTATTTAGTCATTTATATTTGTAGAACATGATTAGTTTTAGTCACGTGACTAAAAAGATGGTAGAACATGATCAAGATGCCTGGGAATGCAGAGAGGCCCTTGGGGGATGTGAAATAGTCACTTATAGTGCTTGGATGAGTTGAGCTTGTGGCTTTTGGATTATAGCTATGAAGATGCATAGCTTAGTCTTTGTAACAAAAAATAGGTAATAGGTTTAAGGGTTAAATATTTCATGTGTGCAACCAAAATCTAATTTGATTTGAAGATCTAATATTAGATGCAAGTCAAAAAAAAATTTAGACATGAGATGAGAAACCAATTTGAAATAGTAAGCCATGACTGAAAATTTGTTTGATGAAAATATGCTCTCACAATAAAATGAATGAAATTGTGGAACCAAAAAGGAAAAACCCCTCAAACTATTTATTTAGTCATTTATTTGGTCATTTATTTAGTCATTTTACCCGATGACCAAATTGGTCATTTATTTAGTCATTTTAGTTGTGATTTTACCCGATGACCAAATTGGTCATTTATTTAGTCATTTATTTGCCAAATATGATCAGTTTTGGTCATGTGACTAAAAATTTTAGTCATGTGACTAAAAGTTTTAGTCACTTAGTCATTTATTTGCCAAATTCTACTAGTGAGAGTTGGGTGAAAAACTATTTAACAATAAAGAATACTATGAAGATGAGGTCAAAGAAAACAAGCAGTTGGATGAAGAACTGAGGCAAAAAAACATGAAAATCTTGGAGTTAGAGAACATCAAGAAGTAAGTGGAATCTGAATTGACTGAAGTAAAGAATCATATTGACAAATTGCACACAATAAAAGATCTAATAGAGTCACAGTTGTATGCACAAAAGATTAAAGGAGATACCTCTAGTATTGGATTCAATGAAGCACAAAATTAAATCAATGATATGTGAGGAAGAATTAAAGCATCAATAGTGTCTACATAAGCCAAGAAGAATGAAGATCATACTGAAGCTAAAGTAGAACCATCTAAAGATGAGTGCAAGCTAGTAAACAAAAGCTGTTATTCCAACAACAAGCATGGTCACATAGAAAGAGATTATAAAGAGGTAAGACATTTCAATGGTTATTGTTATTCATACAATAAGTTTGGTCATACAACTATGAATTTTAGATCAAATCAAAGAAATCAGACTCAAAAAAATTAAAGAATTCATCCACAATATAATGTTAGAAGTCCTCAAAATATTACATGTCAAATATGCAATTATAATGGTCATATAGATAGACAGTGCGGTATGGTAACTCATATCAATGCACTGAGGAATATAAGGGCTCCAATTATTTGTCACTCTTGTAACAAAGCTAGACACATCTCAAAGTTTTGCAGATCAAAAGCGCAAAGACAAGAAAGCCCTAATAAGTCTCAAGGATGAATTTTGGATGAATCAAGAGAAGTCAAGTTTGTGAAAGCTACAAAAGATGCGAGCTTGAGTTGGACAGAAGTAAAGAAAGATAACATTGATGATTATGTGTTGGATGCATCCGCAATGGATGCACCCTCTAATTCTAGATGAATGACCCTCATGGTCATAGTGGGAGCTCAATTAGACCTAGTCACCTGCGCGGCTAGTATACTCACCCTCAGAGTATGCGCCTTTGGATATAATTTTTTGGAGACTAGTTGATGCTATATGTGAGAGCCCACTTCCTGATTGATAATAGACATGGAGATTGAAATTCTTTGTTGCACTATATGTTTACGCAGAAAGCATTAATGGAAGAAATTTGATTTAAAGTCATTGAAGATCCATTATTCACACATTCACATTCATGTTCAAGCCTTTGGAGGGCACATGAGATCAAAGAAGTTTGTGTTGGGAGATTGCAGTTGATTTCATCAGTGAAAGGAAGTTAAGTTTGTTGCAAAGCCCTAGTTCAGACGTGATTGTTCAAAAACCCTTGGAAACCTGTTTAAAGTGATTAATCAAGTAAGTTATGGCTACTCCAGTTGTTTTCAATGTTCTTGAAAGGAAGAGATACATTTTTTAAGAAGTGCCCTTTCAAGTCAGTCCTAGATGACCTAGAAGGAGCATTCTCTAGGAGTATGATGGGAGTAATTCACGTAGAAGACATATGTGCATACATCTATTGTGAAAAGGAACCAATAGGTCTAGATAGAATTGTGTGAACTGAAAATGATCACACTACTATGAATCCTTGCATCCAAGAATACTCAATAATGAGCTCTCGGATATCGATCCACACCTCTCTATCTATGGAGTGCATGACTTTCTATGAGGCCCTCAGATTGAACCCATGCAAGTATACCACAGAATGAGAGATTCAAGGAGGAGAAGCAAGAATGCTAATCTCCATTGAATCAAGTTCTTGCATGCAAATGAAACTAATCTATATGATTGCAAATGCAATCAAATAAACTAATTTATTGAAATGAAGATTAAACTCTATGATTGCAAGAAATAAACTATTTTATTGAAATTAATCTATATGCAATACAAGAAATGAACTACTTCACTAATTAATCTATATGAAAATTAAACTAAATGTGCAATCTAAAATGATGATTTCTAAAGCTCTAATGTTGTCAAGAAAATCTTCAGCATAATGATAATATGAAAATTCTAGATTTTTAATTGAGAAGGAGAGGGCTCCTTATATAAGAAACTGATAAAAAGAATGCATCTCCAAGATCAATGTGGGATTAATGCAAAAGGAGGAAAGAAATCTCATTTTTAGAAAGTGTGGAGAGAAAAGGAAATCTCTTTATTTCATTTATTTTTATTTCACTTATTTCCTTTTTTCATCACAAAAGATCTTTTGAGAGGATTTTATTTATTTTAAAAGAATAATTCTCTTTTAATTAAATAAAATAAGGTTATTTAATTAAAAGATGAATATTAATTAAATAAAATAAAATCATTTAATTAAAAAGGGTTTTAATTAAATAAATTTATTTTACTTAAGAGATATTACTTTCAATTAAATAAAGTTATTTTATTTATTTAAAAGGGATTATTTCTTTTAATTAAATAAAATTATTGATGACATGATTAAACCTTAGGAGATTATTGAAATGATTGAAATAGTTATGATTTGATCAAGGAAATTGATTTGAATATATTGTAAAGCATTGATTGAAAAAATTGATATTTGACAAATTGAATAAATGGGGCCCAAAGTCTAGGCGACCATTTTAGGGTGCATACATTTGCCCCTCATTGACTAATGTGAGGTTGAATCAGGATCACATGTAGTCAAATAATGGAATTGAAGTGTGAGATCGATTTGGGATCACAAAACAACCCAGATGTGTGTTCGACGGATGGGAACACATCAGGACATAGATAAGCAGACTAAAAAAGACAAGGCCAACACCTGTGAATAGGTAATTGTCAAATCTCAAATAAGAGATAAGAATCTCAAGAAAGGTTGCCCCAAGAGAAGGAATTAATAAATTTGATAAAGCTGAATCAAGCATTGAAGTTTGGTAGGTACTGCCCCCTCGTGATCGAAATCGAAATGAGATAGAGGAGAAATAGTAAATTGATAAATTTGATCAAATAGAACTAAATATAAGGTTCTTGATGTAAGATGAAAGATATAAGAATCACAGAACTAAGGTAGCTTACCAAGAAAGATTATGCCCCAAGGTTGAATTAGAAGAAAAGAAGTGGGGTGAAAGCGAATGGAAGATAGAAGTTTGGAAGAAATGGAAAGAAATGGAGAGAAGAAAGAGAATTTACCTCCAGAAAGAAGATGCCCCAAATTCAATCAACTGTTTAAGATAGGGAATTTTGATTGAGATCACGAAAGAAGATAAGGAAATGAAGATCAAAACGTGACCATAGTTGACTAAAAGTCCACAAGAATGATGAAGGAAACCCTCTCAAGCTCATAATGCAACCTAAAAGTGCAAATTTAACATGAAGTCTAAATAATGCAAGCTACATGGAAATGCAAAGGTGTACTTGCAATAGGGTAACGTATGATTTTTTTGTTCATCATTCATTAGAGAATGTAAGAGAACTTATTTTCATCATAGGGCCATTATTACCGGACATTGGACGATCACACAATCATCACTAGTCACAAACGCAAATATGGAGATATGAATGTGATTTAGATCAGATTGGAATGTGGAAATATTCTAACATGAGCATCAAAGACATAAAGGTCAAGATGACTGCAATGTTAGCTTACCCAATTTAATGTAGCAAAGCCACGTGCGCATCAAGGCATAAACGCCATGATGACCATAAGAATGGTTGTGCAAAAATAGTCAAGGGTGATGCCTTAAATCTCCTAAGTGTGTCAAGGAGACAACAAGAGACATTGAAGAGGTTCAAGACAACACCCACAAGCAGAAAGCAAATAAAAACATGCCCCATGCCCCAAGTCTTCTAGAAATGCATCATGGAGAGACTTATTAGACAGGGACATTCAACGAAAATTAATAACAGTCAGCACACAAAAAAAAATCATGACATATCTCAAGCATTAAGTGTTGCATTTAAAAATTTTGAGTGTGTAAATTGATACTAAGTTCCGAGGGTAAGGATTGAATGCTTGCAAGTAGGTAAGATCACATGACCAAACCGGATAAGACCAAACTGATAAGTGTTGAAAAACACTTGATGTCAGGGGTTGTGTTGAAAAACATAGCTAGGTTGGTTTTGAAAAACACCATTTGTGAAGTGTCCTAAAGACAAGCATATCCAAGAGACCAAAGCTAATAGTGTTTCTCCCTAGACAAAGACAAAGACCAATTCCAAACCAAGGCAACAGGGACAAGGCATGATGGAGAAAGGCTAAGTGTCGAGGATGCATGCTAAGAAATAGGGGTGTGAAGGCCTCAAGTAGTGCCCGTTTCTAGGTTTTCACCACTTGGAAGAATTTTTTCAGGACTTTTTATAATTTTTTTGTATTTTTTGCCACCAAGGCACCTGTTTCCAGGTTTTCACCAAGGCACTTTTTCTATTTTTTTTCATATTTTGAATTTTTTATTTTTGGCATTTTTTCAGCATCATATATGAATTTTTTTGGAATTTTTTCAGGATCAATAAATATTTACAAAGGATGCCCTCACGTATAATGGGCATCAAACTCCCAAGAAAGATCACATCGTGTAGTCCCAAAGTCTAACAAGGTGGAGGACAAGAGGGAGTAGCAAGCTGACGGAAGAGATGGAAGACAAGGGAATGAATGAGAATGAAGGAAAGAAATCCTCAAAGGAAAACTCCTCAAGAGTACCCAAGCTAGGGAAAAATTGTCATGTAAAGCACATTTGGACAAGCAATGAAAGGTTGGCATAGGATAAGTCACAAAAGTGGAATGCAAAAGAAGGAAAGGATGCAGTCCAAAGGAGTAGACAGGTCAAGAGGTTTCATAGCATCGTGTTTTACTCTTTTTTATTAGATCAAGACCAAAGGGGAAAAGGATAGAAAAAGGCTAGAATGAATGGAGGAAAATAAATATAAAGGCTAAATAGGAAGGGAATGAAAGTAATATCATTATAAGATAGCTCACAAGATAGCCAAATTTTTTTGTATAGGTCAACCTTGTCAAGATCAAAGAGAGAAGGTGGGATGGATGAAAGATGTAGAAGAACTACACATGATGCCTGATTGCCAGGTTTTCATCATGGTACTTATCCAAGGCACCACAAAGGAGTGGTTTTCACCATAGGATGAATTTATTTCTCTTTACTTTTTCTACCAATGCGCTTGTTTCCAGGTTTTCACCATGGCACATTTTCAATTTTTTCATTTCTTTTTTTTTTTAATTTTTCTATTTTTTTAAATTTTTTTGGAAGAATACAAGATTTTTAGATAATGCTCCTTGAAAGAATAAACCAAGAGATGCAAATGATTCAAGATAATATGCTCAAAGATGCTGATAGGGAAAGGAAGATGGCAGAGAAAATGGAGGATAAGGTTTTATGTAAAGCGAGTGAGGCTGGAAGATAGTAGGTAGAAGGATAATGAATGAAAGGAAGACAAGATCAACATCGACACACACCTTGAAGGGTGGCGAGAGGATGGAGGAATCATGAATGAAGGAATACATGAAGGAATATGTTGAATGCATAGTAAAGGTTGTGGTTTTGGTGTGCGGAATTGAAGAATGTTTTTAGGAGAAGATGAAGTGGAAGTCTTTGGAAGCTTGAATGTCAACTTCACTTGTTGTTCAACATTAGATTCCCTCAAGAGGGACTTTGGAATCCATATAGCCATAGGCTTTTCATTTCTTTTTGATGATCTAGAGAGAATATCTTTAATGATGGATTTTGGAACCCATAATTGTCTTGTAGTTTTCTTCTTAGATATCTCTTTTGACTTTAGGCCTCCATGTCGATTAGAGGAGACATATTGATCTTCTTTTTTTGATGGATTCTTGTATTGCTTCTTTTTCTTGTATTGAGAATTCAAGTTAATTCCAAAAGACTCAGAACTTGTGGAAGAAGAAGGAGGATATGACTGGTGTAGATGGGTGGGTGGATGAAAAGGATTCAAGGGTGTGCATCTATGTTGATCTTGAGGAAATATGGGAGATGGAGGGATATAAGGACCCAAGATGGATGGAGAATTAGGAATGTTAGGAGGGGAAAGTGAAGGGACATAAGGGCCCAACATGGAAGGAAGACGTGAAGCCCTTAGTATTGGTGGAGGAGGTCCAAGGATGGACATGGAAAATGCAAAAGGATAATCAATAAGTTCATCATCATCTATGTGACAACCAAGGACATTAGCATCTTTAGAGTGACCATTAAGATTTGTAATAGGATCATTAACATCTTGAATACGAGCAACTTCTTTGATAGGAATTTTCAAATCTTGCAAAGACTTAGGAAGAGTAGAAAGTGGAGGTGAACATGGAGTGGTAGAACAAGAAGATGGAAGACTTTGATCTTGACAAGGAGCTTTGGATAGCACAAGCGCATCATTTTTTTCTTCATCTTTAATAGGCTTAACATTGGAAGTAACAACACCATTTTTACCAACCTTAATGGAAGTATCATCTATGGAAAGTGGAAGTGGGGTAAGGTTATTTTGATTGTCAATAAGCTCAACAATTTAAGTAGTAGCTTGATCTTGCTTAGGGAAAGACTTAAGCCATGGTGGAATGGATGTGGAAGGGTGTAAAGGATCAAAAGAAACATGAAGTAGAGGAGAGATGTCATGAAAAGAATTGGATGATATGGAGGGTTCTTGATCTTGATCTTTCTTTATATTTTTTTCTTTATCATTTTTAGAGTCCTCTTGACATGGAGCCACTTCTAAAGACAAGAAAGCATGTTGGAATTGTATGGAAGACTTTGGAAAAGATGGTGAAGGACTAGCTGAAGTAGGCATTATAGTGCATAAAGGCTTAGACTCTTTAGGTTTAGCATTATTGAAAGTATTTGCAGCTAAGTGAAGGTTAGCTTGACTTTCTTTAAGAGGTAGCCCTAAGGATAACTATAGGGAACCACATGAAAAGTATTAGGATCTTTGTTGGATGAAGAATTTGTGAAAGATTTGGAAGACTCAGAAGCTTTAAGAAACATAAAATTAAATAAAATGAAAAGGATAAAATGTGTGAACTGAAAACAATCACACTACTATGAATCCTTGCATCCAAGAATACTCAATAATGAGCTCTTGGATATCTATCCATAGCTCTTTATCTGTGGAGTGCATGGCTTTCTTTGAGGCCCTCAAATTGAACCCATGCAAGTACACCACAGAATGAGAGATTCAAGGATGAGAAGAAAGAATGCTAATCTCCATTGAATCAAGTTCTTGCATGCAAATGAAACTAATCTCTATGATTGCAAATGCAAGAAAATAAACTAATTTATAGAGGTTTCATAGGTATGACTATATGGTTCATCATCATAGCCATCATAATGGTCATCATAGTCATCAAAGGTGGGTCTTTCACTCTTTGTGGGAGAGGTATCATAAGGATTACTATATTGCTCATATTGAGGATTAAGACTCTTGGGAGAAGTAGAAGAGGAATGAGATTGTGAAGAAGAGGAAAGTGAAGACCTAGTGGAGGAAGAAGACTTGGATAATGAAGAATGCGAATAATGTCTAGAAGAGTCATGGTAAGACTTGGAAGGTGAAGAAGAATGAAAGGACTTAGATGATGAAGAATTCTTGGAAGAAGAAGATCATGAGAGGATCATGAGCATGATTCTACCAAAGGTGGGTGATTAGCAAAAATGATAAATCTGTTGGAAACTGCAATTGTAGAAATTTTTGTATTGTCATTGATGTCAAATCATAACTCGTAAGACTATTGCTATCTAAGAAAGTACTATATCTATTTGTTTTTTGAGAAGGATTAGGGAAAGGGTGATAATAATAGCACCTAAGGAAAGGTTGTGTTTTCTTGATACTTCAATGAGTACATGATTAAGCTGAGTGATGTTAGTGTTGACCAAGCTAGTATATGCCGACTAAATTCATTGTTGACCGAACATCAGTTTATTTCTGAGGAAGACAGTATTAGCCAAGGGAAATAGTTTTGAGTGGTGACCGGGCTACACAATGATCACCGAGGAGTTGAACACAGTATTGACCAAGTGTCAGTAATTTACATTTGAGGAATAATTCAGATCTCTAGCCGACATCATTAAATTCTTGGATTATGTAAATCATGCTGACTTTATTTATTGAATGTATGGAGCATTTAATGCATAGTAAACCGTTTTATTGTGATTCCATAAAGAGATTAGATATTTTTCTAGAATGATGGATGAAGAACATAATGTTGGAAGGATTCAATGAATCTGACCTAAACCTAAAATCTATGGAGGAGATTAAGCGGAAAAAGATGAATCTACCTATCGAAGAGGTATTAAGTAAACCTAAGTTTGAGTGTCAACCAGTATGCTGGAGTTGTTGTTGTTATTGATTTAATAAGAAGAAAAGGCTGAAGGAGAAGGAGTTGTGATTTTTTTAAGGGATTTCTAAGTAGATCAATGATGGAGATGGAAATGGATCTTAGTAAGTAAGCCATCATATATATGTAAGAATTGGATATGTTATTTACAAAGTGAGTTGTATGTTTTCAGATCAAACACTGTTGTTACATTCTAACCATTGTATCAGTTTAAATCCTTTAATCAAGGTTGACCTAACAGTCATTGTATAAATTCTTTAATCAAGGCTGCATTCTAATGGAGTGTACTTAAGTCCTCTAACAAGGTGCACTCCTAACAAGGTGGTTGAAATCATTTAACCGGGTCACACCTAATAGTGTGCTTTTAAACCTTTGATAGGGTTAGCTTTTCACAAAGCTCACTTCAGAAGAGTGAAAATATCAGTAGCATGTTACAAAGTGGTTTTTCCTAAATTGGGTTTCCATTATAAATCTTTGTGTTAGTACCTGTGTTAATCATTTGGTCTAAAAATTTATGTGTTTTGCATGTTAAATACTTTTGGATACTAGACTACATTGTTATGTGTTTCAGATATATATTCAGTAATGACCGAGTAGCTATTGGTTGTTAGATCTGAGTTGTTGAAGTGTTTAAAAATTTATTTTATACATTTGGACTTGAGAACAACTGATTCACCCTGCTCTCTGTTGTTCTAAATCATATTAACAATTGATATTAGAGTTGTTGGTTTTTAGAGAGAACAAGTTTCAAGGTACTTGAAGTAAATGATCGGGATGTATAAGAGGGAGGTACTAAAGCTAAATAAAGAGAACTTCCCTACATGCAAGAGTCTAATGAAATTGCATCTAGCTAGTATTAGTGACTTGATGAAGTATTGTGTTAAACATGAATATGTTACACCTACTACACCCTTCACTACCAAGGAGATGAGAGCTAGACAAGAGCACAATAAAGCAATGTTGGAGATTGCATCTGCCTTAATCTATCCTGAATTTGAAGACATCAAATATTGCACAAATGCAAATCAAATGTGGGACACTCTTGCAAATATCTATGGTGGTGACATAAATGTACTAAGGGAAAACTTTGAAATCCTGAGAGGTAAGTTTGATGAAATGAAAATGCAAGAAGGTGAGAATATTGCTCAATATCATGGTAGGATAAAACAGGTTTTAAATGCTATTAATTAGAGGAGCTAATGGAACTATTTATGATGAAACTATTATTTAAAAATTATTCAAAACTTTGTGTCCTATTTATACCATCAAAATTTTTGCAATTCAAGAATCTAGATGTAACCCTGGTAATGCTCCAACATTGGAAATTCTTGTTGGTAAGCTTACTACTTTTGAGCTTTCTAATTATGATAACTTCAATGTTGCTAATGTTGAATTTGCATTTAAGTCACAAATGTTTCTGAATAAGTCTAAGAGAGAAAAAAAAAAAAAAAAGATGCATCAGTGAGAGTGAAAGTGATAGTGACACTTCTGATGAAGAACTAGAGGATCTTGAACCTCTTATGGCCAAAAGATTAAAAATAGGAAAGGGAAAGTATAAAGGTAAACTCCCTATCATATGTTTCTCATGTAACAAAGTTGGTCATATAGCTGCAAGATGTCCTGAAAGGGGTGACAAGGATGAGGAAAGAGATAGAAAGCACAAAGGTAAAAGAGAAAATAGAGGCTACTGAAGGTACAAGGACTACAAAGATAAAGGTAAGAAATCCTGCTATATTGCTGAAGAATAAATTGACACTAAAAATGTTGATTTTGAAATTGAAGTAGTCTATATTGCTATGAAAGATGAGTTTGATCAAGATGAGAAAACTGCACTTGTATCCTATGTGAACAAAAAAGATAAATGGATTATTGATAGTGGTTGCTCACACAACATGACTGGTGACAAAAATAAGTTTGATACCCTAGATCATTACAAAGGTAGAAATGTTAAGTTTGGTAATGATGCACCATGTCTTGTTAAGGGTAAAGGATTAATTAAGCTGACTAATAAGATCACTTGTGAAAATACTTATTGGGTTAAAGGTCTTAACTATAATCTGCTAACTGTTGCACAACTTAATAGCACTAGATACCAAGTGGAATTTCATCATAGGAAGCCTAAAAAATTTTATGCCACTTGTGAACTGATTGGAAGTGGAGAATAGACAAGAGGTAATTTTTACTATCTAGACCTATCTGAGGAGACATGTTTGATTGTACAACTTGATCATATATGGTTATGGCATAAGTGGCTATGTCATGTTAACTTTGACAATCTGGTAGATATTAGTAGAAAGAAGAACGTGATAGAACTTTGGAGATTGAAGAAGCCTGATAATGTAATGTGCAAACAATGTCAATTGGGTAAGATGACAAAGTCTGGTTTGAAGAGAAAAACTTTTACTTATGAAAATGTTTTCGATTTGGTTCATACTGACCTTTGTGGACCTATGGGTGTACAAAGCAATTGTGGTGCTAGATACTTTATTCTATTTGTTGATGATTACGCTAGAATGATGACTGTAATGTTTTTCAAAGAAAAATATGATGCATTTTAGTTATTTAAGTAGTATTTGGCTAAGGTTTAAAAGGAGACAAGTACAAACCTAAAGTGTCTGAGATCTGACCAAGGTGGAGAATTCATATCAAATGAGTTCAATCTTTTATGTAATGATAGAGAAATGAAGAGACAAATGCCTGCACCTAGAACACCTCCACAGGATGGTATAGCAAAGAAAAGGAACAAATCTATCATGGATTGTGTAGGAACACTAATGATTGAGAAGAATGTTACAAAAAAGTACTCAAAAGAAGTTGTAAGTACAACTATTTATACCTAAATTGAGTACAGATCAAAAAAGGTACAAATGTTACACGTTATGAGTTATGGAATGGGTATGCACCTAATGTAAAATACTTCAAAATTTTTGGGAGAAAATGCTATATACTAAAAGACAATAGGAATGCAAATTTTGATGCTACAAGTGATGAGGGCATATTCCTAGGTTATTCCACAAAGAGTAAAGCTTACAAGTATTTGAACTCTAAAACTAACAAAATTGTGGAGAGTGTAAATGTTAAGGTTGATGGATATGAAGAGAAAAATGAACAGGAAAGCAAGAGAGAACCAAAAGATTATAGATATTTTTTCTATATATAAGAAGGAGAGGTAAGTAACACACTTGCACTTGATATAGACTTGATATAGAGTCTCATGTAAGCAATTCCAAGCATCAAAGAAATAATGTCGAATGACAAGAAGAGAATGTTGATAGACAAAAGGATGCTGCTGAGTATCAAGAAGAGGTTGGCAAGAAATCAGAGGTTGAATCTGACAATCTTATTGATGAACAAGAAGAGAAAGGAGAAAATAAAATAGAACCTATTTTGGCACAATATGTAAGGAGACATCACAAGCTTGAATAAATCATTGGAGACAAATAAACTGGAGTTCTGACTAAAAGCTAGTTAAGAGAGCCTACATGTTTATTGTATGAATTCAAGCCTAAGACAATAAGGGAGGCTTTAGAAAATGAATACTAGATTCAAGCCATGAATGAGGAGATAGACAAAATATAAAAGAATGATACCCAGACTCTGGTGCCAAGACCAGAAAACAAAAATATCATTGGATCAAAATGGATATTCAGAAACAAGCTTAATGAACATGGACAAATCACAAGGAACAAAGAAAGGCTTTTATACAAGGGATATGCACAAGAAGAAGGAATAAACTATGGGGAATAGAGGCAAATTAGGGGTTCTTCCCCTAATTTGCCTATATTCCCCTTACTGAGGCTTCCTAGTCAAGCTAGGAGCACTACATCAAATGTGTAGTAGACAGTATCTGACAAATTGATGTAGAAAAAGTCACACTTGAGGAGCAACCTAGAGTTGTGAAAAGTATAGAAAAGTTGATAATCAATCATAAGAAAAGATGAAAAAGGGAGAAACATTGCTACTGAACAGAAAAAATGACATCTACATCTGAAAGATGCATGTTCTAGTTGCTTCTTTGGCATTATTGTTAAAGAGGGAGATGAGTAAGTTGAAAACATATTGTAATATTTCATGGAAAATCAAGTAAGAGGGAGAGATTCAGAGGAAAGGAACATAGAAAAGATATGGTGGAAGTTACTATGTGGATAGTCAAAAAAGTGAGCCTAAGTGATTCAGAATCAAAATGAAGCTAAGGATATTAAAAATGTTTACGATGCAAAGACAAGTTTTGGATTGGTTGGTGAATCATGTGTTATTCATATGGTGTTTCCATCAATGCCAAAGAGGGAGATTGTTGCAAACTACAATTGAAGAAATGGTTGTATTTTCATTAATGCTAAACCTTAACTGGTAAGATTGTTGCTATCTAAGAAAGTACTATATCTATTTATTTGTTGAGAAGGATTAGGGCAAGGGTGATAACAATAGCACCTAAGGAAAGGATGATTTATCTTCATACTTAAATGAGTACTTGATTATGTGGCACAATGAAAAGATAATGTATTGTTTATCTAACTGAGAAGCAAGACTAAACTATTAGTCTTAATTGAGAAAGAGTGAAGAAATCTAGTTTAAGTTGAGTGATGTTAGTGTTGAGCGAACATCAGTTTAATGCCAAGGAAGACAATATTAGCCAAGGGAAATAGTTTTGAGTGGTGACTAGGCTATGCAATGATGACCGAGGAGTTGAACACAATATTGAATGAGCGTTAGTAATTTACATTTAAGGAAGAATTCAGATCTCTAGGTGACATAGTTGAATTCTTGGATTATGTAAATCATGTTGACTTTATTTATTGAATGTATGGAGCATTTAATGCATCGTAAACCATTTTATTATGATTCCATAAAGAGATTAGAGATATTTCTAGAAGGGTGGATGAAGAACATAATGTTGGAAGGATTTGATGAGTCTGACCTAAAACTAAGATGTACAAAGGAGATTAAGTGGAAAAAGATGGATCTACCTATCAAAGAGGTATTAAGTAAACCTAAGTGTGAGGTTGAAGCAGTATGTTGGAGTTTTTGTTGTTATTGAATGAATAAGCAGAAAAGGCTGATGGAGAAGGAGTTATGATTGCTTGAAGTGATTTTAAAGAAGATCAGTGATGGAGATGGAAATAGATCTTAGTTAGTAAGCCAACATATATATGTAAGAATTGGCTATGTTATTTGCAAAGTGAGTTGTATGTTTTCATATCAAACACTGTTGTTACTTTATAACCATTCTATCAGTTTAAATCCTTTAATCAAGGTTGACCTAATAGTCATTGTATAGATCATTTAATCAAGGTTGCATTCTAATGGAATGTACTTAAGTCCTCTAAAAAGGAACACTCCTAATAGGGTGGTTGAAATCCTTTAACCGGGTCACACCTAACAGTGTGTTTGTAAACCTTTGTCAGGGTTGGATTTTCACAGAGCTCAGTTCAGAGGAGTCAAAATATCAGTAGCATGTTACAAAGTGGTTTTTCCCAAATTGGGTTTCTACTATAAATCATGGTGTTAGTAATTGTGTGAATGTTTTGGTTTGAACATTTATATGTTTTGCAAGTTAAATACTATTGGATAGCGGATTGTACTATTATATGTTTCTCATATATATTCAGTAATCACCGAGTAGTTGTTGGTTGTTAGATCTGAGTTGTCGAAGTGTTTAAAAGTTTATTTTATACATTTGGACCTGAGAACAACTAATTCTTTTCTTGCTATGTTTTTCTAAATCATATTAACAATTGGTATAAGAGTTGTTGGTGCTTATAGAGAACAAGTTTAAGGTACTTGAAGTAAATGATCAGCATGTATAAGAAGGAGGTATCGAAGCTGAATAAGGAGAACTTCCCTACATGGTAGAGTCTGATGAAATTTCATCTAGATGGTATTGGTGACTTAGCAAAGTATTATGTTGAACATGACTATGTTACACCTACTCCACCCTTAACCGTCGGGGAGATGAGAGCTAAACAAGAGAACAATCAAGAAATGTTGGAGATTGCATCTACCTTAAGATATCCTAAATTTGAAGACATCAAAGATTGCACAAATGCAAATCAAAAGTCTAACACTCTTGCAAACATCTATGCGGTGACATAAATGTACTAAGGGCAAAAATTGAAAACCTGAGAGGTAAGTTTAACGAAATGAAAATGCAAGAAGGTGAGAATATTGCTCAATATTATGGTAGGATAAAAGAGGTTGTAAATGCTATTAGAGGATCCAATGGAACCATTTATGATGTGAGTATTATTGGAAAAGTATTGAGAACTTTGTGACCTATTTATGCCATAAAAAATTCAGCAATTCAAGAATCTGGATGTAACCCTAGTAATGCTCTAACACTGGAAAGTCTTGTTGGTAAGCTTACTACTTTTGAGCTTTCTAATTATGATAACTTTATTGTTTCTCATGTTGAATCTGCATTTAATTCACAAATGGTTCTGAATAAGTCTAAGAATGAAAAAGAAAGATGCATCAGTGAGAGTGAAAGTGATAGTGACACTTCTAATGAAGAACTAGAGGATCTAGAAGCTCTTATTCCCAAAAGATTGAAAAGAGGAAAAAAAAAGTATAAAGGTAAACTCCCTATCATATGTTTCTCATGTAATAAATTTGGTCATATAACTACAATATGTCCTGATAGGGATGACATGGATGAGGAAAGAGATAACAATCACAAAGATAAAAGAGAAAAAAGAGGTTACCGAAGGTACAAGGACTACAAAGATAAAGGTAAGAAATCCTCCTATATTTATGAAGAAGAAAATCACACTAATAATGATGATTTTGAAATTGAAGTAGTATATGTTGCTATGAAAGATGAGTTTGATCAAGATGATAAAACTCCACTTGTATCCTATGTGAACAAAAGTGATAAATGGATTATTGATATTGGTTGCTCACACCACATGACAGGTCACAAAAATAAGTTTTATACACTAGATTATTACAAAGGTAGAAGTGTTAAGTTTGGTAATGATGCACCATGTCCTATTAAGGGTAAATGATTAATTAAGATGGCTGATAAGATCACTTGTGAAAAGACTTATTGGGTTCAATGTCTTAACTATAATATGCTAAGTGTTGCACAACTTAATGGAAATAGATACAGAGTGGAATTTCATCATAGGAAGGATAAAATATTTCATGCCACTGGTGAACTAATTGGAAGTGGAGAATAGACAAGAGGTAATTTTTTTTGTCTAGACCTATCTTAGGAGACATGTTTGATTGCACAGCTTGATGATAGATGGTGATGGCATAAGTGGCTATGTCATGTTAACTTTGACAATCTGGTAGATATTAGTAAAAAGAAGAAAATAAGAGGACTGTCAAGATTGAAGAAACCTGATAATGTAGTGTGCAAACAATGTCAGTTGGGTAAGATGACAAAGTCTAGTTTCAAGAGAAAAAATTTTACTTTTGAAAATGTTTTAGATTTGGTTCATACTGACCTTTGTGGACCTATGGGTGTACAAATATATTATAGTGCTAGATACTTTTTTTTTTGGTTGATGATTACACTAGAATGATGACTATAATGTTTTTAAAAGAAAAATCTGATGCATTTTAATTATTTAAGTGGTATTTGGCTAAGGTTAAAAAGGAGATAGGTAGGAACCTGAAGTGTCTAAGATTTGACCAAGGTGGAGAATTCATATCAAATGAATTCAATCTATTATGCAATGATAGAGGAATTAAGAGACAAATTTCTGCACCTAGAACACCTCCACAAAATGGTATAGCAAAGACAAGGAACAAATTTATCATGGATTGTGCAAGAACACTAATTATTGAGAAGAATGTTGCACAAAAGTACTGGAAATAAGTTCTAAGTACAACTATTTATACCCTAAACTAGGTACAGATCAAAAAAGGTACAAATGTTACACCTTATGAGTTATGGCATGAGAATGCACCTAATGTAAAATACTTTAAAATTGTTGGGAGAAAATTCTATATACTAAAAAATAATAGGAATGGAAAGTTTGATGATAAAAGTGATGAGGGCACAATCCTAGGTTATTCCACTAAGAGTAAAGCTTACAAGTTTTTGAGCTCTAACACTTAAAAAATTGTGGAAAGTGTAAATGTGAAGGTTGATGAATATGCAGAGAAAAATGAATAGGAAAGAAAGAGAGAACTAGAAGATTATAGATCTTTTGTCTATATAGAAGAAGGAGAGGCAAGTGACACACTTGCACCTGATGTAGAGTCTCAAGTAAGAAATGTCGAGCATCAGGGAAATAATGTCAAACAATAGGAAGAGAATGTTGAGAGACAGGAAGATGCTGATGAGTATCAGGAAGAGTTTGTTGAGCAATCAGAGGTTGAATCTCACAATCTTATTGATCAACCTAAAGAGAAAGGATAAAATAAAGTAGAGCCTATTTTGGCATAGTATGTAAGGAGACATCACAAGCCTGAATAAATCATTGGAGATAAAGAAAATAGAGTTCTGACTAGAAGCAATTTAAGAGAGCCTACATGTTTATTGTGTTAATTCAAGCCTAAGACAACAAGAGAGGCTTTAGAAAATGAAGATTGGATTCAAGCCATGAATGAGGAGATGGATGAAATAGAAAAGAATGATACCTGGACTTTGGTGTTGAGACCAGAAAACAAAAATGTAATTGGAACAAAATGGGTATTTAGGAACAAGCTTAATGAACATGGACAAATCACAAGGAACAAAGAAAGGCTGGTATGTAATGGATATGCAAAAGAAGAAGGAATAGACTATGGGGAGACATTTTCCCCTGTAGCAAGATTAGAAGGAGTGAGAACTCTACTTGCATATGCTACGTACAAATATTTCAAGGTATACCAAATGGATGTAAAGTCTGCATTTTTAAATGTTATATTAGAAGAAGTTTATATTGAAAACCTAAAGGATTTGTTAATCCAAACAAGAGACATATGGTTTGAAAAATAAATAAGGTGTTGTATGGATTAAAGAAATCCCCCAGAGCATGGTATGAGAGGCTACACAATTACTTGATACAGATTGGATTCTCAAGGAAAAATGACTCCAAAAATTTGTACATGAAAGATGAAGAAGGTAAAGGAACCTTGTTAGCTAATATTTTTGTAGATGACATCATATTTGGTGGACAAGATGCCTTGTTTGAGAAATTTTCAAATGAGATGCAAACTAAATTTGAAATGTCAATGTTTGGGGAGATAAAATTCTTTGTTGGTTTACAAATACATATTAGATGGAGAAAGGTATTTTCATCACATAGTCTAAATATGTCAAAGAAATACTGAAAACCTTTGGAATGGAGGATTCAAGGCTAGTAAGTACTCCCATAGCTAGTAGAAAAAAATTGTCTAAAAATGATGATGTTGTTGAAGTTAACCAAACTTTATACACGTCAATGATTGGAAAACTGCAATATGTTGTTCACAACAGACCAGATATTACTCTAGCAGTTGGAATTGTGGAAATATTCTCTACCAATCCTAAGAAAACTCATATGATGGTTGTGAAGAGGATAATGAGATATTTTAAAGGGACTACAGATTATGGACTATATTATAAGAAGCATGAAAGTTTTGAACTAAGAGTCTATACTAATGTAGATTGGGTAGGAAATGTGGATGATAGAAATAGTACTAGTGGTTGAGTGTTATTTCTTGGATAAAGATTATTTTTGTGGACAAGAAAGAAATAAAATTGCATTTCCCAATCTACAGCTAAAGCCGAGTATGTAGCTACTGCAGTGAACTATTTAGACTTGGTATGGATAAAGCAACTGTTGAAAGGCATGAATGAAGAGATCACTAAACCAGTTGTCATCTACTGTGACAACACAAGTGCTATCAACATATCTAAGAAACAAATGATGCACACAAATACCAAACATATTTCCATCAAGTATCATTACTTGAGGGAATTGGTACAAGACAAAGAGGCTAGAATGGAACATGTGAATACAAAGGAACAACTAGCAGACATATTCACCACCAAAGCCTTAACTAGAGAAGCTCATGAATATTTGAGAGGAAAATTAGGGGTTCTTCCCCTCACTGAGGCTGCCTAATCAAGCTAGGATCACTACATCAAATGTGTTGCAAAGATTATCTGACAAATTGATGTAGAAAAAGTCACACTTTAGGAGAAGCCTAGAGTTGTGAAAAGTACATCAAAGTTGATAATCAGTCATAAGAAAAGATGAAAAAGGGAGAGATATTGCTACTGAGCTGACAAGATGACATCTACATCTAAAGGATGTATGTTCTTGTTGCTTCTTTGGCATTATTATCAAAGAGGGAGATGAGCAAGATGAAAACACATGGTATGATTTCATGGTACATCAAGTAAGAGGGAGAGATTCAAAGGAAAGGAACACAAAAAAGATACAGTGGAAGTTACTATGTGGATGGTCAACAAAATGAGGCTAAGTGATTTAGAATTAGAATGAAGATAAGGATATTACAAATGTTTGTGATGGAAAGACAAGTTTTGCATTGGTTGGTGAATCATGTGTTATTAATATGGTGTTTCCATCAGTGCAAAAGAGGGATATTGTTGGAAACTGCAATTAGAGACATTGTTGTATTGTCATTGATATCAAACCTGATGAAGGGTGCTCCCCTTAATACCACAAACACATAACAGAAATAGAGAAACAACAGCAATAATATGCAAGAACAGAAAATTGGCTTCTTATTATCTCCACAAATGTGGAATTACAAACTTTCAGAATTACAATATGCGAAGCCACATGGGCATTCCTTACAATATTTTGTAGGACAAAGCCTCAAATCAATACCCAGATCTACTACCCAGAACTATTCTGAACTGCCTAAGACAATAATACAGCCTTCCTTATATAGGCCATATTCCACCGCCTGGGAAGGTTCCAGAATTTTAGCCAATAAGGCCGACCAACTTAGAATTATTTTATTTTACATTTTACTACATCATAGTCGGCTCAAGATAACCTTTGAAACCCGAACAAAAATTTTGAAGAAAATTATTTTCCACCATTTCAGATGGCCCAACTTTCGAAAACCATAAGTCATCACCCATTGACCTGCTCGGCTATTATAACCCCATTTTAGAAACGCCACGAAGCGCTCTACAGGCTTGACCCGTGCAAGCGCCCATCACCTAAATTTTTGACCTAATCTGGGGCATCTAAAGCCTTCAAAACTGAGTTCAAAATTTCTGTACCCTGCTACCAATACCGAAAATCTTCAATATCTTTCAATATACACTTGATCTGGCAATGAAACTTTACTGGCAGACTTATATGACCAAAATGAACCTCCAAGAAAGAAATCATATCATTCTGAGAACATACAAAAATTACCAAAAATAGTAACTTCCCATAAATAGCAGCTCTGCACAAAATAGCCCTTATTGAAAATATAAATAGAAATATTTTTTGGGGTGATGCAAGATTGCTCTTACACCCAGGATGCTCCTGCATCAGACACCCAGGGTAATTTGAGAAGTGACCCTATCACGACTTAGGTGTGCAGAGGAAAACCAAGACGGTTAACCTCCTCCTTTGTTAGCCATGATGAATCTTCAACAGGTCATCCTTTCCATTTGACCAAATACTCTTCATATGTCCTATTCCTTGTGCTTCTTCCAACACGACTGTCCAGTATGTCTTCAATCTCCTCGATATCTGAACTGGTTGCTGGAATATTCTACTGTGTTGCTGCAACCTCATCTTCAACACCTCCTTCATGATACTCTGTCAAATTTGAAATGTTAAACATTGGTGAAATATTCAGCTCAGTAGGCAATTCTACCTCATATGCATTTCCTGAATCATGCTTCTTCAATATCTTACATGGTCCAAACTTCTTCATTTTCAGCTTGTTATATGTACCAACCAGAAACTGCTCCTTCTGCAAATGAACCATGACTTCATCACCAACTTGAAATTCCTTATGCCTCCTTTTCACATCTGCCTTAGCCTTATACTGTGCATTCATCTTGGCAATATGCTTCCTCACCTCCTCATGGATGTTCTTCAAATGTTCTGCAAAATCCTCAGCTTCAGCACTACTTATTTCTCTTTCATCTATCTTCCTCAATTCAGATGCATTTCTTGGACTACTTCCATATACAATCTAGAATGGTGATTTACCAGTGCTCCTGTTGACAGAATTATTGTATGCAAATTCTGCCTGTGATAAAATCAAATCCCATCCTGTTGGCTTATCTCCAACCAAACATCTCAGCAAATTTCCCAAACTCCTATTCACCACCTCTGTCTGTCTATCAGGTTGTGGATGATGTGATGAACTCAACTTCAAATCTGTCTTCAACTTCTTCCATAATGTACGCCAGAAATATCTAACAAACTTAGTGTCCCGATCTGAAACTATGGTCTTTGGCAAACCATGAAGTCTCACTACTTCTCTGAAAAACAATTCTGCTACATGAACAACATCATTAGTCTTCTTGCAAGGAATAAATTGTGCCATCTTTGAAAATCTGTCAACTACCACAAAAATTGAATCGTGTCCCCGCTGTGTCCTCGGTCAACCAAGAATAGAGTCCATGCTGATATCCTCCCAAGGCTTCTCTGGTACAGGTAATGGCTGATACAAACCTGTATTCTGCTTCACTCCTTTCACCATCTGACATACTCTGCAACTCTGTACAAACTTCTTCACATCTTGCTGCAACTGTGGCCAATAATAATTCTCACTAACCAAACCAAGGGTTTTATCACGACCAAAATGTCCAGCCAATCCTCCGCTATGCTTCTCCTTGATGAGATTCTCCCTCATAGAACTTCGTGAAATGCACAACTGACTCCCTCTGAATAGCATATCATCTTGGATGATGAAATCCAACCATTTTGTCCTGTCTAGAGTAACAGGTTCTGTACAAGCTTTCCAAGCTTCACCAAAATCAGGATCCTCTGGATACAAATTCTTGAGTTCCTTGAACCCAACCACTTCAATTTGCATTTCTGTTAGCAATAGTTGCCTTCTGCTAAGAGCATCTACAACTCTATTAGACTTTCCACTCCTGTGTTTCAAAATAAATGTATAACTCTGCAAAAACAAAACCCATTTCAAATGCCTTTGATTCAATTTTCCTTGACTATTCAAATATTGCAAAGCTTGATGATCAGTATACAAAAAAAACTCTTTAGGAAGCAGATAATGTCTCCACTTCTTTAATGCCTGAACTATAGCATAAAATTCCTGATCATAAACAGAATATTTTCTCTTGGCATCATTTAACTTCTCACTGAAATAAGCAACAGCTTTACCTTCTTGGCTCATAACAGCTCCTATTGCAGTACCACTAGCATCACAATCTACTTGAAACACCTTATTAAAATCTGGAAGTGCTAAAATAGGTTGTTCTGTAACTTTTTGTTTGAATAATTGAAAACTCTTTTCTGCTCCTTTAGTCCACTTAAACTCTTTCCTATCCCCTCTCATTGTTTCAGTCAAGGGTCCACAAATACTGCTAAAATTTTTGATAAACTTTCTTTAAAAGCTAGCTAGACCATGAAAAGATCTTACCTCAGTAGCACTCCTTGGAGTAGGCCATTCAAGGATAGCCTGTACCTTCTCTGGGTCCATTTTTAGACCTTCTGCTAAAACTACAAATCCCAAATACACTAACTCTTTCTTCACAAAACTGCACTTCTTCAAATTAATCAATAATTTCTCTTCTCTCAATTTCTCAAATACTGTAAGAATATGCGTCATATGCTAATCCAATGTCTTACTAAAGATCAAAATATCATCTAGGTAAACAATGACAAACTTACCCAGAAATTCTTTCAGAACCTCGTTCATGAGCCGCATGAAAGTGCTCGGTGCATTGGTTAGCCCAAAAGGCATGACTAACCACTCATACAGTCCTTCCTTTGTCTTGAAGGTAGTCTTCCATTCATCTCCTTCTCTGATCCGAATCTGATGATATCCACTCTTCAAATCTATCTTTGAGAAATACACAGCTCCACTCAAACAGTCCATAATATCATCCATTCGTGGCAATGGAAACTTGTACTTGATTGTGATCTTGTTTATTGCTTTGGAATCTATACACATTCTCCACTCTCTATTTTTCTTTGGTGCTAATACCGCAGGTATAGCACAGGGACTCAGACTCTCTCGAATCAATCCTTTCTGTAACAACTCATGTACTTGTCTGTTCAACTCCTCACTTTCTACAGGTGTCATTCTGTGCGCTGCCTTATTCGGTAAACTTGCTCCTGGGATCAAGTCCATCTGATGACTGATCTTCCTGACTGGTAGTAATCCATTAGGCATGTTATCGGATACAATATCCTAAAACTTATTCAACAAATCTACAACTTCTACAGGAACATCTTCTACTTCCTCTTTACCAGCTTTTGGAATTAAAGCAAACCATACATGCTCATGCCTCATACCATCTAAGAAATTTCTTCCATCAACAAAAGTTATTCTTGCATTACCACATACCTTTTCTTCAGTCTCCTTCAATGGTTTTAGCTTATGTCACACTCCATCCTTTGTCAGGGAATAGGTATTCGCATGACCATCATGTACAGCACATCTGTCAAACTGCCACAGTCTACCTAACAACATATGACATGCATCCATAGAGATGATATCACATAGCACCTCATCTTGGTACCCACTGATTTTGAACTTTACCAGGCACTGTTCACTAACCATGACCTTGTGGTCATCCTGCACCCAAGCAATCCGATATGGATGTGGGTGTTCCTGTCTCTTGAGCTTCAACTTTGTCACCATCTCTTCTGACACCAAATTGTCAGTGCTTCCACTATCGATAATCACATCACAGTATTTACCCTCACACTTGCATCTAGTGCGAAACAGGCTCCTCCTTTGCTCAGGTTCATTCTCACCACTCAACAGGACTCTTCTGTTAATCAATGTTTCTCCTCTCTCAGCATCTTCAGAATTTGATGATCTAGCATCTTCATCTATATGTGCAACTCTGGCCTCGCCTTCATTTCTCCTGTCTATTTTGCCTTGGTGCTGAGGACATTCAAATGCCCTATGACCTTCTTCTCCACAGTGAAAACATGTTCCACAGAAGCCACCTCTTCCAGATCCTTGTCCTCTTCCTCTTCCTCTCTGATCTCTATTATTCTGATCCTGGAAGGGATTGGGATTATTTCCACACTGATTCTGACTGCTACTGGCCTCATCCTTCTTTTTCAGATCTTCATTTCGGCCACCATATGACCGTCCACCAGATCGTCCACCGTGACCTCTTCCATTTTGTCTGCTCTCAAACTTCTTGTTCAGTTTTTCCTCTACTTTTAGGGCAAACTGGTATGCCTCTTCAATACTGTTCATTCGAACCAGATTCAGCTCCTCCTGAATGCTTGGCCTTAACCCATTAAGGTACCGGGCAACTTTCTCTTTATCAGCTTCTGCATGGCCTATTCTGATGAGAAGTCGATAGAAATCCTCTGTATACTCCTGAACAGATCTTCCTGCTTGCTTCAAACTTTGCATTTTTTTCAGTAGGTCAAGCTCATAATCAACAAGAATGAACTGTCACTTCAATTTATCCACCATCCGATCCCATCTCGTTATTTTCTCTTTTCCCCGTCTATTTCGCTCCAACTGAATCTCTTGCCACCATATCTTTGCATGACCTTTCAGTCTGGCCTTCGCAAATTTGACCCTATCAGGATCCTCAACATCTTCATACTCAAAATATTCCTCGCATTCATTGATCTAGTCGATCAATTCCTCTGGGTTAAGATTTCTAGAAAATGTAGGAACCTCAATCTTAGGTCTTTTCCCAATATTGGAAATTGCCCAGAAAAGTCTTTCTTCCTCCTGGTTCACAATTTCAACTTCTCCTTGATATTCTTCTTCGGCTTCATTCTCGCTTTCGTCTCTAACATTAAGATTCATTCCTCTACGAATCTCTTCTTGCAATGCTCGCACTTGTCTCTGCAGCTCTCTAACCTCAGGTGTCACAGCACCAGCTCTTCCGCCACGTTCTTTTCCTGGAGGCATTTTTGAGAAGCGCGCTGAAACCCTAACCACGGTCCTGGTGCAAACTGCCTCACAGTCGGTGATCTATTTACACACTCAAGAAAATCTACTCTGATACCACTTGATGAAGGGTGCTCCTCTTAATACCACAAACACATAACAGAAATAGAGAAACAACAACAATAATATGCAAGAACAGAAAATTGGCTTCTTATTATCTCCACAAATGTGAAATTACAAACTTTTAGAATTACAATATGTGAAGCCACATGGGCATTCATTACAATATTCTGTAGGACAAAGCCTCAAATCAATACCTAGATCTACTACCCAGAACTATTCTGAATTGCCTAAGACAATAATACAGCCTTCCTTATATAGGCCATTTTCCACCGCCTGGGAAGGTTCCAAAATTTTAGCCAATAAGGCCGACCAACTTAGAATTATTTTATTTTACATTTTACTACATCATAGTCGGCTCAAGATAACCTTTGAAACTCGAACATAAATTTTGAAAAAAATTATTTTCCACCATTTCAGATGGCCCAACTTTCGAAGACCATAAGTCATCACCCGTTGACCTGCTCGCCTATTATAACCCCATTTCAGAAATGCCACGAAGCGCTCTACAGGCTTGACCCACGCAAGCGCCCGTCACCCAAATTTTCAACCTCATCCAGGGCCTCTAAAGCTTTCAAAATTGAGTTCAAAGTTTCTGTACCCTGCTGCCAATACCAAAAATCTTCAATATCTTTCAATATACACTTGATCTGGCAATGAAACTTTACTGGCAGACTTATATGACCAAAATAAACCTCCAAGAAAGAAATCATATCATTCTGAGCACATACAAAAATTACCAAAAATAGTAACTTCCCATAAATAGTAGCTCTGCACAAAATAGCCCTTATTGAAAATATAAATAGAAATATTTTTTTGGGTGATGCAAGATTTCTCTTACACTCAGGATGCTCCTGCATTAGACACCCGGGGTAATTTGAGAAGTGACCCTGTCACGACTCAGGTGTGCAGAGGAAAACCAAGACGGTTAACCTCCTCCTTTGTTAGCCATGATGAATCTTCAACAGGTCATCCTTTCCATTTGACCAAATACTCTTCATATGTCCTATTCCTTGTGCTTCTTCCAACATGACTGTCTAGTATGTCTTCAATCTCCTCGATATCTGAACTGGTTGCTGAAATATTCCACTATGTTGCTGCAACCTCATCTTCAAGACCTCCTTCATGATACTCTGTCAAATCTGAAATGTTAAACACTGGTGAAATATTCAGCTCAGTAGGCAATTCTACCTCATATGCATTTCCTGAATCATGCTTCTTCAATATCTTACATGGTCCAAACTTCTTCATTTTCAGCTTGTTATATGTACCAACCGGAAACCGCTCCTTCCGCAAATGAACCATGACTTCATCACCAACCTGAAATTCCTTATACCTCCTTTTCACATCTGCCTTAGCCTTATACTGTGCATTCATATTGGCAATATGTTTCCTCACCTCCTCATGGATGTTCTTCAAATATTCTGCAAAATCTTCAGCTTCAGCACTACTTATTTCTCCTTTATCTATCTTCCTCAATTCAGATGCATTTCTTGGACTACTTCCATATACAATCTGAAATGGTGATTTACCAGTGCTCTTGTTGACATAATTATTGTATGCAAATTCTTCTTCTGGTAAAATCAAATCCCATCCTGTTGGCTTATCTCCAACCAAACATTTCAGCAAATTTCCCAAACTCCTATTCACCACCTCTGTCTGTCCATCAGTCTGTGGATGATGTGATGAAGTAAACTTTAAATCTGTCTTCAACTTCTTCCACAATGTACGCCAGAAATATCCAACAAACTTAGTGTCCCGATCTGAAACTATAGTCTTTGGCAAACCATGAAGTCTCACTATTTCTCTGAAAAACAATTCTGCTACATGAACAGCATCATTAGTCTTCTTGCAGGGAATAAAATGTGTCATCTTTGAAAATCTGTCAACTACCACAAAAATTGAATCGTGTCCCCGCTGTGTCCTCGGTAAACCAAGAACAAAGTCCATGCTGATATCCTCCCAAGGCTTCTCTGGTACAGGTAATGGCTGATACAACCCTGTATTCTGCTTCACTCCTTTCGTCATCTGACATACTCTGCAACTCTGTACAAACTTCTTTACATCTTGCTACAACTGTGGCCAATAATAATTCTCACTAACCAAACCAAAGATTTTATCACGACCAAAATGTCCAGCCAATCCTCCGCTATGCTTCTCCTTGATGAGATTCTCCCTCATAGAACTTCATGGAATGCACAACTGACTCCCTCTGAATAGCATATCATCCTGGATGATGAAATCCAACCATTTTGTCCTGTCTAGAGTAACAGGTTCTGTACAAACTTTCCAAGCTTCACCAAAATCAGGATCTTCTGGATACAAATTTTTGATTTCTTTGAACCCAACCACTTCAATCTGTATTTCTATCAGCAATAGTTGCCTTCTGCTAAGAGCATCTGCAACCCTATTAGACTTTCCACTCCTGTGTTTCAAAACAAATGTATAACTCTACAAAAACTAAACCCATTTTAAATGTCTTTGATTCAATTTTCCTTGACTATTCAAATATTGCAAAGCTTGATGATCAGTATACAAAACAAACTCCTTAGGAAGAAAATAATGTCTCCACTTCTTTAATGTCTGAACTATAGCATAAAATTCCTGATCATAAATAGAATATTTTCTCTTGGCATCATTTAACTTCTCAGTGAAATAAGCAACAGGTTTACCTTCTTGGCTCATAATAACTCCTATTGCAGTACCACTAGCATCACAATCTACTTGAAACACCTTATTAAAATCTGGAAGTGCTAAAATAGGTTGTTCTGTAACTTTTTGTTTGAATAATTGAAAACTCTTTTCTGCTCCTTTAGTCTACTTAAACTCTTTCCTATCCCCTCTCATTGTTTCAGTCAAGGGTCCACAAATACCACTAAAATTTTTGATAAACCTTCTGTAAAAGCTAGCTAGACCATGAAAAGATCTTACCTCAGTAGCACTCTTTGGAGTAGGCCATTCAAGGATAGCCTGTACCTTCTCTGGGTCCATTTTTAGACCTTCTACTAAAACTACAAATCCCAAATACACTAACTCTTTCTTCACAAAATTGCACTTCTTCAAATTAATCAATAATTTCTCTTCTCTCAATTTCTCAAATACCTTACGAATATGTATCATATGCTCATCCAATGTCTTACTAAAGATCAAAATATCATCTAGGTAAACAATGACAAACTTACCTAGAAATTCTTTCAGAATCTCGTTCATGAGCTGTATGAAAGTGCTCGGTGCATTGGTTAGCCCAAAAGGCATGACTAACCACTCATACAGTCCTTCCTTTGTCTTGAAGGCAGTCTTTCATTCATCTCCTTCTCTGATCCGAATCTGATGATATCCACTCTTCAGATCTATCTTTGAGAAATACACAGCTCCACTCAAACAATCCATAATATCATCCATTCGTGGCAATGGAAACCTGTACTTGATTGTGATCTTGTTTATTGCTCTGGAATCTATACACATCCTCCACTCTCCATTCTTCTTTGGTGCTAATACCGCAGGTACAGCACAGGGACTCAGACTCTCTCGAATCAATCCTTTCTGTAACAACTCATGTACTTGTCTGTTCAACTCCTCACTTTCTGCAGGTGTCATTCTATGCGCTTCCTTATTCGATAAACTCACTCCTGGGATCAAGTCCATCTGATGACTGATCTTCCTGACTGGTGGTAATCCATCAGGCACGTTATCAGATACAATATCCTGAAACTCATTCAATAAATCTGCAACTTCTACAGGAACATCTTCTACTTCCTCTTTACTAGCTTTTGGAATTAAAGCAAAACATACATGCTCATGTCTCATACCATCTAGGAAATTTCTTCCATCAACAAAAGTTATCCTTGCATTACCACATACCTTTTCTTCAGTCTCCTTCAATGGTTTTATCTTATGTCGCACTCCATCCTTTGTCAGGGAATAGGTATTCACACAACCATCATGTACAGCACATCTGTCAAACTGCCACGGTCTACCTAACAACATATGACATGCATCCATAGAGATGATATCACATAGCACCTCATCTTGGTACCTGCCAATTTTGAACTTTACCAGGCACTGTTCACTGACCATGACCTTGTGGTCATCCTGCACCCAGGCAATCTGATATGGATGTGGGTGTTTCTGTCTCTTGAGCTTCAACTTTGTCACCATCTCTTCTGACACCAAATTGTCAGTGCTTCCACTATCGATAATCACATCACAGCATTTACCCTCACACTTGCATCTAGTGCGAAACAGGCTCCTCCTTTGCTCAAGTTCATTCTCACCACTCAACAGGACTCTTGTGTTAATCAACGTTTCTCCTCTCTCAACATCTTCAGAATTTGATGATCTGGCATCTTCATCTATATGTGCAACTCTGGCCTAGCCTTCATTTCTCCTATCTGTTCTGCCTTGGCGCTGAGGACATTCAAATGCCCTATGACCTTCTTCTCCACAGTGAAAACATGTTCCACAGAAGCCACCTCTTCCAGATCCTTGTCCTCTTCCTCTTCCTCTCTGATCTCTATTATTCTGATCCTGGAAGTGATTGGAATTATTTTCGCGCTGATTCTGACTGCTACTGGCCTCATCCTTCTTTTTCAGATCTTCATTTCGGCCACCATATGACCGTCCACCAGATCGTCCACCGTGACCTCTTCCGTTTTTTCTGCTCTCAAACTTCTTGTTCAGCTTTTCCTCTATTTTTAGGGCAAACTGGTATGCCTCTTCAATACTGTTCATTCGAACCAGATTCAGCTCCTCCTGAATGCTTGGCCTTAACCCATTAAGGTATCGGGAAACTTTCTCTTTATCAGCTTCTGCATGGCTTGTTCTGATGAGAAGTCGATAGAACTCCTCTGTATACTCCTGAACAGATCTTCCTGCTTGCTTCAAACTTTGCATTTTCTTCAGTAGGTCAAGCTCATAATCAACAGGAATGAACTGTCACTTCAATTTATCCACCATCCGATCCCATCTCGTGATTTTCTCCTTTCCCCGTCTATTTCGCTCCAAATGAATCTCTTGCCACCATATCTTCGCATGACCTTTCCGTCTGGCCTTCACAAATTTGACCCTATCAGGATCCTCAACATCTTGATACTCAAAATATTCCTCGCATTCATTGATCCAGTCAATCAATTCCTCTGAGTTAAGATTTTTTAAAAATGTAGGAACCTCAATCTTAGGTCTTTTCCCAATCTTGGAAATCGCCCGGAAAAGTCTTTCTTCCTCCTAGTTCACAATTTCAACTTCTCCTTCTTGATATTCTTCTTCGACTTTATCCTCGCTTTCGTCTCTAACATTAAGATTCATTCCTCTGCGAATCTCTTCTTGCAATGCTCGCACTTGTCTCTGCAGCTCTCTAACCTCAGGTGTCACAGCACCAGCTCTTCCGCCATGTTCTTTTCGTGGAGGCATTTTCACGATGCACGCTGCTACCCTAACCACGGTCCTGGTGCAAACTGCCTCACAGTTGGCGATCTATTTACACACTCAAGAAAACCTGCTCTGATACCACTTGATGAAGGGTGCTCTCCTTAATACCACAAACACATAATAGAAATAGAGAAACAACAACAATAATATGCAAGAACAGAAAATTGGCTTCTTATTATCTCCACAAATGTGGAATTACAAACTTTCAGAATTACAATATGCGAAGCCACATGGGCATTCCTTACAATATTCTGTAGGACAAAGCCTCAAATCAATACCCAGATCTACTACCCAGAACTATTCTGAATTGCCTAAGACAATAATACAGCCTTCCTTATATAGCCAATTTTCCACCGCCTGGGAAGGTTCCAAAATTTTAGCCAATAAGGCTGACCAACTTAGAATTATTTTATTTTACATTTTACTACATCATAGTCAGCTCAAGATAACCTTTGAAACCCAAACAGAAATTTTGAAGAAAATTATTTTCCACCATTTCAGATGGCCCAACTTCTAAAGACCATAAGTCATCACCCGTTGACCCGCTCGGCTATTATAGCCCCATTTCTGAAATGCCACGAAGTGCTCTACAAGCTTGACCCATGCAAGCGCCCGTCACCCAAATTTTTGACCTCATCCAAGGCCTCTAAAGCCTTCAAAACTGAGTTCAAAGTTCTTGTACCCTGCTGCCAATACCGAAAATTTTCAATATCTTTCAATATACACTTGATCTAGCAATGAAACTTTACTGGCAGACTTATATGACCAAAATGAACCTCCAAGAAAGAAATCATATCATTCTGAGCACATACGAAAATTACCAAAAATAGTAACTTCCCATAAATAGCAGCTCTGCACAAAATAGCCCTTATTGAAAATATAAATAGAAATATTTTTTTGGGTGATGCAAGATTGCTCTTACACCCAGGATGCTCCCACATCAAAACCTTACCTAGTAAGACTATTTCTATCTAAGAAAGTACTATATCTATATTTTTTTGAGAAGGATTAGGGAAACGGTGAGAACAGTAGCACCTAAGGAAAGTTTGATTTATCTTAATACTTCAATGAGTACTTGATTATGTGGAACAATGATAAGATAATGTATTGTTTATCTAAGTGAGAATCAAGACTAAACTATTAGGTGTAACCAAGAAAGAGTGAAGAAATCTAGTTTATGCTGAGTGATGTTAGTGTCGAGTGAGCCAGTATATGCCAAGTAAATTCAGTGTTGACTAAACATCAATTTGTTGCTGAGGAAGATATTATTAGCTGAGGGAAACACTTTGGAGTAGTGACTAGGCTACGCAATGATGACTGAGGAGTTTAACACAATATTGACTAAGAGTTAGTAATTTACATTTGAGGAAGAATTTAGTTCTCTAGCCGATATAGTTGAATTCTTGGATTATGTAAATCATGTTAACTTTTTTTATTGAATGTATGGAGCACTTAATGCACAGTAAACCATTTTATTGTGATTTCATAAAGAGATTAGAGATGTTTCTAGAAGGATGGATGAAGAACATAATGTTGGAAGGATTCGATGAATCTCACCTAAACCTAAGATCGACGAAGGAGATTAAGCAAAAAAAGATGGATCTACCTATCATAGAGGTATTAAGTAAACCTAAGTGCTAGGTTGAAGTAGTATTTTGGAGTTGTTGTTGTTATTGACTGAATAAGAAGAAAAGGCTAAAGGAGAAGGAGTTGTGATTTCTTCAAGGGATTTCTGAGAAAATCAGTGATGGAGATGGAAATGGATCTCAGTTAGTAAGCCAACATATATATGTAAGAATTGGATATGTTATTGGCAAAGTGAGTTGTATATTTTCAGATCAAACACTATTGTTACTTTCTAACCATTGTATCAGTTTAAATCCTTTAATCAAGGTTGCATTCTAATGGAATCTACTTAATTTCTCTTACAAGGCACATTTCTAATAGGGTGGTTGAAATTCTTTAACCGGGTCGCACCTAACAATATTTTTGTAATCCTTTGACATGGTTGGCTTTTCATAGAGCTCACTTCAAAAGAGTGAAAATATCAGTAGCATGTTGCAAAGTGGTTTTTTCCAAATTGGGTTCCCACTATAAATCTTGGTGTTAGTACTTGTGTGAATGTTTTGGTTTGAACATTTATGTGTTTTCCAAGTTAAATATTGTTGGATAGTGGACTGCACTATTATATGTTTATTATATATTTAGTAATGATCAAGTAGCTATTGGTTGTTAGATTTGAGTTGTTGAAGTGTTTAAAATTTTATTTTATACATCTAGACCTAAGAAAAACTAATTCACCCCCTCTCTCTATTGTTCTAAATCATATTAATAGAATCCTGACAAGACATTCCCGGATGAGTTCATGGACTTGGAAAACAACCCTATTATTGAGTATGCAATAGCATATGAATTCTATGAATTCAAAAGGATTAAGATCCTACTAAGAAGAATTCATGATTACCTATTCTAGATAGGAGAGGTCCCTATTAGAATAACTACTAATCTCATTCATGAGATGATAGGACTACCTAATACCGACGCCATCCTTCCAACTAGCAAGGATGTCAGGAAACTAGTTGAGAAAGCTTGTAAGTCATGTAGTGATAAGCATGGCATGACCATTAAGCTGATTAAGGAGAAAGATATCAAACTAATGTCTATAGTGTTGGCTTAAAAGTTTTAACATGCAAATAGGGTAAATAGTATGTCTGCAACCACTATTTTGATAGCTATCAGATTAGTGAAGGAAGATGGAGAATTCAACTTGTGTGAGATCTTGTGCACATAGTTGATGGATAATATCAGGGCTATCAAACAAGATAAGAGTAAGATATTCAAGTTTGGGTCACTCATCATCTATATGTACTTTCATATAGTTAGAAAAGTCTATGATCGATACCTTGACAAGATTCTACCTACAATGCCTAAAATATCATTCAAGGCATCATCAGAGAGTACCTTGAGGGACTTCATGGACTTAGAAATAAAAAAATTTAGAATCAAATTGTAAAGAAAGTTTAGTATACCTGAGAGTATAGTACAGAAGTAAAAGGATACCATATGTTTTATGGTTGAGACTGATATAACTTGTATGGAAGTTGTAGAGCCTAGGAATAAGTGGATCCATCCACTTGGTTATGAAGTGTAAGAACATATTCTTGAATAATATGAACAAGTCCTACTATCAACACCTAAGGATCATAAGGAGCCAAGATGGGGTACCTATGAGGAAAAAGAGAAGACAAGTAGATGCAATCTTGAATAGTGTGTTGGTAGTTCCCTTTGATCTTCAAGTTGTAGATTTATACTTTGATGGATATCTTTTAATGATACTTTGACTCTATCACCACTCCAAAGTCTACAAGGAAGAGGGCCAATTAACAAGGATCAATAATGAGATCCTCTTACACTTTGAGCCTTAATGCTCAGCTGGGTGTACCCTTGATTCACTTCTTCAAAGGAATCACTAACTAATAGACAATTATACCTCTTACTAATTGATTAAAGATTTTATCATTTAGATGTGTGTGTGATTGATGATGGACAACCTCTAGAGAATGGACCAATGCCTTAACCAAGGGCAAAGAGTTACCTAATAACATATATCAACTGAACCCTAATTTAAACACACTTGAATTTAGGATAAGTTCTTTTCCTATTATCCTTCTCACTCACATATTAGGACATCAAATCCTTATCTAGCCATGAACTCACTGAAACTACCTGAAAGACTTTAATCCTAACTTTGTTAGGAACTCCAAGATAATTTCAAAATACTCTTTGTTTACCATATGATAACCGACTTTGTGAAATTAACATATATGAGCTCAAGAACAAAATAAGAAGACATTCACAAACATGAGATTGGAATCCAAATGTATTCTCATTAAAATTTGCAAGATCAATACATTATCAAACAACAAAACACTATGGGAAAACACCCAAAATCCAGGCTCTCCTCATTCAATAAATTAACATCAATAATTAGGGACCAAAAAGAAAGTTTTGGAATGCTCACTCAGTCAAAAAAGCTACAATATAAACCCCTTAGTCATCTTGGAATCCCAAAATAGGTTGCAACAAGCTACAGATGACTAGGGTTAGGGTTTCACCCACTAAACCAACTGAAATAGTCAAGAATTTAATAGAGGGGAAGAAACGCAAGCAACCAAGAGAAAATAGATCCCAGAGTGATCCTTAATCATGAAAATTTCACTGAGAAGGTACTGAGAACCACAAAAATGCCAAATTTGTCTACCTTTTTGGCCACCTGCAACATGCCTCGAGCACAAACAACATAGTACAAACCCTTGAAAATGATCATAGAACACCCTGGCCCACACTGCAATAATTTGAAAATCATTTCAACCAACCTCAGCTACCTAAACCTTGAATTTTCATCCTTCTGGTCGTAGGAAACCCTTTACAAAATTTGAATTCAAACTGCAACAATCACTTCCAAGGCCCTAGCAGCAAATCAACAGTCCATATTCAAAACTCAATCAACTTTATATCATGACCGTTTGATCTCTTTCTTTCATGGGCTTTATGTCCTAACTTTTTAATATGACCCTAGTCACATTTAGTGAATTGGTGACTGAAGGTTTCTGTTAGTTCATAGATAACTTTATCTCACCGCTAGAAAAATTAGCGACTACATGACCTTCCTTCACTGAATCGCCAATCATTTTGTAGCACCACCATTTTATTACGTGAATAAGAGAACCTATGAAAATTTTTCAGAGCCGCTAAACACATTTATCAGGGCCGCCAGAACTTTGACCAAAACTTGGGCCCACCTTTAATAAAATCAATGACTATCTTAAGTTTTCATGGAGCATAAAGATTCTATCAGAACTTAAGACAACCATTAGATTAACCTTTTACCTCCGCTCTGTAGATCCTCTGATAGGATATGAAATCAATGATCATCTGATAATCTCATGTGTCAAAACAAACCCCTCAGATCATGCACCGACTATCGATGCTCTGCAAATGTCAGGACCCTCTGACATGCCAGAAACTTAGGTCCCACCAACAATCACCACCATATCACTTCATGGACCAATAAGAGACCACCAATTGTACTGACCTAGAATTAGACCTAGTGAAACACTTTACATTAGATTCCAAATCGATGACTGTCACATCATCGTGAAGGGGAAGAATATTCCTTGTGATCATGCGACAACCACCGGATCTTCAAGTGACTGACAACTTGACCCCACCCTGCCACATAAGCCATTTCAATGAATCACAAGCTACCACATTGCAATATCTAGCAAGCAGACATGCAACTTTTCCTTTCACACTTGGGTCCCTCTGACAACTCTACCACTTCATTATTTATCTTGGCCAATGAGGAGACACCACCTGAGCCTACCTAGTAGTGGACCCACCTACATTGAAAGGTTACATCATAAAAGAGAATCAATGACCAGCATAAGTTTGCAAGCCTCTGACAAATCTTATGAGAACTTACACCTGTCTTTGGATTGAGATGGTGTCAAAGAGGCTGGCCCAAGGAAAAATTTAAGCCAGAACATTAGAAAGAATTAAAATGGTGGACTTAGGGAAACATAAAGACCGCCAGGTGATAGAAACTTAGGAAAATTATAGTCAACCCCGCAAGGTGATAAAATAATAAGGCACATGTGCTAAAGGGATTTTAAGTGGCCTAAAAAAGTAACATTAAAATAGAACAAGGCCAGGGTAAAACAAAAAAAATTTCATGCAAGGACTAGTTTTTTTAATATTTGCTTAGGGTTTAAGGCTAGAGACATGAAAAATACTGCAGGGACCAAGGGAGAGATGATGAAGCCATGAAATTTTTTGCACATGCTAATAGTGGCTCTGTCTGGGGATGTATGCCTCTTGTAGGCATAGTAAGGACTTAGAATCACTGGTTAGTGCAGACCATCCCACTGGAAAATTGACAACAGAGAGCAACAAGACCAAAACCCTATAGACCAGGACAAAATAGGATAGGGGCAAGTAAATTTTCAAAATTTACAGAATGTACAGACCTAACTACTATTCATGGAAATAAAAATACCTTCAATTGAAGTATTTCTTCAAGAATTTTCCATGAACTGGCAATTCCTGAACCTCACCATTCAATTCTTCTACAACATATGAATCTTGGCCCCATTTCTCATGAATTTGATATGGCCATAGCTAGATGGGATTAGACTTACCATGCTTTCCTTTATCCTCCAATCTAGCATTCCAAATTAACACCAAATCACCAGGCTCAAACTTTCTTTCAATAGTCTTCCTGTCATACAAATTCTTAACCTATAACTGCAATTTGGCATTTCTTGCAACTGACTCTCTCCTGATTTCATCCAGCCTGATGAGGTCCTCAATTCTCAACTACATCTCATCATCTATAACATCATCATATAATTGCACAAATTTATACATTTCCAATAAGTTATTTTGAGGCATCCTTGCATGTATTCCATATACTAGGTCAAATGGTGCACAACCAATTGCCCTCTTCACAGTTACCCTATCAGACCATAGAGCTAATGACAATTTTGAATTCCATGCCCCCTTATTCTTTCCAAGAATCCTCTTGAGGATCTTAATCAAACTCTTATTAGTAGATTTTGCTTGACCATTTCCTTGTGGATGATAAGGTGAGGAATTAGAAATCTAAATTCCTAAACCTTTGCAAAAGTCCTTATATTCAGAAAACCTAAAGCACATTGCATTGTCACTTACTATCCTCTGAGGGCAACCAAACCTTGTGACAATATTATTCAATAGAAAATCAGTTACCACCTTACTAGTTGCATTCCTTGTAGGTAAAGCCTCTACCCACTTAGTAAAGTAATCAGTGGCAACTAAGATCCATGAGTGTCCTCCACTTGACTTGTTTGGTATCTCCCCTATGAAATCAATTCCCCATTGTTGGAAAGGAGCTTGTACTTCTATTGGTCTTAATGGCATGTTACCTAAAAATTTAAGCTTACCAGAGAACCTTTGACAAGCATCACATCTCCTTACCAACTGCTCTACATCCTTGAAGATTGTGGGCCACTAGAATCTTGCTCTCAAGATTTTATGAGCAGTTGTTTTACCCATATAATGGCCACCACAAACTCCCTCATGAATTTCCTTTAACAACAATTCAGCCTGATTTTCATCTACACATTTCAATAGTATGCAATCTAAATTCTTTCTATATAATTTACATTTCATAATTACATACTTGATGGCCTATAATTTTAATGACCTCCTCTGATTATCATTCATTCCTGCTGGACATCTCATATTTCTCAAGTAATACATGATATCTTGATACCAGATACAATCATCCATATCACAAGTATAATCAATTTCAGCCTGATTTATCTGATTTGCATTAAGATTGGATTGAGCCATCAGTTTTTCCAATCCTTGTCCTCTAACCAATTTAGTAATTTGGATATCAATGTTGAATTCTTGGATCCTATTGATCCATCTACATCTTCTTCTAGACACCTCTTGCTGTGAAAAGATATCTTTGACTGCTACACTTAGCACAAAAGCAATCACAATTGCCCCCAACAAGTAACACCTAAAATCCTTGACTATCTTCACAAGTGCATATGCTTATTTCTCATTTATGTCATACTTCAATTCAGCAGCCTGCAAAGATTTACTAAAAAATGCAATAGGCTACTCAAAACCATCCTTATTTTTCTGCAAAAAAACTACAGCAATAGTATGAAAAGATGCAAAAGAGAATATATGCAATGGGACACTATAATTAGGTACCTTAAGCACTAGTGCATCTTTAATAGCTTGCTTGATATTTTTGAAAGCCTCATCAAGCTCACCCTCCCAATTGATTGCAGATCCCCTCTTCAACATCTTATAAATAGGTCTAGTAACCTCCGCAAAATTTGTCACAAACCTCCTTAAGAAATTGACTTGACCAAAGAAGGACTGAATCCCTTTAACATTCTTTGGTCTCTGAATCTTATCAATGGCTGCTACCCTCTAAGGGTCAATTCTCACTCCTTGCTTCCCAACTAAGTGGCCAAGCAACTTACCCTCAGTGACACCAAATGCACATTTCCTTGGGTTTAATGAAATACCATATTCCAAAGCCCTCACAATTTTTTTTTCTAAATGAGTACAATGGTATTCTTCCTTCTTGGAATAGGCAGTTAAATCATCTTGATAAACAACAAGGAAAGCATCAATAAAATCTGAAAAGGAAACATCCATTGCCCTCTGAAAAGTAACACCAGCATTTGTGAGACCAAAAGGCATTCTCACATAAACATATGTCCCCCAAGGTGTTGTGAAAATTTTCTTAAACTACTCTGATTCCTTGACAATTACTTGATTGTAACCAAAGAAACCATCCATCATAGACATCAATTCTGATTCGGTCACTCTCTGCAACATAGCTTCCATATTGGGCAGACAATAGTTATCCTTTAATGAGTTGATGTTCAAATTCCTGAAGTCCACACAAACTCTGATATCACCATTTTTCTTTCTCATAGGAACAAGGTTTGACACCCAAGAAGAATGCCTTATAGGATTGATAATGCCAGCATCTCTTAACTTCATTAACTCTTCTTGCATCTTATGTGCCAAAGTGGGATTTATAGGCCTTTGTTTTTGCCAGAAAGGTTTAGCATCTTCTTTCAATGGAATAATATGCTGAAACAAGTCTTCTCTATAAACCTTTAGGTCATCATATGACCATGCAAAAACATTCCTGAATTTTCTCAATAATTCAATCAAAGATTTTCTTACATTGTGAGACATGTCCCTACTAATGTATACCTTCTTAGGTGCCTCATGTGTTCCAAGATTTATCTCCTCTAGATCATTATGATCTTCTCTTTTGATATTCTTTTGAACTCTATACTTGTTATCAAAGATAGTCTCCAAAATAACAAGCCCCTTGGGCACCTTGCTAGTTTTGAGTTGAATAACCTCATTGCCAAAGACAACCTCCTTTCCTTCTATAGTCTCAACCAAGGCTGAACAATCGAATTCTTGACCATGATACTGATCTTCACAACTCATAAACTTCAAGATATCATTATCATCATCAAAAACTTGCCAATTTTCAATATTGTCTGGTACACTAGGCCTAGCCTAAATTTCAACTTTAGAGATACTAGTAAAAGTAATATCAGTGGGATTGATTGCAATATTGGCTAACAAATCAGCCATCTTATTATTACTCCTATCCTTCCATTCAATATTAAAGGCATCAAAATGTTCAATCAAATCCCACACAACATTCCTATATTATTTTAACCTCTTGTTCTTGGAAGCATATACTGACCTGACTTGGGAGACCACCAAGTTAGAATCACCAACAACACCTAAGCACCTAATACCATGCTTTTGTGCCAACCTCAGTCCTAACAAGAATGCCTCATATTTTGCTATATTGTTGGTACAAAAGAAATTCAACGTGAAAGAAGGTTTGTAGGTGTTTCCATTAGGAGAAATCAGTAAAGTACATGCTCCTACTCCATCCTTGCAATTTGCACCATCAAAGTACATTACCCATAAATCACCCTTCATAGAATCAACACTTACCTCAATAGAGATAGGTGACAAAATAGGTTCCTTCTCAAGTACAGGGATCTCTGCCCTAAAAATATTAATATCAGTATCCACAAAACATGTAGTTTCATTATCAATACTTCTCTCAATCATGTGGCATACTCTTGGTTCTCGCTCAATCTTGACAAACTAATCATCAATCTTGAAAGTGGCATAGGACAGATCACACTCTAAACTACCACCCATGGCAGCACTCCACCTTCTAGATAGTAGCATCCCATAATGAGGAGGGATCTCCACCACCAAAACACTCATTGTCAACTCTTTCTCTAGATATGCTGCCAGCCTATATGGCATTGCATTGATAGTCCCAATGACCGGTACCTCCCTCTGATCCATTGCACAACATCTACCTTGAATTGTATCAACTTTAAGGCCCAACTTTTCCATAATCTTAAAAGGCATAATAGTATTAGAGGAACCACTATCAATCATACAATTTCTTAATTTCATTCCATTCACAAGTACACTTAAAAAGAATGGATCAATGTTTTCAAGGTTAGCATTGAGAGAACTATCCAAATATATAGGAGGAATTTGAGATACAATTCCCTGAGCAGCAACATCTTTCAAAGGTTTATCCCGAGATCCATTGCATGCAACATCATTATTATGAACATTATCTACCCATGCAATAGCTCTGTCTTTGTGTTCAGGGATCCTCAACAATTTTGACAATGGAACCTTAACTATAATTTGGGACAATATAGATAACATATCAATAGGAGCAGAGGGAGGAATCTCAATCTACATAGCCTTAGTATCCTTTTGTTTATCTGATACATTAGGTGTATTGGCCACCCTCATTTTTTCATTCTTAGCCATTGTGTTAACTGGCTTCTCAATCTTACTAGGAAAACTTTCAAATCCAACTCCCTTAGGCTCACAATTCTTACCTTTTACATTCTTGAATTTCACCATGTGATCACCCTTTGATTTGTTCTCATTAGGCTCTCTAGACTTGCTACTCTTTATAAACATTCGTGTAGCTTTTCCATGTATATCCCTTGCTACCATGCCTCTAGTTTGCACATGAGCAATCATTTCTAAAATAATCCTATCCATCTCTTCTCTAGAAGGTCTTCTTAAATTTACTAGCTTAAAAGAAGAGTTCATGTTACATATCTTCTCATCTATGTCTTCATCATCAAAAAATACCTCTTGATGAAAAAGGGCCCGAGTGTGTCTCTTCAAATTTACATCTGCTTCTTCATCAAAATTAGAATCATCTTCATATCCTAGATATGAAGTAGCCATGTTGCATCCAACATCATCTTGATCTTCTTCTTGATCTATCTCCTCATTGCCACAATCTTGATTTGCAGACATAGAATGTGCAACCACACAATGCTCTATAGAATGAGGGGACTGGCATGCAACACACCAAGGTATGTCCTCCATGACATTTATTGAATCTTTTTGTAGAGGGTCAGGGACACCTCTATCATTGTTTCCTCTTGTAGCAAGGACAACAGGCTTGCCATCCTTCCATTGGGTGTTGTAGGGGTAGTTCTGCAATCTATTCTGCTTATTGAAATTGTTGTTGAACTAAGGCCTTTCATTGGTAGGAGCAATGATGTTCCTATTTGTAGGTGCCTTCAAATCCTTTAATGCATTGAGAACTTTATCCAATTTATCTTCTTCTTACCTCCTAGTTCCAACATTCCTATCATTTTCTTTTTTGTATTTCTTGTCCCCAAACAACTTAGGGTCATCTCTCTTCCCACCCAACTTTCCTGATATCTTCATATTGTTCTCAATATTGATACCAATCCTAAAATCATCTCTAAGAGTTCTTGGTTCCTTGTCCCTCAACAAGTATCCCATTTTTCCATCAAATGCATTGAAGTATGTAGTTAGACAAACATTTTCATCTAACCACATAACATGAAACAACTTATGCATACCCTTCTGAAATCTCATATTGAACTCAACTGCAGATTCATTTTGACTTTTCCTTATGGTATTGAATTCATTCAACATGAAACTAGCATTAGGTCTATCACCATACTACTCTTTAAAACATCTCTCAAAGGAATCCCAAGTATCAATACATTTATCAGGAAGTCTCTTAAACCAATCTCTAGCATCCTCCATTAGAGATTGAACAAACAATTTCATGACTACATCCTCATGCTCTACCTCATAATCATTAAGCATATCAACAAATAACCTAAGATGCTCCTCACAACTAATAGCATTATTACCAGAAAACTTAGGTACCTTATCCCTTATATCATTTGGAAAAGTATTTGGGTAGCCTGGTATCCCATCAAAACTAATTTTCCTATAGCCTTCTAGTTGCATAGGTCTTCTTTGAAATCCTAAACTAGTGTTCCCACTAGAATTATTATTTTTATCTACATTCCCACCCATTTGCACATTTGACTATCTATTAGGATCAACAAATGATTTGGTAGATACATTAGGAATTAGATTACTAGTAGCAGCATTGCTAAGTAGAATAGTAGTGTTCATAGATGGCATACCTAGTTTAGTAGTAGATGGGCGAAGAGCATTAGCTGATGAAGCCTTCAAGAACTGGATCTTTCTTCTTTTCTCTACAATAGCAGCATCAACTTCAGCTCTTTCCAACTCTTGAGCAAGAGCTTCATCCTCTTTTCTTTTTCTTTCTATCTCTGTGTCCTTATTTGAAATGGGTGGTGGGACCCCTAGTATTGTCAATGATTTGCTTTCTTTATGTCCCACCATCTTTTTCTTTCCTCTCTCATCGGTGGAAACAACAAGCCTAGTGATCTCATGCCCATCTTTATCTTTAGGGAGGGAAGCATAACTTTGAACCTGTCTAACCACAGGGCCCTCCTTATCAAATTCATGATCTTGCAGTAAGCACTCCTACTCACTCCTCAAAGCATCAAGATCACCAAAGACATCATGTTGCAAAGTCTTAGGAGCAGAAGCAAGCATCTTGTTTCTCTCCTTCATTTCATTAATCTTTCTAAGGAGAGACTATCTTTCTATTAGAGCATTCACCTTTTCAGCTTCTCTCTCCTCTTGTAACCTCTTATGTATGGCATCCTGCTCTCCCACCTATAACCTTAATGCATTTAAATCATCTGGGTCTATCATAATATCATCAAAACCTAATGACACATCTATATTAGTGATACTTTGATATGGGAAATGGACTTTCCTTGGTCTCATAGGTTCCCTTCTAAAATTATCCTCATCAAGATCTAAATCAATCTCGAAACCCATCTCTCTAGCTTGCTCATCCTAACCTGCAGGCAATGAACCCTTGTCTTGAAATACAGCCTCTGCGATATCATAAAATTTATCTTCAGAGAAACCACCATCTAATCTAGAAACTCTATCTTGTGAACCTTCCTCACTTGAGGAAACATGTGGTGCCCTACCTCTGGTATTTCTTTGTTCTCTTATGGGAGCACTAGTAGAATCACCATTCCTCCTGATCCAACTCTTCATTTCCTATCTAGGCAATTGTTCCAGAGTGACCTCTATATTTTTTCTGACAAAGGACCTAGTATTCCTCCTTTTGTCCATGATTTGTAGTCTATAACATTGGTTTTAACCCTTTTGATTTTCCACGCACCAAAGTGGGAAATCTTTAACTAAATACAACAGGAAAACTAGAGTGCACTTTGAAAACTTTTATCTCTAGACTCTCCCCACCAAGGTTTCCATTTTGTTGGTGACTCAGATGGGTAAATCAATATGGTCAATAAGATTTTGACTTTGCAAGATAACTACAACTAGAGATTATAATAAATATAATTCTTCATTGTTGTTCCCCCCAACAAAGTCACCATTTTGTTGGTAGTTCCCTTTGATCTTCAAGTTGTAGATTTATACTTTGATGGATATCTTTTAATGATACTTTGACTCTATCACCACTCCAAAGTCTACAAAGAAGAGGGCCAATTAACAAGGATCAACAATGAGATCCTCCTACACTTTGAGCCTTAATGCTTAGGTGGGTGTACCCTTGATTCACTTCTTCAAAGGAATCACTAACTAATAGACAATTATACCTCTTACTAATTGATTAAAGATTTTATCATTTAAATGTGTGTGTGATTGATGATGGACAACCTCTAGAGAATGGACCAGTACCTTAACCAAGGGCAAAGAGTCACCTAATAACATATATCAACTGAACCCTAACTTAAACACAATTGAATTTAGGATAAGTGCTTTTCCTATTATCCTTCTCACTCACATATCAGGACATCAAATCCTAATCTAGCCATGAACTCACTGAAACTACCTGAAAGACTTTAATCCTAACTTTGTTAGGAACTCCAAGATAATTTCAAAATACTCTTTGTTTACCATATGATAACCCACTTTGTGAGATTAACATATATGAGCTCAAGAACAAAATAAGAAGACATTCACAAACATGAGATTGGAATCCAAATGTATTCTCATTAAAATTTGAAGGATCAATACATTATCAAACAACAAAACACTGAGGGAAAAGACCCAAATCTAGGCTCTCCTCGTTTAGTAAATTAACATCAACAATCAGGGACCAAAAAGAATGTTTTGGAATGCTCACTCAGTCAAAAAACCTACAATATAAACCCCTTAGTCATCTTGGAAACCCAAAATAGGTTGGAACAAGCTACGGATGACTAGGGTTAGGGTTTCACCCACTAAACCAACTGAAACAGTAAATAATTTAATACAAGAGAAGAAACCCAAGAAACCAAGAGAAAATAGATCCTAGAGTGATCCTCAATCATGACAATTTCACTGAGAAGGTACTGAGAACCATGAAAATGTCAAATTTGTCAACCTGTTCGGCCACCTGCAACATGCCGCGAGCATAAAGAACATAGTAAAGACCCCTGCAAATGATCATAGAACACCCTAGACTGCACTGCAATAGTTTGAAAATTGTTTCCACTAACCCCAGCTGCTTAAACATTGAATTTTAGTCCTTCTGGTCCCAGGAAACCCTTTACAAAATTTGAATTCAAACTACAACGGTCACTTCCAAGGTGCTAGTAGTAAATCAGCGGTCCATATTCAAAACTTGATCAACTTTATATCATGACCGTTCGATCTCTTTCTTTCACGGGCTTTATGTCTTAACCTTTTAATATGATCGTAGTCACATTTAGCAAAATAGCGACTGAAGGTTTCTGTTAGTTCGCAGAAAACTTTATCTCACTACTAGAAAAATTAGTGATTGCGCGACCTTCCTTCGCTGAATCACCAATCATTTTGGAGCACCACCATTTTATTACTCAAATGAGCAAACCTTTGAAATTTTTTTGAAGTTTGCTAAACACATTTATCAGGGCCGCCAAAGCTTTGACCAAAACCTGGGCCCACCTTTAATAAAATCAATGACTGTCTTAAGTTCACATGGAGCATAAAGATTCTATTATAACTTAAGACAATTGTTAGATTAACCTTTTACCTCCACTCTGTAGATCCTCTGACAAGATATGAAATCAATGGTTGTGTGATAATCTCATGTGTTAGAAAAAACCCCTCAGATCATGCACCAACCATCGATGCTCTGCAAATGTCAGGACCCTCTGACATCCTAGAAACTTAGGTCCCATTGACAACCGCCAGCATATCACTTCATGGACCAATAAGAGACTGCCAACTATGCTGACCTAGCATTGGACCCACTAACAGCCTTTACATTAAATTCCAAATCGATGGCTGTTGCATGATCGTGAAGGGGAAGAATATTCCTTGTGATCATGTGACAACCACTGAATCTTCAAGTGACTAACAACTTGACCCCACCTTGCCACATAAGCCATTTCAATGAATCACAAGCTGCCACGTTGCAATATCCGGCAAGCGAACATGCAACTTTTCCTTTCACACTTGGGTCCCTCTGACAACTCTGCCACTTCATTGTTTATCTCAACCAATGAGGAGACACCACCTAAGCCTACCTGGTAGTGGACCCACCTACATTGAAAGGTTACGTCATAAATGAGAATCAATGACCAGCGTAAGTTTGAAAGCTTCTAATAAATCTTATGAGAACTTACGCCTGCCGTTGGATTGAGATGGTGTCAGAGGGGCTGGGCTTGGGAAAAATTTAAGCTAGAACATTAGAAATAATTAAAACACTAGACTTAGGGAAAAATAAAGACCATCGGGTGATAGAAACTTAGGAAAATTATAGCCGACCTCGGAAGGTGATAAAATAATAAGGCACATGCGTTGAACGGATTTTAAGTGGCTTGAAAAAGTAACATTAAAATAGAACAAGGCCAGGGTAAAACAAAATTTTTTTCATGCAACAGCTATTTTTTTGAATATTTTCTTAGGGTTTAAGACCAGAGACATGAAAAATACTGCAGGGACTAGGGGAGAGATGATGAAGCCATGAAATTTTTTGCACATGCTAACATAGTTTTGTGACCAAGAGGAAGGCATCTAAAATAACCTCTGAGATATAGAAGATTCATGGTGTCACTCAAGTTGACTTAGATAAGGAAAGGGAAGCCAAGATTGCAAAGCAACCTAAGAGTGCACCCTCTTCTAAAGTTAAAATAGAGAAGACTAATGACCCTAAGGAGAAGAAAGTAAAAATAGAGAAAACAAATGATCCCAAGGAAAAGAAGAACAAGACTGTTGATAGCACTTCAACACCTACTCCTACTATTGATCTGGACTCTACATCACCTCCTAAGTATAGAATGATGCCTAAGATGAAGAAGTAGACTAGTGCAAGCCATCTATCCTCTAGAACAACTAGAAGTCAAAGGAAGAATACACAAGAACCTACCAAGGTATGATTCAGACCAAATCTACAAGTGTTGAGAACTAGGATACATGATGAAGGAATAATTGATCCAATATCTAAGTTCTATGATAAATATAGTAAGATTGACAAATTTGAGATCCATTCCATGATAATAAAGCATATGATTAAGTTTAAGAAGATAGTCTTGGAACTTAAGACAGATATTCTAGACAGTGTATGGAGCATCTTAGAGTGTTTTAAGAGATAGGTTATTGAGGAAGACTTTATAATAAGGGATACGATACCGGATGAAAACCTCCATGTATTCTCAATTGAAGAGAAAACACTATTGTTCAATTTGGTGAAGCCACACCTTAGAAAAAAGCTAAGAACTCTACAAATCATGAATGAAGAGTATGATTTGGGTTCTAAGGAAATAGAAAAGGCCTTTGAGAAGGTATTCCTAGATAGACACATGTATCCTCCCACTACACCTGCAACCCAAGATCCATCTAAGGAAGAAAAAGAATCTGAGGACCCTAATGCACCTATAACAAGTTCATAGTATTAAGGACCCATAATGACAGTATCTACTAATCCAATGGAGTCTGGGCCCATGACTAGAACAAATGATGATACAATTATGATTGATGTGTTGGAGATTTTCTAGCAGGCCAGTGCTGACTGTATGTTTGTCATTGATGACAACTTATGGTAAGTAGCATACATGGAAGAATTTTTAGTAAGCTTTAAGTATATGTAGCATGGACATGTTATCATCATGATATCATGGACATAGAGGTTAACTATTAGAACAAATAGTTATATAGTAGCTTGTGTTAACAGTGTTCCTGACAAAGTAACATGCAATGTTATATGAATGATTATCCATACAATTATCATGAAGCCTTGCACGTTTGGATATGTGATGAAGACATGTTTATGATATTACATTCATGGATGCAGAGTTTGATGATTAGTAGAAGTGAAGTTATGTAGTTGCTATTCACCAGTAGCAGTTTCCTATGTTTATTCAAAAGAGTTGATAGATATTATATTGGTTAAGGAGTTGCACCTATCATTTTGGTATGCACCCTTGGATTAGATCTTGGTGAAGAGTTAGTAATGGTCAGTTAAGAGTGCATGATTCAATTCAGCTTGAGGAGAATGATCTAGTTATTGTGGTAGAGACAACAGTGTGTAGCGTGTGTCTACAATTATCTTATTGGACAGGTCCTAGAATATGTTGCGCGCTTAGTAGAGCTGACTGAATTATTATTGGAGTTTCTTATGGCTTCTCTAATATGATTTCAAGGTGGTTCTAATAGGACAACTTGATTATATCTTTTAGAGGAAATATATTTATAGGAAGTCATTTGTGATTACTAGGGTGTGGTTCATAGTTGATTGTGAAGAGTAGAGCAGAGTGTGTGAAGTGTTGAGCCATCAGAAGGAGGTCTATGTGAGCAAGTAAAGTATTTGTCCTATATATTGGAACTGATCTAGACATTAGGTCAAAGCATAACTCACCAAGATCTAGATATAGTGTATATCTATTATTCAGAAGGTTATAGCCTTCACCCATTTAAGTAGTGTGCTCTCAGATAGTGCGTCCTCACCCCTAACAGGGTCCAACCCTTGACAAGGTCTACTATAATAAATATATTGTAAAGAAACTCCTAACAGGGTTAAGGATCTTTTGACAAGGATCATAATACACTAGTGTAAAATAGTAGTGGGTTTCAATTCCCACCGGGGTTTTTACCTATTTGGGTTTCTCCGTAACCAAAATATTGGTGTTGTTTTCAAGTGTTATTTCATTATGTTTATTCTTTATGTTTAAGTATACTTAATTGTATAAATAATTGAAACTTGTAGATAAATGATTCACCCCCCCCCCTCCCCTCTCAGTTATCTCTTGGGACTATTCCTAACAATTGGTATCAGAGCCAAGTACCTCGGAGAGAAATTTTAATAGCTTGAGGTTGATCAGATGGAATACTTTAGAAAAGATAGTCCTAAGTTTTATGGAGAGAATTATCTTGACTAGAAGAGAAAGATGATGAAACATTTACAATGCATTTCCTTTGAAGTTTTTGAAGTGGCTATCAAAGAATTTTAGATCCCCTCTCTAGTAGATCTTTCAAAGGAAGATTCTACTAACTAGAAGAAGGATTTGTTCTATTAGAATACAATAGTAAAAGAATCCCTTATCAGCACCCTATCTAATAGTGAGTTTTCAGAGATAAAGAAAGTAGACACAGCCCACAATATATGGAAGCACCTAGAAGACATGTTTGAAGGATATAAACAAGAAAAGAATGAACAAAGAAAGACATGGAAGAAAAGGTATAATACATTGGAGATGCTACTTGAGTAGAACATAAGAGCCTATAATCAAAGACTCAATGAAGCAGTGGCTGGAATCAGAAATAATGGTAGAGAAATTTCAAAAGAAGACATCATGGATAAACTGATAACTACCTTGACACTAGAATATGAGAACAAGATAAACATCCCTGATGAGAATATGCAATTTTTAGAAAAATTTAAAATAGATTCTCTAATCAGAAAGATTGTTGCATTTGAGATATTAAGTTTGAAGACTGAGCCTAAAAGTGAGACAACCTTCAAAGTTTCAGTCCACGGTAAGAAATCTGCAAACACTTCTAGTAATTTTGATGATGATGATGAAGAGAAAACACTAGATGATTTCATTTCTATGATTTCTAAAAGAGAAAAGAAAGGAAAAGGTAAATATGAAGGTCAATTTCCATTTAAAAGCTTTTCATGTAACAAGATTGGTCACTTTGCATCTAAGTGTCCTACAAGATTTAAGAAGTATAAAAATAACTACAAGCCTAAGTATATAAAGGAATGCTACTATGTTGGAGATGGAGTATCAGATGATGAATCAACAGAAGAGGAAATTGGATTCATTTCTCTTGAAGATGAAAAGGATTCACAAGAGTTAGCTTTGATTTCACAAGCTGACATCGGGATAGATTGGATCATTGATAGTGGTTTCTCACATCACATGACAAGAGAAAAAGATAGATTTGTTAATTTGGATAGATACAAAGGAGGCATGGTTAGATTTGGAGATAACACTCCTAAACCCATCATTGGAAGAGGCCATCACCTTGGATGGAAAGAATAGTACTAATGATGTTCTTTATGTTGATGGTTTGAAACATAACCTACTAAGTGTTGGGCAGTTACTTGAAAAAGGTTACAGGTTGGAATTCAATGGAAACAAGTGCATAATTAACAACAAAGAAGGATAAATAATTGCATCAGGATCAAAGACTAAAGGTAATGTTTTTCAACTTAATCTAGAAGTAAGTTGTTTTGTTGCTAAAGTAGATGATAGTTGGTTGTGATAAAAAAGACTATGTCATATCAATTTTGATAACATAGTAAAGATCAGTAATGTTAAGGCAATAACAGATCTACCTAGCATAGAAAAACCATTTGATACTATTCACAGGGAATGTGTTATGGGAAATTGTGTGAGGAATTCATTCAGAAGCAAGCATAATTCAGCAGAGAACAAGCTAGATCTGATTCATATAGACCTATGTTGACCAACTCAAACAAGATCATACTATGGTGAAAGGTATTTCATTTTGTTTGTAGATGATTATTCTAGAATGATGTGGGTTGCATTATAAAAGGACAAGTCAAAAGAATTTGAGAAATTCAAAATATTCAAAGCTAAGGTTGAGAATGAATCTGGACTAAAAATAAAATGTCTAAGATCAGATAGAGGAGGAGAATTCACATCTGACAAATTCTATGAGTACTGTGAAGAACATGGCATAAAAATATAGTTGAGTACACCTAGAACCCCTCAGCAGAATGGGATTATAGAGAGAAGGAATATAATCATCCTTGATACAATGCATACCATAATGATTGAAGGAAAAGTTGCACACACCTATTAGAGAGATGTAGTTAATACAATAGTCTATACAATCAATATAATATAATTGAGGCCTGCCATGTATAAGACACCTTATGAGATATGGTTTGGTAATGTTCCCATAGTAAAATACTTTAGAATATTTGAAAGCAAGTGCTACATCAAGAGGGATGAAGCAATAGAAAAGTTTGATGCAAGAAGTGATGAACGTATTTTTCTTGGTTACTCTACTAAAAGTAAAGCTTATAGATGTTTTAACTTGAGATTAAAGAAGATCATCAAAAGTGTTCATGTTAAGATTGATGAAAAGTTTATGGTTCAAGAAAGATATCATGATTACTCACCTATGATTGAAGAAGAACCCAAACCTTCCATTAGTGAGACAATTGTTGAAGAGATGTTTGGTAGTACTAATGTATTATTCAATGACCCTAAAACAAGTGAAGAAGAAACACAAAAGGAAGATGAGTCAATATCACCTAAAGTTCCAAAGTATACATCTAGATATCATTCTAAGGATGACATCATTGGAGATCAGAGTAGGAAAGTCACAACAAGATCAAAAGCTAAGAGTTCTATAGGCAATGAGGTGGTATGTTTACTATCTTAGATTGAACGCTTAAGTGTTGAAGATGCATTCAATGATTTAGATTGGCATGATGCTATGAAAGAAGAACTAGATCAAATTATCAAGAATGATACTTGGGAATTGGTCCCAAGACCTACTGATAAGAATGTGATTGGTACAAAGTGGATATTTAGAAACAAGATGAATGAAGATGGTACAACAGTGAGGAATAAAGCAAGGTTGGTATGTAAGGGATATGCACAAAGAGAAGGTATTGATTATTTAGACACTTTTGCACCAGTAAGAAGGTTAGAAGCTATTAAGTTGTTTTTAGCTTTTACAACATTCAAAAACTTCAAATTTTATTAGATGGATGTTAAGTCAGCATTCTTGAATGGAGAGCTAAAAGAAGAAGTGTACATTAAGAAGCCAAAAGGATTCACCCTATCAGACAAACCTGATATGGTATGCAGATTGAAGAAAGCCCTCTATGGAATTAAGCAAGCCCTTAGAGCATGGTATGAGAGACTTGATGGATATCTAACAAAGATTGGATTCATGAAAGGAGCATCAGATTGTAATCTATTTGTAAGAGAGACATCTAAAGGACTACTGCTTGTGGCTATATTTGTTGATGACATTATCTTTGGAGGTAATGACAAACTAAGTGCATAATTTGCTAAAGAAATGTAGAGTGAGTTTGACATGAGCATGATTGGTCCTATCAAATAATTTTTGGGACTAAATGTACAATAGATAGAGAAAGGTATTTTCATTAATCAGTCCAAGTATGTGAAAGAGATTCTAAATAAATTCAACATGGATGATTGTAAGCTAGTAGGCACACCTATGATAACAGGATGTAAGCTTAAAAAAGAAGATGATTCTCTAGTAGTAGATACAACATTGTACAAGCCTATGATTGGTAAACTCATATATCTTACTCAAACTAGACCTGATATTTCCAATGCAGTTGGCATAGTTAGAATATTTGAAGCAGAGCCTAAAAAAAGTCACCTCATGGCAGTAAGAAGGATATTTAGATATTTGTAGGGCACTATAGATTATGGTCTATGGTATCCTAATTAAGAAAATGTTGAGCTTCATGTGTTTAATGATGTAGATTGGATAGGATGCATTGATGATAGAAAGAGTAAATCAGGTGGAGTAGTGTTTCTTGGTGACAGACTTGTCACTTGGACAAGCAAGAAGCAAAATTGTATCTCTCAGTCAAAAATAGAAGCAGAGTATGTTACAACAGCCTTGAATTATTCTACAATTGTTTGGATCAAGAAAATGTTAAATGATTTTGGTATTCATATTGATTATCCTATTGTTATTCACTATGATAACACTAGCACTATCAACATGTCGAAGAACTCTATGATGCATGCAAAGACAAATCACATTGAGATCAAGTATCACTTCCTAAGAGAGAAAGTGGCAAAAAAAGAAGTCAAGTTGGACTATGTGAATACTAAAGATTAGGTTACAGACATATTCACAAAGCCCTTGCCAAAGGATACTTTTGAGTATCTCAGGGAGAAGTTGGGAGTAATTCCCTTCCCTGATTCTACTTAGAAGAAAGAAGAAAGAACATCAGTCCTTAGGGACTGATGGATGGTTGACTACTCTACTTCAGGAGTAGTACTGGTGCTTAAATTGATTGGAACCCTTTTCCATTAATGTCAAATGGGGAGTAATATATTGTCATGAAAAACATAAGTAAATGAGTAATATACTAAGGGGGAGTAGTATTTAGTTTATGGAAGCAGTTCAGTTGAGGAAATAGAGAATGTTGAAGAATATTGTAGAAGATGGAGGATTCATCTTTGGGGGAGTTTTGAAGAGGAAATGGAGAATTTTATAAAATAAATGTTCATTTGTATTGGTGGATTTTTTCATTCCATATGTTTCCATCAATGGCAAAGGGGGAGATTGTTGGAGATTTGTTAGCAGTCCAGTGCTGACTATATGTTTGTCATTGATGACAACATATGGTAAGTAGCATGTGTGGAAGACTTGTGCAATAATATTTAAGTATATGTAGCATGGACATGTTATCATCATGATATCATGGATGTAGAGGTTAACTATTAGTACAGATAGTTATATAGTAGCTTCTATCAGAAGTGCTCCTGATAGAGTAACATGTAGTGTTCTGTGAATGATTGTCTGTACAGTTATCTTGAAGCCTTGTGCATTTGGATATGTGATGAAGACATGTTTATGATGTTACATTCATGGATACAAAGTTTGATGATTATTAGAAGTGAATTTATGTAGTTGATATTCACCAGTAGCAGTTTCCTATGTTTATTCAAAATAACTGATAGAGATTATATTGGTTCAAGAGTTGCACCTATCATTTCGGTATGCACCCTTGGATTAGATCTTGGAGAAGAGTTAGTAATTTTTAGTTAAGAGTGCATGATGAAATTCATCTTGAGGATAAAGATCCATTTATTTTGGTAGAGCCGATAGTGTGTAGCGTGCGTCTACAATTATCTTATTGGACAGGTCCCAGAATGTGCTACGTGCTTAGTAGAGCCAACTAAATTATTATTGGAGTTTGTTATGGCTTCTCTAATATTATGTCAAGGTGGTTCTAATATGCCAACTTGATTATATCATTTAGAGGAAAGATATTTATAGGCATTCATTTTTTATTGCTAGGGTGTGGTTCATAGTTGATTGTAAAGAGTAGACCAAAGTGTGCAAAGTGTTGAGCCATCAGAAGGAGGTTTATGTGACCAAGTAAAGTATTTTTTCTATACATTGGATCTGATCCAAAGAGTAGGTCAAAGTCCTATTCACCAAGATCTAGAGATAGTGGGTATCTATTATTTAGAAGGTTGTAGCCTTCACCCATTTGAGCAGTGTGCTCTCAGATAGTACGTCCTCACCCCTAACATTGTTTATTGTAAAAGACTCCTAATAGGGTCCAACCCTTGAAAAGGTCTACTATACTAAATATATTGTAAAGAAACTCCTAACAAGGTTAAGGATCTTCTAACAAGGATCATAATACACCAGTGCAAAATATTAGTGGGTGTCAATTCCCACCGAGGTTTTTACCTGTCTGGGTTTCCCCGTAACCAAAATATTTGTGTTGTGTTCAAGTGTTCTTTCATTGTATTTATGCTTTATTTTTAAGTATACTTAATTGGATAAAGAATTGAAACTTGTAGATAAATGATTCACCCCCCCCCCCTCTCAGTTATCTCTTAGGACTATTCCTCAGATGATGATGTGGAAATATCAATGGTGGCCATAGATAAATACTTAGAAAAGTTTGAGGAAGCCTTTGTAAGCATAAAAGAGGATAAAATTCTATGTGGTGATGATTCACCTATGTAGCAAGAAGAAGTTCAGATTGAGGATTTAAAAGGATATGAAGAAGAAGAGGAGAAAGAGGATGAAGAGAAGAAAGATGAACCTATAGATGAGCCATCTATTTAAATTCCAATGATTATAAAGATTAAGGTAATGGATGTTAGTCAAAGTTCACTCCTTACCCCTAAACCCTCAATATCATTGTTGTCAAGTTTGACCCCTGACAGAACAAGTCTAGATTCATGGGGAGAAGAAGACCTGATTAACATCAGTGTGCTAGCAATGGAAAAGGAAAAAGAGAAACAAGTTATGAGGAATCCATTGTTTGTTGAATCAATCAACATTCTAAATAACTTACTACCTGAGGACAACAAAGTGTCTAGTGTACACTTAGTGGATGATTTCATCACCATCCTAACATGCTTCAAAACAAATTTCTCAATTCTTGAGGAATCAACATCCAAAGTTGTAGAGGAGAAATATCTTAAGAAGAGATTAACTGAATTGATAGGTAGCTTTTCACTTGACCTTAGTTCCTTAAAGGTTGGTCAATCTTTTTTGAAAGACTTAGCAGCTAAAGGAAGAAAAATAATAGCTGACTATATGGATAAGGAAAAACAAACTAGAGATCTCTCAGAGAAGATTCAGGAAGCTGAATCAATGATGGAAAAAATAAGGAAATCAGTTGAAGATCCCTCCTTAGATGTAAACATGTGCAATAATGTCTATCAAGGTTAGTTAGATAAAATTGAGAAGGCAAAGCAAGAAATGGCCAAAATAAGGGCTAGGAAAGTAGAGTTAACACATGCACTTGCGCCCTCATTGGATGTGATAAATCAAAATATCAAGGAGATTGATGCCACTATGGTGACATATGATCAAGGTCTAAGTTCAGATTTGGAGACTATGGAGAAGTTAACTTATGCTTTGTGTGCCCATCTCCAATAGTAAATGCACTAAAACCATTTTGGTAGTAAGAGATCTAGAACTTAAAGACTGCATATCTAGATGTACTTACCTTTTAAGTACATGTAGATTCATTTTTTAGCACCTTTGTCATTAATGTCAAAGGGGGAGTAGAGTATATAGTAGAAGGGAGAATATGTAGTACTATATATAATCTAAAGTGGAGTAGAGTATATAGTAAAAGGTGTTGGACTAATCGCCAATGCCTCCCTTTAAGATTCCTCACATGGTTTAATAGCCTGCTTTGTCTTCTATAAGTCTAGTGGTTGTATCGAGCATTAACAACTTGATTTTTTGGTGCAACGACAACCACTACTTGTAACAAGTGGTATCAGAGCTTTGTCATAGGTTTGAATCCCCTCAGGTGATGCTGAGGGAGGGATTGTTGGACTAACCACAAATGTCTCCCTTTGGGATTCATGACATGGTTTAATAGCCTCATGTGTCCTCTATAAGTCTAGTGGTTGTATCGAGCATTAATAGGTCAATCTTTTTGTGCAACATCAACTGCTACTTGTAACAAAAGGGAGATATAAGATATAGTATATGTTAGAAAGTTTTTGTGTAAGATATAGTTTAGTAACTTCTCCACATTCCTTTGTTGACATTAATGAAAAATGGGGAGATTATTGGCAAGTTGACTGTACTAATGTATATGACTATGATTTAGTGTTTTCATTATGGAAACAAATTCATATGGAGTTTTTGAGTTAGTGCATAACTTAGAAGATCAGAAAATGGCTAAGTATGGAAGACTAGATAGCCAGTGAAACACTAGATGAACAGACCATCATCGTACATGCGTATGACCAATTTTTGGTATGCACCCTAGAAGATAAGCTTTTGGTTATGTTATTAAGCTATGGTTAATAGGGCATGATTAGATGAGTTAGTATGATGAAGATAAAGTGAGTTCAAGTGACACGGAGAGTGAGAGATAGAGCTGAACAAAGTATGCAGCCGACTGTTAGTTAATTGGTTAGCAGTTATAATATTATTTTTTAAAGGATATGCCCCTATTGTAAATGTGTTTTAGACTTTTTAATATCATTGTATGTAAAAATGCTTGAGCCAATTCATTTGGAAGCATTGTATGTAATTAGTGATAGGCCAACTTAGTGAATTGGTTTTGTATACGCATATAAATAAGACATGCACCTTTGTATTTAAGTATGGCATGAATGATAGAGTTGATAGAAGATGAGAAAAAGTATACAAAGAGCATTTAGTATGATATAGACCTTTACAAGTGGTTAAAGCATCAATGCACATAAGGAACTAATCAGACAAGCAATGTCACAGCAGCAGTTCACCTTGCAGATATATTGTGTATCTAATTTTCAGAAGGTTGTAGCCTTCACCATTTCAATAGTGAGCTTTAGGGCAGTGTGTCATCACCCCTAACAAGGTTAATTATAAAATAATCCTAATAGGGTATGACCCTTGAAAAGGTCATTTTACTTAAGCATTATAATGACAACTCCTATCAGGGCTAAGGAGCATTAGCAGGTTCATAATACACAACTACAATTATTAGTAGGTATTCATTCCCACCGGGGTTTTTCCTTTGGCCAAGGTTTCCCTGTAATCATATCTAGTGTTATGTGTTATGTGTTATGTGTTGATTACTTTACATTCTTTAATATTCAGTTCAAGAATTAAGTTATTGAGTTAAGTTTCAAGTATCAGAAAGTAATTATATAGAACATTGATTCACCCCCCCTCTTAGTGTTCCCATTTTTAACACTTTGATGTAAGGGTCAATACCGTTCACTAAGAATATAGTGTACATTTTTGTTAAACAAGATATCACCTTACTTTGTAAATTAGATTCTCTCCTTCTCTTCCTTATCATGTCTAGTAGATAGCCACTATAAGGAGGGGGGCATATATAGGGTTTACATTATGCTATAGTTTACATTTTTTTCAAATATTGTAAAGCATCTGAAGGTAATACACATAAGTTGCTAAATCTTGACGAGACATGCATTTTTCAATTTTCAATATGGTAAATCATTAGAAGGTAATGCACATAAGCTGCTAAATCCTAAAGAGACATGCATTTTTCAAATTTCAATATTCTAAAGCCTCATAAGGAAACACACATAAGTTGCTAAATCCTGAGGATATGCAATTTTTTTAATTTCAAATATGCTAAATCCTCAGAAGGTAATGCACATAAGTTGCTAAATCCTAAAGAGACACACATTTTATATTCCATAGTAATAGAAGAATGTGTTTCTATGGGTATTTAAAAGGCTTTCATAAGATGTGTTACAACTAGAAAGGGTAGTTTTTGGGTGAATTATTAGGTTTTTCTACTTGTTGGTCTCTCCCTCCTTGGTGATTCACAGTAAGGTGGGCATCTTACTGGGTGAGGTAATCACTCTCTCTTTTTTCTCTCTTTTTTCTTTCATACTAGTTTGATTAGATCATGAAGCTATGTTATTTATAGTATTTCTCTTGTCTTTCTTATGTAATCATGTATGCTTCTATGGTAGCTTTCCAAATATGACATTAGTATAGGAAGCATTTCTTAGCAAGGTTTCCTATGCTAGTTGATTTGGATTTGTACTAACCCCTCTTTTGGTGTCTTTTAGCTTTGTCTTTATTTTTCTTTGTTTTCATACCCTCATGCATGTATGTTAAGTTAGAATCCTTAGCTTAGGGGCTCATGTCCTTAACTAAGTGTTATCCTATCTTGTTGTGAATCCACTTGGATCTTTCTTCTCCATTACCAAGAGTTTGCATTGAATCCATACTCTTGCTAAAGTGGGGGATCAATGTATCATCAAAAAATGGAAGCACTTCCATTTAGGACTAGTTTAGCCCTCTAAGTAGGTAGTTTTGGGTTATGTTAGACACCTTGATGGGATATCTAGCTTGATTCTAGCCCTTTTCTCATATTCTGGTTCTCTTTCCACCTCTTTCCAAAATATTTTTGGCATCCTGACCTGAAACCTTGAGATTCTTGACTTCATGATCAAGGTTGACCTTTTGGGTCAAGGTCAACCTTGACATTAACCTACGTTAGATTGGACCTTGATCCTAATCCTCGGTCTAGATTTGAAAATCCAAAAGTTCCCAATTGTTGGGTTTTTGAAAAGTTTATTTTCCCACTTTGGAGTCGTCTATTTCGAGCTTCAAAATGGTAAATTCTTAAATTATATTTAATTTAGGTCTATTTCAAGGGGTAAAGGTTTAAGTGGTAATTTAATTATCCTATGTAGGCCTCTCTAGAAGTTTTTCCCCTAACTTGTATAAAAGGAAGCCTTCTCCTCTCATTTTCACATCCATTATTCACTAAGCATCCACCATCTCTCAATCATGAAATTATACATCCATCATCCATGATTCATCCTCACTCAAACAAGATCAAGAAAGCATTTAAGAAATCAAGGAAGCATTCAAGAAATCATCTTCATTCAAGCATTCAAGTTCTCCATTGAAGATCAAGGATTCGAACATTCAAGATTCATCATTTAAAACCCTAGATCTATCCATCATGATGGGGTGGTCTCCCTTCAAGATACTTTGTTCATCTTCAAGATCAAATCATTATCCCTTCAAGGTGGATTTAAAGCATACAGTCATGGAGGTTTTGATTTACATTTATGGTTTTTAGTGTTGAGTCTAAGCTTTCATATTAACATACTTATTTACATTTCAAATACAATTGCATATCTATTGAATATCATAGCTTCATTGTTAGATCTATTTCTACTAATTGTTAGCATTCTTTATTTCAATTTTATTTTTAAGGTTTATTCTAAACTAGGATTTGGTCAAGGAAAACTCATCATCAAAAAAAAAAAACCATTTTTCTTGGAGGAAAAGGTGCAGGATGATGAATTACAGTTCAGATATGAGTACCCTTTTCTGCAAACTTTCATGAACTATGAATAGAATTTCTATCAAAATAATGCAGGTCAAGGTTGACATAAAAAAGGAAGATTTTTCCTTGGGGTAAGATCTTACCCCTATCTTGGGTCAATGTCGAACCTTGCTCAAAAAAGTAGAACATTTATGGGTTTTCTTTGTTTCTATGTTTTCAGGCCAAATCTGATTGCAAAATTCCTATTAAAAATGATAAAGAATAACTATGGAAATGCAAGAAATTGTTTAATCCAAGAGTGAGGAGTTGGGAAAAATACCATGAATTAGCACAAGAACTAGGAGCATACACCAAAAAAGAAAAGAGGAAACAAGAATTTGAAAGGGGAAAGCAAAGAAAACCCCTTGTGAATTATGAATGAGGCATGAAAAGCCTAAAGAGAGAGAAAGAATATGAGAACTTAGCTGAATACAATATGATAGAACTACAAGAGAGAGAGAGAGAGAGAGAGAGAGAGAGAGAGAGAGAGATTATGTATGAGAAATGTGAGAGAATTGGTGTTGAGTGAGTGGAGAAATATCTCCATAAGTAGAGATGAGTGAAGGAATTTGCATGTAACTCCCTATGTGACTGAGTGCCACATTCATACTTGTGTGTGGGCCAAGTGTGAAATTCCTCTTAAGGAGGAATAAACTAATTTACAAATTACAATAAATATTTGTCCTCACATATTCCACTAGAGGACGAAATAGAATGTAGTGGAAAGAAGACAAAGAAGAAGTATATTAGGATACCTTGGCTTATATCCTAATATATTTCAACAAGAAAAGAATAATAGTCTAACCTTGGTTTATAAATACACCAAGGAAAGATTACAAATTCTAACACCCCCCTTAATCTTTACTTGGGGTAATTACATCAAGGGATATTAGCCCCAAATCATTACAATGCAATTCAAATTTCTCTCTAGAAAGAGGCTTTGTCAAAATATCAGCAACTTGATCTTCTCCTTTGCAATGAATAAGGGAAATTCTATTTTCTGCAATGTGTTCTCTAATGAAGTGGTGGTGGAGAGAAATGTGCTTTGACTTTGCATGGTAAACTGGATTCTTTGCCAATGCTATTGCAATTTGATTGTCACAATACAAGGGTTTAGGTTCTTGTTGAGGTAGACCCAAATCTTCAAGTATTCTTCTAAGCCATAGAGCTTCTTTAGAGGCATGAGTAAAACTTTTATATTCTACTTCAATAGAACATAAAGACACAAATTGTTCTTTTTTACTTTTCCAAGAGATAGAACCTAAACCAAGAGAAAAAAAATATCCAAAAGTAGATTTCCCATCATTGGGGTCTCCACCTAGATCTGAATCAGTAAAACCTTTTAAAGAGAAATCAAAATTTGCATCATAAAATAGACCTAAGTTAATAGTACCTTTAATATAACGTAATATTCTTTTAGCAATTTTAAAATAAGTTTGTTGGGGTTTTGACATAAATCTAGAAACTAAACCAACACTAAAAGATAAATTAGGTCTAGTGAGGGTTAAATAAATTAGACTACCTACAAGTTCTCTATAGGGAGTAGCATCAATATAAGGAGATTCCATATCTACCATTAATTTAGTTCCTAAGTCACATGGAATTGAAACTGGATTAGCATGATTCATATGAAATCTATCTAAAAGATCTTTAGCATATTTACTTTGAGATATAAAAATACCATTAGAAGTTTTCCAAATTTGCATTCCTAAGAAATAATGTAACAATCCTAAGTCTTCCATTTGAAATTTCTAGTTGAGTTGAAATTTAACATAAAAACTTAAATGGTTAGAGCTGGAAGTAAGAATTAAATCATCAACATACAAAATGATAATAATAATGTTATCTTCACTATGCTTGATATATAAGTTAGGATCATTTTTACTTCTTTCAAAACCTTGGGAAATAAAGAAAGCATTAATTTTAGCATACCATTCTCTAGGAGACTGTTTTAAACTATAAATAGACTTCTTTAATTTGTAGACTAAATGTTCATTACCTTGTTGAATAAAACTAGGAGGTTGAGACATATAGATTTCTTCATGCGGATCACCATTCAAAAAAGCACTTTTAACATCCATTTGATGAATAGGCCAATTCATTTTAGCAGCTAAAGTAAGAACAACTTTAATGGTAGGCATTTTAGCAATAGGAGCAAATGTTTCATTGTAATCTATTCCTTTAATTTGAGAAAACCCTCTAGCAACTAGTCTAGCTTTAAATTTACTAATTTCATTATTGGAGTTTAATTTAGTTTTATATAACCATTTGCAAGAAACCAAATTCTTACTAGGAGGTAAAGTAACTAAATACCAAGTATTATTGGAAATTAAAGAGTCATATTCTTCTTGCATAGCAGTTTGCCAATGAGGTTGATTTTTAGCTTGAGAAAAGGTTTGAGGATCATTAGAATTAGATAAAGAAAACATAAGAGCATAATTTTAGTAATTTATCCTTCTAGGTTTAAGTCCACCCATTCTAGCAATGTAATCATCACCTTCATTAAGTAAATCTTTAAACCATTTAGGATTTCTTCTAGAATTAATAGAAATATTACTATAACAATAAAAATGATGTTGCTGCTGCTAAACTTGTATCTCACCTTTCCGTCAACTCAAGAACTTGCAGTGCCCTTTCTTGCAGTCTCCAAAGTTATGTCAATACTCCTCTTCCTGTGAGTATTTGGGGGTGTGAGAGGAAGGAAAGAATGAAAGGGATGCACCCAATGGATGTTCGATGTGATTTGAGTCAAATTTATATATTGCAAGTGCTCTTGTCAACATGTATGCAGACTGTACGGATATTGAAAATGCATGCCAACTGTTTAGCAATAACACAGAAGGAAATGTGGTTTTATTCACCTCAATTATTATAGGATATGCATAGAATGGGAAAATACAATATGCACAGCAACTCTTTGACAGAATGCCAGAATGAAATCTTATTTCATGGAATGCAATGATTGCAGGTTATGTACAAAATGGACACGCTGAACAAGCCTTGGAACTCTTTTACCAAATGCAACATACGAATATGAAATATAATCACTTTACATTAACTAGTATTATCAATGCATGTACCGACCAGACAATATTAATCCTGCAAAAATAGAGAGCTAGACTACAACAAAAAAACACAGAGGCTCCAAATAGAGATAGTAAAACTAGATATGGATAAAAATGGAACTTGAAATGGATAGAGATATAAACAAATTAAAGAAGATATATGATAGGCCTTGCAAGACAAGAAAATAGATGTACTAAAATATTAAAGTCTGCAAGGGTATTATAGCTAGAAAACACGTTAGAATTAGATATGCAAGAATGTGAAACCCTACACACAAAATAATGAACAATGATATAAATCTTTCCATGAAACCATTAAGATAACCTGCACAAGGGAGAACCTACAAAAACCAAGATAATGAATGCAATAGATAGATCAGGTTTGGTGGTAAACCAGCCAAACCCAAAAAAAAATTTAAATTTTTTTTCTCTTAACCAGATTAGTAAAAAACAATAAACTCTCTCAAGAGTCTCTGAAATAGAGTGCTCCAAGATATGGTAGTTCCATCACCTGTACACTCAAAGTGAGATTAAACCAACCTACTCTGATACCGTGTTAAAAATGATAAAGAATAACTATGGAAATGCAGGAAATTGTTTAATCCAAGAGTGAGGAGTTGGGAAAAATACCGTGAATTAGCACAAGAACTAGGAGCATACACCAAAAAAGCAAACAGGAGACAAGAATTTGAAAGGGGAAAGCAAAGAAAACCCCTTGTGAATTATGAATGAGGCATGAAAAGCATAAAGAGAGAGAAAGAATATGAGCACTTAGCTGAATATAATATGATAGAACTACGAGAGAGAGAGAGAGAGAGAGAGAGAGAGAGAGAGAGAGAGAGAGAGAGAGAGAGAGAGAGAGAAATGTGAGAGAATTGGTGTTGAGTGAGTGGAGAAATATCTCTATAAGTTGAGATGAGTGAAGGAGTTTTCATGTAACTCCCTATGTGAATGAGTGCCACATTCATACTTGTGTGTGGGCCAAGTGTGAAATTCCTCTTAAGGAGGAATAAACTAATTTACAAATTACAATAAATATTTGTCCTCACATATTCCACTAGAGGTCGAAATAGAATGTAGTGGGAAGAAGACAAAAAATAAGTATATTAGGATACCTTGGCTTATATCCTAATATATTTCAACAAGAAAAGAATAATAGTTTATACTTGGTTTATAAATACACCAAGGAAAGATTACAAATTCTAACAATTCCCCAAAATTGAATATAGACACCAAAAAATAGCATTTTCCAGATCTGTCATATTTTGAGGTTAGTATTTGTCTTGAATTTGATTAAGATTTCAATACTCCTTTCCATAACATAATATAAGGTTTTCTCCTTTCTTCATATTATCCATCGATTGATTCATTTGTGCATTAATCATTTTCTTATGGTTAATCAATTTCGATCTTTCATTTTGGCAATTTTAGATTAAGAGGAAGCTCTTACATTCCTGACCAAATAATTCCACCCCATCTTTTCTATATCTTACAAGATTGTTCACTAGTTCCAATCAAAATCTCTAGAAGTACCATAGATCTTCATTAGTGCAGGAGCACCCTCAAATCCATCCATTTCAAGCACATCAATTGGACCAAATACAAAGGGTTAGGGTAGTGATTATATCTTGAATCCAATGTTAATAATAAGTCCTATTTTGTAAGGCAAGGTGACAATATGTGTGCTATAAACCTAGTTGTCTATCTTAGCCACTTTGGACAATTTTCTTTAAGAATAGCTAGAATAGTCTAGGTGGGCTAAGGAAGGTTGAAACTATTTATTTAACCCGTTTAAGATCCTAGGTGGAGACTAGGATTAGAGATTAGTTAGATTGATTGACAATTGATAACTTGCAAAAGTTATCAATGTTGTCAATGTTGCATAGTGCAACTTTTGAAAAAGATGTAAAATTTGAATCCCAATGTTCACAACCACCTCAGTTGGTTGGAACCAATTGGGAATGTTATAATATGGTTGAAAAACCTTATTCAAATGTTAGATGAATGATTGGAGAAGTTTTCATTCTTGAAATCCATAAGAATTCAACTATTTTCCTGAGAATTCTACTGTGTCTTTGAAGTGTACAGATTTGTACAGATCCCAATGTGCCATTAAAGGAATCTAAAGGTTATTCATCAATTTTATATTAAATTTTCAAGTGGTTTTAAGTCTTCAAACCCAGTAGATCGAAAGTTATCAAATTTTGAGTGTCCACTGGTCACATGAAGGCCCTACCTAGGGTTTTGAGACTAATCTCCGATTTCCAAGAGACTCCACCATGGAAAAAATATAATTCTTGTTGGAAATAAAGGAGGGAGGATGTAATTTAATATTTTTGTGGTCTCAATTTAGGAGGCAGTTGATGGAGAGAGAAATGATTAAACCCTCTAGACAGACATCTAGATGTGACTATCTAGAATTGGAGTTTTGATGCACAAATCGGCCCAGGGGTGGAATGGAGACCTAAATCCTAGAACTTATTCATTTAGAATGATCCTATAGGTGTTCCAATTGGATTTATTAGAAGTTGATTTGAATTTGAGTCACTTCCTTTGTTAAAGTGACCTATTAGCCCTATTAGGCCTAGGAGGAATTTGGGGACAACATGAGTTAGGGGATTCATCAAGAACCCTACCTTGGAGGGTATTGTTGGTAGATGAGTTAGAGTATTTGAGGGTTGTTAAGACTTTCTTTGGTGGACTTCCAAGTGGGTTGCATTCAATAATTCATGATTTCTCCTTGTAGCCCTTTATAGGCTTTGGGTATCCAAATAGTGTCTCAGAGTTATTTTGTCTGTGATATGTGTTTCATTACATCTAAAATTTAATGTTTATCATTGATAGAACCCTTGTTCCTATTGGGAATAGTCCCAAGAGATAACTGAGAGGGGGGGGGTTGAATCAATTGTCTACAAGTTTCAATTCTTTATCTAATTAAATATACTTAAATATAAAGCATAAACACAATGAAAGAACACTTGAACTCAACATAGTATTTTGGTTACGAGGAAACCCAAATAGGTAAAAACCCCGGTGGGAATTAACACCCACTAATATTCTACACTAGTGTATTATGATCCTTGTTAGAAGATCCTTAACCCTATTAGGAGTTTCTTTACAATAAATTTAGTGCAATAGACCTGGTCAAGGGTCAGACCCTCTTAGGAGTGTTTTACAATAGTCCCTATTAGGGGAGAGGACACACTGTCTGAGAGAACACTACTCAAAGGGGTGAAGGCTACAACCTTTTGTTTAACAAATATACAATATATCTAGATCTTGGTGAACTATGCTTAGACCTACTATCTAGATTAGTTCCAATGTATAGCTCCAATACTTTACTTGGTCACATAGACATTCTTCTGATGGGTCAACACTTCACACACTTTGCTCTAAACTTCTTATTCAACTATGAACCGCACTTAAACAATCACAAATGACTGTCTATAAATATCTTTCCTCTAAATGATATAATCAACTTGGCCTATTAGAACCACCTTGAAATCATATTAGAGAAGCCATAACAAAATCCCATAACAATTCAGTTGGCTCTACTAAGCACGCAACACATTCTTGGATGTGTCTAATAAGATAATTGTAGATGCACGCTACACACTATCAGCTCTACCAAAACAACTGGATCTTTCTGCTTAAGTTGAATTACTTCATGTGCTCTTAATCAAACATCTCTTACTCTCCTCTAAGCTTAAATCCAAGGGCTCATACCCAAATGATAGGTGCAACTCCAGAACCAATATAATCTCTTTCGGCTCTTCTGAACAAACACATGAAACTGCTACTAGTGCATAGCGACTACATAACTTCACTTATACTGATCATCAAACTTTACATCCATGAATTTAACAACACTAATATGTCTCCAACATATATCCAAGCATGTAAGGCTCTATGATAACTATACAGACAACCATACATAGAACACTATATGTTACGCTGTCAGGAACACTGCTCACACAAGCTACTATATAATTGTCTGTACTAACAACTAACCTTTGTGCCCATGATATCATGTTGATATCATGTCAATGATACATATACTAAAATATTACTACATAAGAATTTCATGCATGCTACTTTCCATATGTTGTCATCAATGACAAACATATAGTCTGTACTAGCCTGTTGGCAAACCTCCAACAATCTCCCCCTTTGGCATTGATGGAAACATGTGGAATGAAAAACCACCACTAAACCAATGAGAAATAATTTTATAAAATTCTCCATTTACTCATCAAAAACTCCCCCCAAGATGAATCCTCCTTTTGCTACACTAATCTTCAATATTCTCCATTTCCTCAACTGAACTGCCTCCAAGATTGAATATTGCCCCCCCTTACTATACTACTCCTTTTGTTTTTCATGACTCTGTATATTACTCCCCCTTTAACATCAATGGAAAAGGGTTCCATTCATTTAAGCAATGGTACTACTCCTGAGATAGAGTAGTCAACCTTCCATCAGTCGCTGAGCACTAATGCCTTTGCTTCTTTCTTTTAAGAAGAATCAGGGAAGGGAATTATTCCCAACTTCTCCCTGAGATACACAAAAGTATCCTTAGGCAAGGGCTTTCTGAATATATCTTCCAACTGATCTTTAGTGCTTACATAGTCTAGCTTGACTTCTTTCTCTTCCACTTTCTCTCTTAGAAAGTGATACTTGATCTCAATGTGCTTTCTTTTTGCATGCATCATAGGATTCTTAGACATATTGATAGTGCTAGTGTTATCATAGTGAATGACTATAGGATAATCAATCTGAATACCAAAGTCCTTTATCATTTTATTGATCCAAACAATTATAGAACAATTTAGGGCTACTGCAACATCCTCTACTTCTACTGTTGACTAAGAAATACAATTCTATTTCTTTCTTGTCCAAGTGACAAGTCTATCACCAAGAAACATTGCTCTGCCAAATGTACTCTTTCTATCATCTATGCATCCTTCCCAATCAACATTAGTGTATACATGAAGCTCAACATTTTTTGAATTAGGATACCATAGACCATAATCTATAGTTCCCTGCAAGTATCTGAATATTCTCTTTACTTCCATGAGGTGACTTTTCTTAGGTTCTACTGCAAATCTTCCAACTATGCCAACTGCATTGGAAATATCAGGTCTAGTCTGAGTAAGATATATGAGTTTACCAATCATAGACTTGTACAATGTTGTATCCACTACTAGTGAGTCATCTTCTTTTTTAAGTTCTCATCCAGTGATCATAGGTGTTCCTACTAGCTTGCAATCATCCATCTTGAATTTCTTCAGTATCTCTTTCACATATTTGGACTGATTAATAAAAATTCCTTTTTCTATCTGCTACACATTTAGTCCCAAAAAGTATTTGATTGGACCAATCATACTCATCTCAAACTCATTCTACATTTCTTTGGCAAATTCTGCATTTAGTTTGTCATCACCTTCAAAGATAATGTCATCAACAAATATAGCTACAAGTAGTAGACCTTTAGATGTCTCTCTAATGAATAGATTACAATCTGTTGCTCCTTTCTGTAATGCAATCTTTGTTAAATATCCATCTAGTCTCTCATACCCTTCTCTAGGGGCTTTCTTAAGTCCATAGAGGGCCTTCTTCAATCTGCATACCATATCAGGTTTGTCTGATAAGGTAAATTCTTCTGGCTTCTCAATGTATACTTCTTTCAAATCTCTATTTAGGAATGTTGACTTGACATCCATCTGATATACTTTGAAGTTTTTGACTGTAGCATAGGCTAGAAACAACTTAATAGCTTCTAATCTATTCATAGGTGCAAATGTGTCTGAATAATCAATACCTTCTTTTTGCACATATCCCTTACATACTAACCATGCTTTATTTCTTACTACTGTACCATCTTCATTCATCTTGTTTCTTAATATCCACTTTATTCCAATCACATTCTTATCACTAGGTCTTGGGACTAGTTCCCAAGTGTCATTCTTGACAATCTAATCAAGTTCTTCTTTCATAGCATCATGCCAATCTGAATCATTACATGCATCTTTGACACTTAAAGGTTCAATCTGAGATAGTAAACATACTGCTTCGCTACTAGCTGAGTTCTTTTCTTATGATCTTGTTAAGACTTTTCCGCTCTGATCTCCAATGATGTCATTCTTGGAATGATTTCTAGATGTAAACTTTAGGTGATGCTTGTATACCATCTTACAAATGGTCGGATGGCAAAAACCACATTGTGGCGGTATCTGAACCTAAGAAAAGTAAAAATAAAAATCTGCTAAAAAATAATGATTCTCAAATAAAAGATGACAAGCTGATTCTCTACAAAAAAATGGTGCACTACTTCAAGCATGATCTCATATCTGTTACACTTCAGCCCATTCCTAGAGCTGAGAACAAAGTTGCTAATGCCTTGGTTACTTCAGCATCCATCTTACAAATGAAAAGGCATAAACCTCACTTCAAGTTCCTGGTGGATGAATTACGCTATCTTGCTCACAAATCTTACAATCCTACCATCTTTTCATATCTTCCACCTCATATTCCTCCTACAAATCCACCACCCCTTTCTTCCTGCCATCCCCTACACTTTCCCTTTGTCTCTGGTGACTTATATAGGAAGGGTCTAGATGGAAGGCTGGTTAAATGTCTAGAAATAGAGGAGTCAAAAAAAGTGCTAGCTGAAATCCATGATGGCATATGTGGATCACATTCTAACGATCCTCCATTAGCTCAAACATTGCTTAGGGCTGGTTATTATTGGTCGAATTGGTTGAGACCTCCTATCATCACAGCTACAGCATTTGGGGTTGGGGCCTATCAGTTCTCTACATCAGAGGAAATAGATTCTTGATGCCCATTTTTGTCTGGGGCATTCTTTGTACATACTTTATGATCCTGAAAAAATTCCAAAAAAATTCATATATGATGCTGAAAAAATCCTAAAAAGCATAAAAAGTACTGAAAAAATGAGCATCCTAGTGAAAACCTAGCAATAGGGGCTTTGATGTCTCACCAAAAAAATAAAAAAAATTCAAAAAATTCAAAAAAAAATTGAAAAAGTGCCTTGGTGAAAACCTGGAAACAGGCGCCTTGGTAGCAAAAATACAAAAAAATTATAAAAAAGTCTTGAAAAAAATTTGCAATAAATCTATCAAGTGGTGAAAACTTGGAAACAGGTGCTACTTGAGACCCTTTGCACCTATGTCTATCAGTCTTGCGTGATGCTCATTCGCTCCACTTCTTTTTTTGCCTCTCCTAGCTTGGAATTGACTCTTGTCTTAGTGTAGGGGGCATCTATTGTTTTGAGCTTATCTCGGGTCTCTTTGTGCATCTGGGTTTCTTAGGCACCCCAACTATGTTTTTCAACACTACCCTAGTGTCGAGTGTTTCTCAACACTTATTAGATCTCTTGCCCATAGTCTAGATGATGTGATATTTCTCACTGGCAGATGCGATACTCAAAGTTTGACTCTATGACCTACACACACGCACTTAAACATTTGACTTGCTGAGATGTGTTTGACTTTATTTTCTTTGTGTGCTATCTATGATGATTTCTTTGCTGAGTGTTCTCCCCCTATGATCATTTTCGATGATGCATAGCTAGAAGAATGAGGGAATGAGAACATGTTTTATTGCTTTTTCTGCTTATGGGTATATTTTGTTGGTCCTAACTGTCATGAGCATTTATGCTAGTCTTACTTGACACTATGGATTGACAAGGTATTATCCTTGACTGTTATGCAAGTGCATGCTTATAGCCATCCTGACTTTCTTGTGTCTCGATGCGAGCATAATCTTGCTATATCAAACTTAGGTGATCTCACTGCACTAGTCATCTTGACCTACATGTCTTTGATGCCTAGGTGGGATTTCCACATTTCTATCTGATATAGATCATATTCAGATTCACATAGTTATGCTAGTGTGTATTGTATGATCTTGCAATGCTACCAATAATGCTCGATGATGATTATTAGATGTCTATTGGCTTTGTAACCTTGCAAGTAAACCACTTTTCATGTAGCTCGCATTCTTAGGTTCATGTAGCTTGCATTCTTAGGTTCATGTTAGTTTATTTTTGCATCTTGCATATGGAGAGAGCTCTCCTTTTCATCTTATGTGGACTTGTTAATCAGCTGCACTCACCTTTTGCTTCTTCCTGATCATATCTTTCACTTCTTGTCTTTCATATCACATCATTTTCCTTTCATTTTAGGATCGAAACCAAAATCTGAGTTCAACTTGATCATCCAAATCACCTTTTCCCCCTCTTCCGTGTAGTTGGCTAACCTTTTGAGGCCTAATCCTTTGATCTTCACTGGGGCATTCTTCACCTCTTCATCCCCATCTCTTTCAAACTTCCCATCTTTCATTCACTTTCAAATCCCAAGTTCAAATTCTTCCTCTCCGTGGTGTTTTCAGGTTGAGGGACCGCTTGGTTCGTGCCTTGGGTCCCATGTGTGGGGGATATCTTCACTTTTTTATGGTTATTTTTTTCTCTCTCTTCGATTATGATTTCTAGTGATTTGATCATGCTGCTCTTGCTTCTACTTTCCCTCTACCTGGATTTCACTTTCGATCCTGAGGGGGCAGACACATCATATCTTATTGGCTATCTCTTTCCTAAGTGTTTAGTACTATCACTACTAGGTTGACCATGCAGGATTTGCTATTTTTCTACACTTCATTCTTTGGAGTCAGAACGCTATTGCTTGCCTTCTTGGCTATCTCTTGCTTTCTTGGCTAATCTGAGTTGCTTTGTGATCCCAAATCGATCTCACATTTCAACTTCATTCTTTGACTACATGTGTTCCCAGATCGATCACACATTATTCAAAGAGGGGAAAATGTGTACACCTAAAAATGGTCACCTAGACTATTAGCCCCTTTTGCTAAATCATCAATTGCTTGCTCTTGATCAAATCCTAGCTTTATCATTTATTTGATTATTTTCTATGGGCTAACCATTTTATCCTAAGTTTTTATTTATTAAAAGGAATATTTCCTCCCCTTTTAATAAATAAAAAGCCACCCACTTTTCCTCTTATCCTAAGTTGCACAAATAAAGCATTATTCTTATTTTATAAAAAGGGAAAAAGCACTTTTTGTCTCATATGGACACAAAAGTCAACTCCTATTTTCTCATTGGAGGATATTTGTGCACATGGATTGCTCCTCTTTTAAGCTCCACCATTGATTAAATCTTTTGCCTCTTAATCTCCATGGTCCATTCCTCCTCATTTCCTTTAAAAGAAGAGCTCTCTTCTTCATTCTAGATCCTCAACTTTTTATGCTAATGTTATGCTATAGGTTTTCTAGGTCATCTTGGAGCTTTTGAAGATTTGGAGCATTCTTGGCTTTTGCATCTACATGTTATCATAGTTTCATTTCTTGCATAGTAGCTTCATTTTCATAGCTTCATACTTAGCTTAGTTTCCTTTATGCTATAGATTAACTCACATAGCTTAATTAGGAGGCTTTGTAATACTTGCATCTTTCATTTTCATAGCTTAGCTTGCATTTCCATTTCTATCATAGCATTGCATTGCATTTCATTTGATTCTTAAGGATATTGGCATTCTTGCCCTTGTCTTCATTTTAATCTCCCATTGCATGGTTTACTAGCAAGGTTATTGGCTTAATAGCTCTAGCTGAAAGCATTCTTAAAAACCCTTGCACTCCATGCCTAGGGAGCTATGGATTGATTTTTGAGACCTCATTCTTGAGTGTTCTTGAATGTAATGATTCATAGAAGTGTGACACAATTATAGAACACAATGCTAACTCATCAGCCTTAGGAGTATCTTCTTCACTTGTCTCAGGGTCATTGAATAACACATCAATATTGTTAAACATTTCCTCAATAACTATCTCACTAGTGGAGGGTCTGGGTTCTTCTTCAATCATGGGTGAGTAATCATGATATCTTTCTTGAATCATAAAATTTTCATCAATCTTAATATTTCAATGATCATTTTCAATCTTAAATTGAAACATCTATAAGCTTTACTTTTAGTAGAGTAACCAAGAAAAATACCTTCATCACTTCTTACATCAAACTTGCCTACTACTTCATCCCTCTTGATGTAGCACTTGCTTCCAAAGATTCTAAAGTATTTTACTATGGGAACATTACCAAACCATATCACATATGGTGTTTTGTCAGCGCCTAGCTTCAATTGAATTGTATTGATGGTGTAGACTATTGTATTGACCGCATCTCTCCAATAGGTGTGTGAAACTTTTCCTTTAATCATGATGGTGCGCATTGTATCAAGGATGATTCTATACCTTCTCTCTATAATACCATTCTGCAGAGGGGTTCTAGGTGCACTTAACTATCTCTTTATGCCATGTTCTTCATAGTACTCATAGAATCTGTCAGAGGTGAATTCTCCTCCTCTATCTAATCTCAAATATTTTTTCTTTAGTCCAGATTCACTCTCAACCTTAGCTTTGAAAATTTTAAAATTCTCAAATACTTCTAAGTTATCTTTCAAGAATGCAACCCACATCATCCTAGTATAAAAATCAATAAAAAAAATGAAATACCTTTCACCATAGTATGATATTGTTTGAGTTGGACCACATAGGTCTGTATGAATCAGATCCAACTTGTTCTCTGCTGAATTTTACTTTCTCTTGAATGAATTTCTCACATGCTTCCCCATCACACAATCCCTACATATAGTATCAACTGGCTTTCCTATGCTAAGTAGATCTCTTACTGCTATTACATTGCTTATCTTTACTATGTTATCAAAATTGATATGACATAGTCTTTTATGCCATAGCCAAATGTCATCAACTTTAGAAACAAAACAACTTTCTTTTGAATTGAGTTGGAAAACATTACCTTTAGTCTTTCAGCTTGATGCAATCATAACACCATCCTTGTTGTTAATGATGCATTTTTCATCTTTGAACTCCATCTGATAACATTTTCCAAGTAACTATCCAACACTAAGAAGGTTATGTTTCAAGCCATCCGATGGGCTCCTAAATTAGCCATCTTTTTCACCACTTTTTATCCTCTTTCTAAGACATTTGATTGCATATAGACATACATTTATGGTTTTAAGTATCTGAACTTATGGTTTCTATGTATATGATTATATATGTATGTGTGAACATAAGATGGAATGTGGATACCTCTAAAGACATAATATTTTCTTAATTTCATGGACAAGAATGGTGAATATAATAGTTATACATGTTAATGGATGTTTTCTCTCCTAAGCTATGTTTTGGGTAGTTACCTCCTATAGCCGTAGGTTTGCAAGAGTGATAATTAAGACTAACACCTTTTTCCTAATATTGATGATGTGGATATATATGTATATGGTTGGATATGTGTGCATTAATTATCTTGTAGGAGTTGAACATGGATATTCAAGGACAAGCATATTAGCATAGGAGTCATCAAAGCTAACCATGATTGCAGAATCTTCACAAGCAAGCCAATGCTTTCTGTTGCATGCAATGCGCAGATTTAGTGTGCACTATATTATAGGATTGTTCATGGTCAATAATGTTTATGTTATGAAGCTTTATGAGTTGTAATCGATCCTCATTATGAAGTGATTGTAGGTTTAGGAGTTAGTGGTAGTTTTCTTTTAAATAATCGACTGTTGTGACTCTTTTGGAGTTAGTCGAACAAACTGGTTTTTAATATAGAATTCTTGCATAATGTTTCAATCAAGTGTAATTGTTTTTATGGATGAATAGAATGATCAGTTCAAGTTTTCAACTTTCATATTGATTATAATTTTCATTCACTCATTCAAGGGGGGCCACTTGATGAGTGAATTTCTTTGTTAGTGTAGAGTTCATTTCTTGTTCATTTATATGTTTTAGAACTCTGTTGTTCCTGCAGCTACTGATACCAAAATTAGTAGCATGTTCCTACAACACAGTTAGTTGGACTATTTCCTAACTATAATTCCCTACTTTGATTCGAATATATTTTCTTACCAGTTTTAGTTTAGTTTTCCTGAAGCATAAGCAATTGAATTCCTTAGATAGGTTTAGAAGGGGAAGTTTGAAGCATATACTTTGCAGATGCCATTCCATGTTTATGTCCCTATTCGATAATTAAATGAGACTAAATATTGCATTAGGAATCATTTGGGGTGTCCAATCCTAAATTAAGCAGTCCATTGCTTTGGGTTTCTGATACCATTGTTTGGCCAAGCATTTTTGGCACTGCTGTCGGGGATGGTGTTAATTCAAACTAATCCTTGTGGTTGCAGTCTTAGTTTTAATCTAGTATTTAAGTAAGCATTTTTATGCATAGAAGGAGAGATCACCTTGGGAGATTTATTCCCCGTAACTACCAAGGAGAACCATTTGATTTATTTAATCCTCAAATTGAAGAACCAAAAAGTGAGAACAAAGAAGAAGAACCCTTTGAAAATCCATTTGTTGATGCTCAGGAACACATATCCTCTTCATCATCTGAAGAATCACTACATTTGAATGACCTATTTGTTGAACCTGAATATCAAGATAATCCGCTTGCTCTTGTTGTATATCAACCACCACCACAAGGTCCTCCTCCCAGAATGGCTGCTCAAGCTCCCTTTCCTTTTCCTATACCTCAACAGCAAGGAAACCAAAATCTGAAGAATATACCTACTGCTGCACTTCCCAAATTTTATGGCCTCCTAACAGAAGACCCTGAGACCTTTCTCTTTGAATTTGATATTCTTTGCTAGAGTTATGACTATACCACTGATGCCCACAAGCTAAAGTTGTTCCCATCAACTCTAAAAGAAGCTACTTTGAGATGGTTTATGGGGTTGGGTGCCAATGCTATAGCTAATTGGAATGCCATGCGTACCATGTTTCTTACAAATTACAAAGAGTATTGTAGAGGTCAAGATTTGAAAGGTGATGACATTTTCAAAATGTCTCAAAAGGAGGATGAAACACTGGAGAATTATGTATCTAGATTTATGTTTAACCTGCAGTGTAATACTCAACACTAGCTAAATGAGGCATCTCAGAAACACCTTTTCTTAAAGGGTGTGAATGACAGAAGTATTGAGGCTCTAGACCTAATGGCAGGAGGTGATATCATGCAAAAGGCTTGGGTTGACATAAAGAATATATGTCAAAATTACTCAAGGGCCACTTTGAAGAAGGGTAGGGGACTTAGAGACCTACCACATAAGTCCAATGGAGGTTCAGGAGTATCTAAAATGGAGCTATCTAATCTACTATCTGATTTCAAGCAGGACATCATTAATGATGTCACTACTCGGCTAGATAGTATGCAAGCAAGGAGGAAGAAGGAAGAGTCAGATGTTGTGCTTGCTAAGTTCTATTTTCATTGCAGAGAGAGGAAAAGAAACTATAAATGTAAGACAGTTGCATCTGTGGATGTTAACTCAATGCCCACTGAGTTCAAAGCTATAGACAAGGAAAATGGAGAAGTTTTCTACATTGCTCAGGGGCATGCATGGGCTCAGAGACAAGGTATGCCTCTGGACCCACTGAATAATTTTGGTTATAATAATAATAGTAGTTATTGGCCAAACCAAAAACCCCAAAATTCTTCTCCTCAAGGTTAGAATTGGAATCACAATTGGTCCAATCAACAGCCATACTATAACCAAGCCTATCCATAGCAACCACCATTTAACCCACATCAATAGTAGTATAACCCCTATCAACAACTATAGCAGAATAGCCAATGGCCACCTCAGTGTAGCTGGCAACCACAACCTCAGTGGGGACCTAATCAACCTAATCAGCAACAAGCACTAATGCCTCCACCTTAGCAGCAAGATATTATGCCACTACCTCCTATAGAAAATAGCAATCCTTAAAAGCCAACTCAACTTCCAGCTCAGCCAACTCCAAATCCTAATAATAAGTAGCAGGCTTATTCCTTGCATATAAATGACATCCATCTTAGATCTAGAACTACACTACCTACACCCAAGGAGCCAATAATAACCAAATTTGTTGATGGTGATGATATACATGTGAGCCAGCCTATTAAGGTTCCACCTATTGCTCAAACTGCACTAGTACCTAAGAATCCTCCTTACCCCTAGAGATTGTCTTAGGCTATCCCTCCAAAAGAAAATCTTGTAGCCACTGATTTGATTGATCAGCTCAATAAATGACAGTGTAGATTCCCTTGTTGGATGCCCTTAAAGAAATTTGAGTCTATACTAAAGCAATTAAAGAAGCCTATATCAAACAGCCTGGAAGGAAAAAGAAAGACCCTGATACTGTCCATGTCTTAGGCCAACTCTTTGATCTCATGCTAAGTAAAGTTGTCATGCCTAAATATTCAGATCCAAGAAGTCCAGTGGTAACCATCTTCATTAATGGTACCCAAATTTAGAATGTTTTAATTGACTTGGGAGCATCAATTAATGTTATGACTAGAGAAGTTCTGCTAAAACTTAGTATCATTGGTTTGCGGGACACACCAACAATATTACAATTAGTTGATAATTCCACAGTCAAGCCTAATGGTATGGTTGAGGATATTGTAGTTACTCTAGATTCTATAGAGTACCCCTCAGATTTTATAGTCTTCTCACCAAAAGCCAATCTTGGAGGTTACCCATTAATCCTAGGAAGTCCTTGGTTAGCTATGGCTGATGCTTGCATTGCATGTCATTTAGGAAATATGACCATATCAGATGGAATAAATACCAAGAAGTTAAATCTGTATTCTCCAACAAAACCAAAAAGTGAACTTGATCAAGTTGTTTGGCCCGACTTAGGAGATGCTACCCTTGAAGTAAGCTCTGTACAAAAAATCATGGTCATTGAGAGAAATCTATTCATGGTATCCTAGGAAGAAGATGACATTCTTGTAGCAATCCTTACCAACTAGTATGGTTCTGAGGAGTCATCTTGTGATGATCCAAATTGTTCCCTTCAAACAATACTACCCAAACAAACCACATTTCAGTTTCCTATAGCAACTAATTACCTTCACACTTTGTTGCCTCATGAGATAAAGTCACCAACCATAGCTGAAGTGCTGATGTTAGAAAAAGTTAAGAGAGTTGAAATTGCTTCAGGAAAAGAACTGAATGTTAATAAAAACCTCACTGAGTCTTAGATGTCTAGTCTCCTCAAGCTTTTACAAGATAGCCAGCAAGCCTTTTCATGGGATTACACTAACATGGCAGGTTTAGATCCTACACTTTGTACTCATAGAATATATATAAGCCCAGAATACAAGCCATTAAGGCAAGCTCAAAGAAGGATAAACCCTATCTTGAGAGACATAGCCAAGACTGAATTGCAAAAACTTCTTAGTGTAGTCTTTATTTATCCTATCTCTGATAATCAGTGGGTTTCTCCTCTTTTCATTGTTCCAAAGAAAGGAGGAAAGTGAAGAGTTTGTGTTGACTACAGAGAACTTAACAAAGCCACTAAGAAAGATCACTTTCCACTACCTTTCATTGACCAAGTGCTTGATAATCTAGAAGGTAAAAAGTACTTTTCATTTCTAGATGGATTCAGTGGGTATAATCAGATACAAATATCACCAAAAGGTCAAGACAAGACAACATTTACCTATCCTTGGGGAACCTTTGCTTATTCAGTCTTGCCATTTGGATTGTGTAATGCCCCTACTACTTTCTAGAGAGCAGTGCTGGGTATTTTCTTTGACATTGCTGCTGATTGTGTTGAAATCTATATGGACAACTTTACAACTCATGGCACAACATTTGAAAAAGCACAAACTAACTTGGAAAAGGTTCTTAAGAGATGTCAAGATTATAATCTCTCTCTCAACAGTGAAAAGTGCTACATGATGATGGAGGAAGGAGTAGTCCCAGGACATTATCTTTCATCCTTTGGAATTTAGGTTGATCCTACAAAAATTGCAGTTATAAATACACTTCCCACACTAGCTAAGTAGAAGGATGTCAGAAGTTTCCTTGGCCATGCTGGTTACTACAGAAGGTTCATAAAGGATTTTATCCAACTTACAACACCATTGTATAATTTGTTGAAGAAAGAAGCTAAATTTGCATGGATAGGAGAATGTGAAGCATCATTCCAAAAGTTGAAGGATGTTCTGACAACAACACCTATTCTAAGGGGACCTAATTGGAAGCTTCCATTACATATCCACATAGATGCATCTGATTATGCTATTGGAGTAGTGCTGGGACAAAAGGAATGTATTATTGAACATGCAATTTACTATATTAGTAAAAATTTGCAAGGAGCAAAATTGAATTATACTGTTACAGAAAAAAATTATCAGTAGTTGTTTATGCATTAAACAAATTTAGGCACTACATTACAAGCTATGAAGTATTTGTTTATACTGATCATTCAGCTATCAAGTACTTAATGAATAAACCTGCCATTAGTAGTAGAGTAGCATGCTAGTTACTCCTCATGTAGGAGTTTTATGTAAAGATCATAGAAAAAATAGGCAAGGCTAATGTAGTGGCAGATTTCTTGTCATGACTGCAAGTGCCAGATGATTGTACAGGAATTGATGATAGTTTTCCTAATGAGCACTTGTTTTCTATTGACTCCTTTAATCCATGGTATGTAGACTTGGAAAAATACCTTGCTATAGGAAGAATTCCACCTCACTTTTCTCCTAAACATCATCATTTGTTAGTTGAGAAGAGTTTGAATTTCTCTTGGATCTCAGGCTTCATGTTTTATACATGACTAGACTAGGCCACAAGGAGATGTGTTCGAGAAGATGAAACTTATGACATCCTTTGGGCATTCCATGATGAGCCATGTGGAGGACACTTTGCCGCAAAGAGGAAAGCCTATAAAATTCTGACAACTAGGTACTATTGGCCTACTTTGCATAAGGATGCAGCAAAACATACTCGACACTGTGACAGGTGCCAATGTATGGGATGACCTACAAAGACTGATGAAATGCCCCTGCAGCCACAGGTAGTGGTCACACCCTTTGACAAGTGGGGTATTGACTTTGTTGGAACTATTGAGCCCTCTTCTCATGGAAAGTCTTACATCTTAGTATGTACAGATTATGCAACAAAATGGGTTGAAGCCAAAGCTATGAGACATTCCAGAGATCACAAAGTTGTTGAGTTTCTTTATGAGTGTATATTCACTAGATTTGGAGTACCAAAAGAAATTGTCATAGATCAAGGGGCACAATTCACATCTAACCTTATCACTAATTTGATGTAGGAGTACATGGTGCATCATGGAAAGTCTTCACCCTACCACCCTCAGGCCAATGGCCAGGCTAAAATCACAAACCGGGAGATAGATTCTATTCTCAATAAAATAGTAGCTGTGCATAAAAAGGATTGGGCTACTCACCTTCCTAAATCCATATGGGCTTACCATACCACATGGAAAACCACCATAGGGTTTACTCCTTTTGAGTTGGTATATGGAAAATTTGCCTCTATGTTGATTGAGTTCTAGCATAAAACACTACGCACTGCTTTAGATCTGGATATAAATATCACCAAAGCACAACAAGAAAGGTTATTGCAATTAAATGAGTTGGATGAATATAGGAAGTTTTCTCTGCATAATACAGAGTTGATACAATAGAAAAGGAAAAAGTGGCATGATAAGTTCATCCGAGATAAGAAATTTTCTATCAGAGATTGGGTGTTGTTATATGATTCAAGATACCAACATACACCAAGGAAATTTCAAACCAGATGGCTTGGGCCTTATGAGATTATATCAGTATTTGACAATGGATCTGTGCAACTTTCAACAATAGATCCTATTCAATTTAAGTTACTCATCAATGGGCATCATCTAAAACTTTACCACAAACCTATAACCTGTGATGAGTTCCTGAATTAGTTATAGAGCACAATTGAAGCAACCATTCCAGTAGCCAAAGAATTGGGGTCTTCCACCCAGGATTCTACTAATTCTTGATTCCATTCAAGACCACCATAATAAATATTTCACATTTCATGGAATACTTTCTCCGTAATAATTTTTCATCTCACCTTCTCTCTTTCCCACCCATCCACCCCATCCCATCACTTCACATCCAGGTTCAATTTTTCGAACAACTCTTCCTAAAGTGCTTCTAGGTTCGTGACACATATACTCGTACATATATTATTTTTATTCATTAAATTTTAGGATTTTGTGTCATTTTGATTTATCACTCTTGCTTAACCTAGCTTGGTGGGACCCATGCCATTATTTAGTTGGGGGGGGGAAACTATTCTATTTTCAAAAATTTAAAATTAGCATGTAACAATTAAAGTTCATGTTTTGAAATATGTCTCCGACATGACGTGATGAGCTATCCTTTTGTGATTGCATCATCACAATAAAAATGAATTAAAGATATTAAAAGATGATCTTGATGTTTAATGATGTGTTGCAACATGTTCAAGGTGGCAGCCTTGACATGTGTGAGATTTTATGAGATGTTATGTAAAAGTCATATCATTAGATTCTGTGCAAGAAAATCTTTAATTTTATGAATCAAGTTGTAGTTGTATGCCGTCTTTCTTCTACAGCATTTTGTTCCATTATGCACTAAGGTTTGTGACTTACCATCGCCAAATTCTGCAAGAATTGTGTTCTACAAGTTAGAAATTTGTCTAAGAAGCAATGGGAGGTGACCTCCAAAGGCATGAACCAGTGGACCACATAGTTTTGTTAAATTATGCGCCCACCTATGAAATGTTTAGAAGGAGAGGGTGGTTGGATTATTGTTTAACCCTTAAGGGGTTTAATGAGGAAGTTGTTCTACAATTTATGTCCACCTTGAAGGATGGGGTTGCAGAAGATAAAGGTTTGAAAATTGAGTTCACAGAAGATGTAGTTGCCAAGGTGACAGGTTTGCCTTAGGAAGGTGAACAATAAGTGAAAGATTTTGACCTACGATCAGCAAGAGCACAGTTCACTTTGCATGGTGATCCTCAATTGGATGTTGACAAAAAGAAAGGAACCTAGTGATTATCTTTGCCCATGGAGTTCATTCAGCTGGCCGCATTTGTTATTCAGTACTTCACCTGCGAGGGACATTACAAATACCTGCATGCTTTGCACTTCAAAATTCTCAGTCATCTCCGCCATGATAACCGACTGGTAAATCTTCCAAGCTTCTTATTTAACATTGTGAAAAAGAGATCTTTATTAGTCTAGTTAGGAAGCAACCAGTCTATTTCACACCATTGTTTAATAAAATTAATTATGGAAAGGGAATTTAATAGACAAAAGGTTGGGACATGGGAAGAATTTTTGTAGATAAATGAGGTTGAACCTAGAATAGTAGGCCCTAGAGGTCATGGTGTTGGTAGGAGAGAACAAACATCTTCTGGGGTTCTTAAAATTGTTCAAAGAGTTGAGAATTATCTTGAAGCCTCTCCCTCCATTTCTAGGTCACCTAGAAAAAGAATTTTCAATTCTGGAGCCTCTACTTCTCAGAGGAAGAAAAACAAGAGTGCAGAAGCTCCTAGTATTCTAGAATCTTCACCATCTGTAAGGACAAGGGCTGCATCTAGAAAGGGTAAGGGTAAAATAAAAGAACCAAAAGAGGAAACATTAGAACCTCAGCCTGGTGACAATGCTGATAATATGGAAGAAACCCTACATTCCCCTAGGGAAGAAAGTTTTGAGAACCCTCCTGAAGAACATTCTGAGAATCCTCCTAAAGAGAATCTTGAAAATCCTAGGAAGGAGCATGTTGAAAAACCTCCTGAAGTAGTGGAAGAGGAGGTGGTCATTAAGAAAAAGAAGCAGAAGAGTCCTTCAAGCTCATCCACACCCCCTATAAGGAGAAGTAGAAGACTTTTTGAGAAAGATGTTGAAGCATCTGTTCCTATTGTTAACATTGATTCTTCTAAATCAATGGAAAATGAACCTTTAAACAATTCTTCTTCTAAGGAATTGGAAAATCAACCTGCAACTAGTGACACAATAATGAGAGAGAAAAGTCTATAAATAAAGGTTAGCCCTAGATTTAACTACATACTGATAGATAGTGATAAGGAATTTGAGAACTCTGAGGACACTAAGGACATAGAGGAATATGTAGATAACTTTTCCCAGCAAGATGTTAGTATGAATTCAGAGGAAATTCTTGACTTTGGAACTGAAATCATTGAAGAGGTACCGCAGCAGGGTAGTCAGGATAGGTTAGAAACATTGGCTGAGGTGGCAGCTGATGTTAGTGAGGAAACCAATTTGATCAGGACAATTGTTGTGTGGAAGGGTAAGTCCTCTGTACCTGAAGAAATAGTTAAAATTCCTCACTTTTCCTCTGGATGGGTGGACTTACTCAATCAAGAACCTTTACCCCCACTAGATTTGTCTACACCTCTTGTAGTAGGGATAAGTTTGTACCAATAGTTGTTATGGGAAAAGACACAATGGAATTTAGAAAGAGAAAAATTGAAACGAGTCATTAATGAGTAGAATTCTCAGTTGGAGCATAAATCAGATGAGATTGAGGTATTGAAATGAAGAATTGATCAGATTACTGGGCTAATTCCACAACTGATGGAATGTGGATCACCTGCACCAGTGTATGCAATATTCCTTCAAGAGCAACTTGTTAATTTCAAATTAACAAGGATTGTAGAAGGCCTTAATCCATCCATATCAACTCCCCATGAATTTTACTATGCCTTTTAGTCTACCCCAATGACTCTGAAAAATCTATTATGTGAATTGTACTTGCATAACCTGGCAGTTCCTGATGACACATAGTGGAATTCACTCCTCTATGTGGGAGATGTTTAGCTCAGAGTAGTTATGTCATGGATGCAGAATGAGATAAGTTGAGAACACCAGGCTGCACCATACAGGGAGAAAGAAATGTTAGTTCCTTTGATGATGGGGCCTAAGGTACAACACTCTAGGAGAACATATTTTGACTGGATCTCTGTTACAGCAAACACTAGTGGATCCAATAAGATCTATCTAATGAGGGAACAAGCCTTTTCAGAATGGGACCAACATTCCTCTCGGGATGTTGCTATAGCAATTAATGCCTCTAGGAAAAGGTGGATAAGGATGTCATAGGATCTAAAGAAAATGGAACCTCATTCACCTTAGAATCTAACCCTTACCACAAGGAGAGTTCCACGGTATACTATGTTGGGTAGGTCACTCCTTAACCATTGGGTTCCATTAAGGTTTCAGCCTCCACTCTTCCTTTAGCCATTGCTAGCAATGAACAATAGTGCAATAGATTATGCCATGGCTTCTAAAGTCCAGTGTTGGGAAAAACTCAAAGAGACTCATGGATACTTTGATTATATTCATGATGAGCCTGGGTAGAGAATAACTAGTGATTTGAGGGTCTGTGCCAAGATTTAGAACTTTATGATTGTTGGGGGCCAGCAATAGTTCATTCAGGGGGAATGATGGGCTCCTAAATTAGCCATCTTTTTCACCACTTTTTATCCTCTTTCTAAGACATTTGATTGCACATAGACATACATTTATGGTTTTAAGCATATGAACTTATGGTTTCTATGTATATGATTATATATGTGTGTGTGTGAACATAAGATGGAATGTGGATACCTCTAAAGACATAATATCTGCTTAATTTCATGGACAAGAATGGTGAATATAATAGTTATACATGTTAATGGATGTTTCCTCTCCTAAGCTATGTTTTGGGTAGTTACCTCCTGTAGCCGTAGGTTTGTAAGAGTGATAATTAAGACTAAAACCTTTTTCCTAATATTGATGATGTGTGTATATATGTATATGGTTGGATACATGTTCATTAATTATCTTGTAGGAGTTGAACATGGATATTCAAGGACCAGCATATTAGCACGAGAGTCATCAAAGCTAACCATGATTGTAGAATCTTCGCAAGAAATCCAATGCTTTCCGTTGCATGCAATGCACAGATTTAGTGTGTGCTATATTCTGGGATTGTTCATGGTTAATAATGTTTCTATTATGAAGCTTTATGATTTGTAACTAATCCTCATTATGAAGTGATCATAGGTTTAGGAGTTAGTGGTAGTTTCATTTTAAATAATCGACTGTTGTGACTCTTTTGGAGTTAGTCGAACAAACTGGTTTTTAATATAGAATTCTTGCATACCGTTTCAATCAAGTGTAATTATTTTTGTGGATGAATAGAATGATCAATTCAAGTTTGCAACTTTCATCTTGATTGTACTTTTCATTCACTCATTCAAGGGGGCCCACTTGATGAGTGAATTGCTTTGTTAGTGTAGAGTTCATTTCCTATTCACTTATATGTTTTAGAACTCTATTGTTCCTGCAACTATTGATACCAGAATTAGTAGCCTTTTCCTACAACACAGTTAGTTGGAGTATTTCCTAACTATAATTCCCTACTTTGATTAGAATACATTTTCTTACCAGTTTTAGTTTAGTTTTCCTAAAGCATAAGAAATTGAATTCCTTAGATAGGTTTATAAGGGGAAGTTGGAAGCATATACTTTGCAAATGCCATTCCAAGTTTATGTCCCTAGTTGATAATTAAATGAGACTAAATAGTGCATTAGGAATCATTTGGGTTGTCCAATCCTGAATTAAGCAGTCCATTACTTTGGGCTTCTGATACCATTGTTTGGCCAAGCACCATCTACATAGAGAACATCATCAGTACTATTGTTTCCATCCAAGGTGATGGCTCCTCTACCAACTATGGGTTTAGGAGTGTTGTCTCCAAATCTAACCATGCCACCATTGTATTTGTCCATGTAAGAATTTGCAAATAGAAAATATTGAACCAAGGATCTAGAGGTTGAAGAAAAGCACAAGAGAGAAAATATGAATTCAAAGATGGATTGAATAGATCTAATGAATTCACCTTGATTGAATTGATGAATGAATCAATGTTATGTGTAATGATTACATAATAGGCCTCCTTATATAGGAAAGGAGATAAGAGACAATGATAAGGAGATGATAAGCTATCATCTATGCTAGGTGTAATCACATGTCCACAAAATATTGATAATCCTCCATTATGCAATAAAGTATGTGCAATAGATTATGATGATAATGTGATAAGAGCATGAAAGGTGGATCTCACACACAAAGAGGTATGTGATGACAACTATCACACCTAAAGTGGAAATTATCGTACACCATGTGCTTGAATGAGGTGCACACTCCTAGGTGTCTCAATCACTAACTACTATGCAATGCATTATCCTAAGTAAGATTAAGTTAAGTGTAATTAAGAATATTTAATTACACCAACACCCCCCCTTAAGTGCAACTTAGGGGAATGCACTTAAACTCACAATGCAAGATGGGTCCTGACAACTAGGCCATGTTAGGTACCCATGTACAAAATGCAATACATGAAATGCATAACTCTCATAAAGTGGAGAAAGAGGGAAAGCCTCATGGGAAAACCCTCCCCCAAAAAGAGAGAAGAAAACAAGATGCATGGATGGATGGAGTACTCAAGACCCCCCAAGAACTACATACATCATGGATATACAAATAATTATCCTCCCATAAGAAGTATAGTTGGAGACATGATATCCCCCCCATAATGAAGAATCTCCTACAAAAATGGTGAGAGCTTGAAGACAAAGTATATTCCAATGACTACAAACAACATTTCTCCCCTTGGGAAGAAGATATACCGAGTACAAATGTAGGTGTGGTTCCCATTCTAGATAGGAACTAGGAAGTGGAATCCAAATGAAATATACTAATGATGCCATGAACCAATCCATATCCAAATGAAATAAGGAAGAAGGTCTCCAAATATGCATCTTTGAAGACTGAATAGGCCTCTCTAATCTCAAAGAATCTATCACATGATGTGACAAACCAAGTGAAGAAGAAGAATCATGAATACCAATCTCCAAAGAAGGTGAAGAAGTATCTCCAACTATGATGAAAATATCATCAAAGATAAGAGAAACCCCCTCAAGTATGTCTCCCAAATCTTAAATATGAGACTCCACAAATAGTGAACCAATATCTAGCAAGTAAGGATCTCAATCAGGAAGACAAATAGATATCTCTTGCAATGATTCGCTGGAACCACCAACAAGAGTTGATTGTGTGATCTCAACTAGAGAAGTAGGAGCTATAGGAGGAGCCACTGGATCATCCTCACTCTCAATTACTAAAAATTCTTCAATTGCATCTAAAGTATAATCATCATAGGGAATATTATCTACATCATCAAGAGGAATGAGGCAATTTGAAGCAACATCATCTAGGAATGGAGGAACATGTGGATCACCAAAAATCTCCCAAATGATTGTCCAAATTATGTGTGGACATTGAACACCTCTAAATCTAGGGTAGATGTCATAGAAGAGACACAAACTAATGCTACCAATAATCAAATTTATAATATGAGCATTCTTTTATTCCCAAACATATTTCATCAATTGTGACTTTGGCGCAAGAATGAGTCCATAAAGATGAGGCAAGAGATTAAGCCATCTACAATGTGTGATGATTCCTTTTGCCCATGACTCATAATTATCCTTAGTCAAAAGTACTACTATAGGATTTTTTTCATAACCCATGACTACATTAATGATACACTTCTCTCATTACAAATTGAGATCAACAAATTATTACACTCCAAAATCAGGCTATAATAGACGTAGATCATTATGCAAAAGACCAAGCTAAGGCTTATGCATTACAAATGAAAAAACTAAGCCAATTTTTGAAAGTACTATTTGTAGTCACAATCACTAAAATATGATTCCAGATCTGGAAAATATAGAAAAAATTATGCACTTTCAAAAAAATTTGCACCTAAAAAGGAGTTCATATGAGCTCAAATGAGGCCTTGGAAGTTGCAAAAACTGAGATTTATGATTTTCAAAAAAATTCAGGAACAAAGATCAGAAACCACCTGAAGCATTGTGTAGATCATGAAATTCTACCCCAAAACAAAAAAAAATTGATCAAAAAAAGGAGTCTAGATGACTGAGATATTGTTGTTTGAAAATCGCCTCTGAAATTATTTTTTTAGAATCATCGTCGTCGTACATCCAAAATTCAAATAGCTCTAGATTTGGCCTCGGGTGTCCGATTTGGATGAAATAAAATTCAATTTAGGGGTTTTTGGACCTCCTTAATATGATGCCAACCTCTTATTTGCACCAGCAAGCACCAATATTGACCTGCAATAGAAAGCCACAAAATACAAAACCCCAAATTTTCTCCAAATAGACTATGCAATGGTGATGTCCAAATACCTTTATTCTACACCCACAATTGAATCAAGCCAATACTGCACTTCTTGAGAGGAGGTCTTCATACCTTGAGAGCTCTGATACCATGTAAGAATTTGCAAATAGAAAATATTGAACCAAGGATCTAGAGGTTGAAGAAAAGCACAAGAGAGAAAATATGAATGCAAAGATGGATTGAATAGATCCAATGAATTTACCTTGATTGAATTGATGAATGAATCAATGTTATGTGTAATGATTACATAATAGGCCTCTTTATATAGAAAATGAGATAAGAGACAATGATAAGGAGATGATAAGCTATCATCTGTGCTAGGTGTAATCACATGTCCACCAAATGTGGATCATCCTCCATTATGCAATAAAGTATGTGCAATAGATTATGATGATAATGTGATAAGAGCACAAAAGGTGGATCTCACACATAAAGAGGTATTTGATGACAACTATCACACCTAAAGTGGAAATTATCCTACACCATGTGCTTTAATGAGGTGCACACTCCTAGGTGTCTCAATCACTAACTACTATGCAATGCATTATCCTAAGTAAGATGAAGTTAAGTTTAATTAAGAATATTTAATTACACCAATAGTCCAAATGAAAAAACTTGCTTCTATCACCTATCATGTGATGTGAACAACCACTGTCTATAATCCAGTTTGTCCTTATATCAACTTGGGAAATCAATGCTAGCTCTTGATTCTCTTTCTTATCTTCATGATCTGATTTATTGTTCATTTTTTTAATGATAAAAATAAATCCTATTTCTTCTTTAGCTGAATCATCATCTGAAACTCCATCTTTGGCATAGTAACATTCCTTAGAGAATTTAGGCTTGTAGTCATTTTTGAACTTTCTAGCTCTTAGGGGATATTTAGATGCAAAGTGACCAATCTTATTACATGAAAAGCATTTAAATGGAAATTGACCTTCATACTTTCCTTTTCCTTTCTTTTCTCTTTTGAAAATCATAGAAATGAAATCATCTAGAGTTTTCTCTTCATCATCATCATCAAATTACCAGAAGTGTTTGCCGATTTCTTACCATGAACTGTAACTTTGAAGGCTGTCTCACTTTTAGGTTTTGTCTTCAATCTTGAAATCTCAAAGGCTGAGATTTTTCTGATCAAGGTTTCTCTCTTGAAATTTTATGTAAGTTGCATGGTCTCATCAAGGATGTTGAATTTTCTTTCATATTCAAGAGTGAGAGTAGTCATTAGCTTTTCCATAATGTCCTCCTCTGAAATCTCTCCACCATTGTTTCTGATTCCAACAACTGCTTCATTAATCCTTTGATTGTAAGCTCTGATATTTTCTTTAGGAAACATCTCTAATGCATTGTATCTTTTCTTCCAAGTATTTTTGCATGCATCCTTTTCTTGTTTGTCTCCTTTGAATATGTCTTCTACGTGCTTCCATATTTTGTGGGTTGTATCTACCTTTTTTATTTATGAAAAGTCACCATTAGATAGAGCGCTGATAAGAGATTATTTGGCTATTAGATTCTAATAAAATAATTCATTTTTCTTATCGGTAGCAACATCCTTTGTAAGGTCTTCCAAGGAAGGTATCTTGACTGCTTTGATAGTTACATCAAAAACATCAAAAGCAATGCACTGCAAATGGGTCATCATCTTGTTCTTCCAATCAAGATAATTCTCTCCATCAAACTTAGAAATTTATTTTCTAAAGTATGACATTTGATCAACCTCAAGATGTTAAAATTTCTCTCTGAGGCACATGGCTTTGATACCAATTTTTAGGAATAGTCCCAAGATATAATTGAGAGGGGGGGTTGAATCAGTTATCTACAAGTTTCAATTATTTATCCAATTAAATATACTTAAACATAAAGCATAAACACAATGAAAGAACACTTGATCTCAACACAATATTTTGGTTATGGGGAAACACAAATAGGTAAAAACCTTGGTGGGAATTGACACCCACTAATATTCTGCACTAGAGTATTATGATCCTTGTTAGAAGATCCTTAACCTTGTTAGGAGTTGGTTTACAATAAAATTAGTACAGTAGACCTGGTTAAGGGTTAGACCCTGTTAGGAGTCTTTTACAATAGTCCCTGTTAGGGGAGAGGATGCATTATCTAAGAGCATATTGCTCAAAGGGGTGAAGGCTACAACCTTCTATTTAACATATATACACTATATCTGGATCTTGGTGAACTATGCTTAGACCTACTGTCTGGATCAGTTCCAATGTATAGCTCAAACACTTTACTTGGTCACGCAGACCTTCTTCTGATGGCTCAACTCTTTGTACACTCTAGTCTGCACTTCTTATTCAACTATGAACCACACTCAAACAATCACAAATGACTGTCTATAAATATCTTTCCTCTAAATGATATAATCAAGTCAGCCTATTAGAACCACCTTGAAATCATATTAGAGAAGCCATAAAAAACTCCAATAACAATTTAGTCAGATCTACTAAGCACGTAACACATTCTTGGACCTATCCAATAAGATAATTGTAGATGGACACTACACACTGTCAGCTCTTCTGAACAAACACAAGAAACTACTACTGGTGAATAGTGAATGCATAAATCCACTTCTACTAATCATCAAACTCTACATCCATGAATGTAACAACACTAATATGTCTTCAACATATATCCAATTGCGCAAGGCTCTATGATAACTATACAAATAGCCATACACAGAACACTACTTGTTACTCTATCAAGAACACTACTGACACAAGTTGCTATATAAATGTTTTTACTAATCGCTAACCTCTGTGCCCATGATATCATGCTAATATCATGTCCATGCTACATATACAAAAATATTACTACATAAGACTTCCACACATGCTACTTTCCATATGTTTCCATGAATGACAAACATATAGTTTGTACTCGCCTGCTGGCAAATCTCCAATAGTTCCATCCCTTGATTAACCAGTTCCAGTTGTGTCCTTTTTTTTCCCTTAAGGGTATAGAAGATTGGACATGAGATCTAATCTTGTCATTGTGGGTTTTGGAAACTATTTTTTAGTGCCCTAGATTGTGTGGAAGTAGGGGTATTGTGAACCTCTAGGTGATCATTTGGATTTAGTTTGGGGCTCTGCTCCAAGTGGTATCAGAGAAACTAGTACATCTTTGGAGGAAGATAAGTTACAGTCATGTCAGAAGGTGGGGAAGATAATGAACTTCCAAATAGAATGAACAATGTAGAACTTGTGAGGGTAGTGAAAGATCATGATGTAGAAAGGAAGTGGATGTGGCTAGAAATGAAAATGCTTAAAGAGAAACTCAAGCAAGGGCATAATGAAAACTCTAGAATGGAAGAAGATGGGAGTGATGAAGAAACCCCTTTGCAGGAGGAAGAAGAAGAGGTCCCTATAGACCAAAGGTTATTGCTGAAGACCTTGAAATCCATGAAGAGAAGGACCATTGACACTATGCTTTATCTACCTATCTATAGTGGGAAGATGGATCTAGAGGAAGTGATGGATTGGATTGATGCACTCACTAGCTTCTTTGAATATGAGGAGATACCAAAGCATTAAAAGGTAAGGATAGAAAAATCAAAGATAAAGGGATCTTCCCTGACTTGGTGGAATTTCACTCAAGAAGAAAGAGTGAAGATGGATAAAAGTATAGTGAGTACATTAAAGAAGATGGTGGCCTTGGTGAAGGAGGCCTATGTGCCTGGATACTATGAAGTTCAACTTCATAAGAAGAGAAAAGGTTTAAGGAAAAAGTAGATGGACATCTCAAGCTACATTGAATAATTCCATAGACTTACTATGAAGTCTAAGTTGGTGGAGCCAAAAAGTGTCAAACTTGCTAGATACATGAAAGGATTAAGGATGAAAATCCAAGATGAACTAAGTCTTTGTTCCCTTACCACTATCAAAAAATGCTTTCAATTGGCATTGAAAGTGTAGGCAAAGCTCAAAAGGAATAAAGATCATGGTGGGAAAGGAAGAGGCCAGAGAGATTTTGGTAATAGAGGAAGAGGAGGAGGCAGTGGGAAAGGACAAGCTCCTAAACCTTTTGAGGAGATTTGTCAAGAGAACTCTTTTGGAAAGGGTAGTTCTAGTATCTAATATAGAGGGACAAGAGGAGATTCAAGGGGAAGGACTGGAGGAAGAAGTTCAAGACCCCTAAGGTGCTACAGATGTAACCAACTGGAGCATCTAGCCTCAAAGTTTCCTAAGAAGGAAAAGAATCAGACAGAGAGGAGGGAAAATGTGGTCACAGAAGAAGACAACCAAGGAGACAATACACTTGGGTCTTATGCACCACCTGAAGAGGTAGAGGCCCTCATGATGAGGATGACCTTATTGAAGGCTCCTTTCAGTCAAGAACCCCCATAGAAGCAAAGCATGTTCAAAACCACATGTAGGAGTGGAGGTAAGCTGTACAGACTAGTGATAGACAGTGGATATATAAACAACTTAGTATCCAAGGAGGTAGTGAAGATGTTGAACTTGAGAAGGGTGCCACATCCAAACCCTTAAAAGATGTCATGGATCTCCAAGACCCAATAGATTGTCATAGAAGAACAAGCATAGGTGGAGTTCCAAGTTGGGAAATATAACTTAGACAAAGTTCTATGCGACATTATCCCTATGGATGCCTGCCATTTGTTCCTTGGAAGGCATTGGAAGTATGATGTGGAGGCTCATCATGATGGGAGGTTAAACACCTATACCATCAATCAAAAGGGAGAAAAGGTAACACTCTTACCCCTATCTGAAAATGTAGAAGAACATAAGAATTTAAAATTTCTATTTATTGGTGAAGAAGATTTTTTGGAGACTCTAAGGGAAGAAGAGATCCCTTGTTATGCCCTAGTACTTTTTCCAAAGGATGACAGACCCAAGAAATCCGAGGAGGTGAATCCTTTGAGAAGATTAGGCCCTCAAGAAGTAGCATATTTTCTTGAACAATATAAGGACATTGTGACCAAGGACCTACCCAATGACCTTCCCCCAATCAGGGATATAAGCCACAATACATACTTGATTCCAGGGGAAACTCTATCAAACAAAGTTGCATACAAGTTGACCCCTAGAAAAATGAAGAAATGGAAAGATGGATACAAGAAATCCTAGATAAAGGGTTGATAACCAAAAGCCTCATCCCTTGTGTAGTACCTTCTCTTTTGGCTCCTAAGAAGGAAGACACATGGAGATTGTGTACTGATTCTAGGGAAATAAATACAATCACAATTAGGTACAGTTTTCCCATGCCTAGAATAGAGGACTTGTTGGACCATTTGGGGGGTGCAAGGTACTATTTCAAGGTGGATTTGAAGAGTGGCTATGACCAAATTAGAATCAGGGCTGGCGATGAGTGGAAGACTTCCTTTAAAAAAAATGAGGGCCTATATGAGTGGAGGGTGATGTTCTTTGGCCTATCAAATGCTCCTAATACATTCATGATGCTCATGAATGAGGTGCTCAAACCATTCCTTTGAAAAATTTTCATAGTGTACCTTGATGATATCCTTATTTTCAGTAAGAATAAGCAGGAACATTTGGAACTATCTTGAAGAGGTTGCATGAGGAGAAGCTCTTTATAAATTTGGAAAAGTGTGTTTTTATGCAGGAGGAGCTTTTATACTTAGGATTTGTGATTTCATATGGGAACATCAAAATGGACCCTGAGAAGGTATAAGCCATCTTGAGTTGGCCTTCTCCTAGGAAAATGACTGAAGTTAGGAGCTTTCATGGGCTTGCATCCTTTTATAGAAAATTCCTTAGAAACTTCAGTCAGTTGTGTGGTCCTATCCTTGAAACCTTTAAAGGTGGGAAAAAGTGTAAGTTTGTGTGGAGAAAGGATGTAGAAGAATCCTTTCAAATGTTGAAGAAAAAGGTAATGGAGAAACCTATTCAAGTGTTTCTTGATTTTCAAAAGATCTTTATTATTGAATATTATGCTTCTAACCTTGCTATAGGGACTATCTTTAGACAAGAGGGGATTCCTATAGAATTTTATAGTGAGAAAATAAATGAAGCAAAGGGTAAATACTCCTCTTATGACTCAAAACTATATGCCTTGGTCCAGTCATTGAAGAAATGGAAGGACTACCTCCTACCAAAGGAATTTTTTGTCTTCATAGAAAATCAAGCCTTGAGTTTCTTGAATAGTCAAGAGAAACTAATCCACAAACACATGAAGTGGGTGGAATAAATATAGACCTACACATTCTCAATCAAAAATAGGAAGGGAGTTTCCAATAAATTAGAAAATGCCTTGAGCAGGAGGAATGTAGTTGTGCAAGAAATACAACTCCAAATTGTAGGGATTGATTCATTAAAGGACATGTATAAAGATGATGATGATTTTAGTGATATCTATAAGGTGTTCTCTGACTTTTCTAATGCTTATCATGTTGAATATATAGATTATTTGATCCAAAATGGTCTATTATTCAAGGGGCATCAATTATGCATCCCCAAGTTTTCAATGAGTGAGAACATCATCATAGAAAATCATGTAGGATGCATGGTGGGACATTTTGGCTTGGATAAGACTTTGGAACAAGTGAGGTTTTATTATTGGCCTAAGCTTTAGACTGAAGTGAGGAACATTGTGGAGACATGTACAATCTATCAGATGGCCAAGACTGCATCTACTAATGAAGGGTTATACCAACCACTACCTATTCGTACAAGGCCTTGGGAGAGTTGCAACATGGATTTTTTGATGGGCTTACCTAGGAAAAAAAAGGGATATGGTAGCATTTATGTTGTAGTGGATAGGTTTAGCAAAATGGCCCACTTTATCCCTTGTAAAAGTACTAATGATGTAAAGTACCAGTGATGTAAAAGTACCAAGGATTAATGGCTTACCTCAAACCATACTGTCAGACAAGGATGTAAATTTTATTGGTCACTTTTGGAGGACCTCATGGAAAAGGTTAGGAACCAATTTGAGTTTTAGGTCTTCCTATCATCCACAAACAGATGGGAATAAAAATATTGTCAAGAAGTCACTTGGCAATCTACTTAGGTGTTTGACAAAATAGTATGGAAAGAAGTGGGATTTAGTCCTACCACAAGTAGAGTTTTCATTCAATGACTTAGTCAAAAAGAGCACATGGAAAATCCCCTTTCAAATTGTGTATGGGTAAAGTCCAAGAGGCGTCTTGGAACTCATAGAAATCCCATGAAATTCTCCAATCGGTGCTCATGGAGAGGATTTTGCAAAGAGCATGAAGGAAATACATTACTCAATCAGGTTGGAACTTGAGAAAAGTGCTAAGAAGTATAAATAAGCCAAAGACAAGCATAGGAGGGATGTCCAGTTGTAGGTTGGATACTTGGTGTGGGCATACCTAAGGAAGGAAAGATTTCCTAAGGGAAATCACACTAAAATACTCATGAATAAAGTAGGACCCTATCTAGTATTGAAAAAGCATGGGTTTAATGCGCATGAGATAGAGTTTCCCTCACACTTTGGTATCTCTCCTATATTTAATATTTGTGATCTAATCACCTAAAAATGTGATGTGAATGTAGGTTTAGAAGTGTAGATAGAAGATCTTGAAGAATACGTTTCAGGGATACCCCCTCATGAACCAAAGAAAATTGAAAAGATCTTAGATAAAAAGATCATCAAAAGAACAAGGAATAATTTTTATAAGAAATAATTGGTCAAATGGAAAGGAATTCTTGAAGAATAATTTGTATGGATGGATGAGTTGGAGATTCAGAAGCATGGTTCAACTTTGTAAGACCTCGTGTCAAGAGGACTTTAGATCAGTGCAGTCCAGGAGTATGGTGCAGGAGCACCCTCAAATCCATCCATTAGAAGCACATCAGTTGGCCTAAATAAAAATGGTTAGGGTACTGATGGTATATTGAATCCAATGTTAAAAATAAGTCCTATTTTGTAAGGCAAGGTGATAATAGGTGTGCTATAAACCTAGTTGTCTATCTTATCCTCTTTGGACAATTTTATTTAAGAAGAGCTAGAATAGTCTAGGTAGCCTAAGGAAGGTTGAAATTGTTTATTTAACCTCTCTAATTTCCTAGGTGGAGTCTAGGGTTAGAGATTGGTTAGTTTGATTGACGACTGACAACTTTTACAAAAGTTATCAATGTTGCATAGTGCAACTTTTGAAAAAGATGTAAAATTTGAATCCCAACGTTCACAACCACCTCAATTGGTTGGAACCAATTAGGAATGGAATAATAAGGTTGAAAAACATTATTCTAATGTTATATGAATGATTGGAGAAGTTTTCATACTTGAAATCAATAAGAATTCAACTATTTCTTGAGAATCTATCTGCCTTTGAAGTGTATGGATCTGTACAGATCCCAATGTGCTATTAAAGGACTTTGAAGGTTATTCTTCAATTTAATATTAATTTTTCAAGTGGTTTGAAGTCTTGAAACCAAGTGGATCAAAATTTATCAAATTTTGAGTGCCCACTAGTCACAAGAAGGCCCTACGTAGGGTTTCAAGACTATCTCCTCTTTCCAGGAGACTCCACCATGGAAAAAATATAATTCTTGGTGGAAAGAGAGGAGAGAGGGTTTAATTTAATATTTTTTTTGTCTCAGGTCAGGAGGAAATCAATGGAGAGAGAAATGATTAAACCCTCTGGACAGGCATCTAGATGTGATTATCCAAAATTAGAGTTTTGATGTACAACTCGGCCCAAGAGTGGAATGGTGACCTAAATCCTTGGATTTAGTTTTTTGACATGATCCTACAAGTTTTCCAATTGGAGTGATTGGAAGCTGATTTGAATTTGAGCCACTTCCTTTGTTAAAGTGACCTATTAGCCCTATTAGGCCTAGGAGGAATTTAGGGAAAATAGGAGTTATGGGATTGATGAAGAGCCCTAAATTTTTGGTAGATGAATTAGAGTATCTAAGGGCATGGTTAAGACTTTCTTTTGTGGAGTTGCAAGTGGGTTGCATTCAATAATTCATGATTTCTCCTTGTAGCCATATATAGACTTTAGGTGTCCAAATAGTGTCTCAGAGTTGTTTTATGTGGGATTTGTGTTTCATTAGATCTAAAATTTTATGTTTAACATTGATAGAACCCTTCTTCCATCCCTAGATTAACTAGTTCTAGTTGTGTCCTTTTTGTGCCCTTAAGAGTGTAGAATATTGGATAGGAGATCTAATCTTGTCATTATGGGTTTTGGGAACTATTTGTCAGAGCCCTAGATTGTGTGGAAGTAGGGTTATTGTGAACCTCTAGGTGATCATTTAGATAGTTTGGGGCTCTTCTCGATTCACTTTTATTGTTTTGAAAATCCGGTCAGTCACTAGTGTTGTTCAGTTGAGAAACACACAACAAGTTGTATTTTAGTCCTTGAACCCATTAAGCATTATCACATTTGATCTTTTCATTTAAAATAATGGATCCTTTTCCTCTTATAGAACATTCAGCATCATTTCCAAATCTAAGAAATCCTGTATCATATTTTTCTAGGTTCTCAAACTTATCAAGGTCACCAATTATATGATGAGAGTAGCTATTATCAATAATCTATTGGTCAGTTTTGCTAATATGAGAAATAAGGGCTTTCTCATCTTCATAACTTCTTCTGAATCATCCTTCATAGCAATATAGCCAGCTTCCACAATTTATTTTGTGTCATTAGATTCAAAATCAGTTACTCCTTCCTCAACTAGATAACAAGATTTCTTTCCTTTTTCCTTGTAGTCTCTAAACCTCCAGTATCTATTTTCTTTCTTATCTCTTTTATCATTCCTATCATTACTAGGAAATCTAGATGGAATGTGACCAATATTTTTATAATAAAAATATTTTAGAGGAATTTTACCTTTACACTTTCATTTTCTTCTCAATATCCTCTTTGTCAGTAGTGCTTCCAATTCTTCTTGTTCTTTCTTTTCGGTTAGTATACTATCATAATCACTTCTTCCTGAGCTATCGTGAATATCTCTTTCTATTCTTTAGCTCCCAATGCTTAAAGATGACTTGAAAGCTATTTCAATAGTCACTAGATTGTTAGATCATAATTACTAATCTCAAATGCAGTCAGCTTATTGATCTAAGCATCAAGAGTAACAATGTTATTCAATATGGATCTTAGTTCTTGAATAGGAGATACTCGAGTAACATACCTAGATGAAAGGGTTCTAAGAATTTTTCTTACCACTTTTTCACTAGTTAGTATTCCACCAGCACCTTTGATAGAACTTACCACTTCTTTTATTCTAAAACTATATTGTGCAATGCTCTCTTCTTCTTTCATTCTCATCCAATCAAATTTTCTGCTCAAACTATCAACCTTTTCTTTTTGTACATGTAGATCACCTCCATAAAATAGTGCAAGTTTATCTCACATCTCATTTTCTATAATATATTCCTTAATATCATTAGACTCAACATCGGTCAGGGAAGAAGCAATTTCAATCATCGCCAAGTTGTGTTCCTACTTTTCTCTCACTTGATCAAGTGTCATAGGTCAAAGAGGAGGTAGAGTGTAGTTAGTATGCAAATGATTAAGTGCATAATATCCACTTCCAGATAGGTATAACTTCATCTTGCTTTTCCCGATAGAGAAGCTCTCCTTTTTTAACTTAGGTTCTTCTCTCCTATATGTTAGGCCTTTTTTCTATCATTGCAAAATCTTATAAAAATGGCCTCCTCCCTGCAAATGTTTCATGGTTTGTGTCTTGCCTAGTGTTCCTTGTGTTGTCACCAAGCTCTAGTCCAATTTGCATGTGTTGAAGTGAAAAACCCAGAAAGTTATTCGAATCCTAGGGTCCACGGGGAGCAAACTTTAAAATTTGCCACAGTGTTGAAAACCCACAATGTTTTCAAAAGTCTATGATGTTTTTGACCTTTTTGGCCTACATAAAAACCCTCGATGTTTTCAGCTTCCTTATTTACCTTTGTGTCATGTTGAAAACCCTGTGTGTTTTCGACCTTGCATATCTTCTTTTATTCCGGCTCTCCTTGTTCTTTGTCTTAACTACACAAGTGTGACGATGTGGGGCCAGTTCCTCCAAGGTGTCAGAGGGGGGATAGATGGCACATTCTTATTGGCTATCGCATGGCCGCATGTTAGACTTTTCTGACATGCGATCATGCGACCCGCTTGCCATCTGTCTGCATGGGTCCTGGCTCTTCACAGTTGGTGGCATTTCATTGGTGGGCCCGAGAGATGCATAGAAGTGGGTCATGTGGTAGCTTGTGATTGGCTATCGCATGGGCACATAGCCTAGTTTTTGGCTATGCAATCATGCAACTAGGTGACACATGTCCGCGGTGCTGAGGTGGATTTGCTTGGTGGGACCATCTGCCATGTGGTGCTTGGTTTATGAGTTCTTATTGGTTGACATGGATGTGCTCGAAGGTGGACATGTGGCAACCTGTGATTGGCTGTCGCATGGTTGCATAGCCCAATTTTTGGCTATGCGATCATGTGACCGCTTGCCACGTGTCCATGGCAATTGCGATGACGGTTGTGGAGGCGGTTACCTGGCGGCCTTTGGTTGGTTGTCGCATGGTCGCATAGCCCAATTTTTATCTATGTGATCATGTGACTACTCACCACATGTCCTTGGGGCCCGTTGGTGGAATGGTGACGTGCTATGTTCTGATTGGTGTCAGTTTGCTAGGTGGGCAGGGGTTTGTAGGTGGGTCCTATGACAGGTGTGACTCGGTGGCTACAGTGAGTAGTGGCATGACACGTGGCATATGGAGGGCCCAAGCTTAAGGAGTGGCAGTTGTTGGCAGGGCCAAAGCGTGGTAAGTGATGGTTTGTCACATAATCTCATAGCCTTTTTCAAGGCTATGCGATCATGCGACTAACCGCCAAGCTTAGCGGTGGTGGTTATGCGGAGGTAACGGATTGCGGTTGTCGCATGTTCGCATAGCCTATTTCCGAGCTATGTGATCATGTGACTAGCCACTGGATGTCGCGGTTGTAGAATTCTGAGGTGGGTTCGTATGCCAGTCTTGTCAAGATGTCTAATTTTGATTGGCTGCATGGTGGTGAAGTGGCCGAAGACTTTGCAAAGGTTTTTGGACCGACTGTTGGTTGTGGTTAGGAGACCATAGTTGCATGATCACAAGGGCCATTTACATGGCTTGTGATCATGCGACCAAACATGAATTGGAGCCTGGATTCCTGTGGCGGTAAGGTTTGTGGCCGCGCGACTGCGCAACTAGGGGAAAACTATCAAGGAACTTAGAGCCCGCGAATGCATGTGACTATTTATTTTCAAATTTGGATCTGCAGCGACCAGGGGTACAAAAATTTATGGTTTTCTATCCATTTCTTGGTTTGGTTGGTGAAGGCTATTCCCTAGCTATCTCTAGCTTGTTGCAACCCATTTTGGGTTCCCATGGTAGCTAGTGGTATAAAGGGTCAATTTTTTGACTATGTCTGGGTTCTGAAATTTTCATCAGTTCCAGTGGTTGTATCAACATTTTGGGAAAAAACCTCTGGTATCTTTTGCATATTGTCTATGGTGTTTTATGAATGAACTTGTTATGCAAGGATTTGAATCCACATACTTAATACAGTTTCTCGGTCTTGGATCTCTCCTTTAGTTTCTCTTAATGAATTCTAAGTTTTCTGGCTCACTGCATTTGGTGCTTATGCATATGTTTCATCTCTTAGCCTTGGTTTAGAATCAGGTTAAAACTCTCTGAGTGAAGCATAGGTTCATTTGGTCCAATCAATAAGGATACTTGTAAGTAGTGTAAGAGATGTTTAACTATGTTTATGGCTTGGATTCTCAGATGAATCTAGTAGCTATCCTTATGTTTTAGGTTCACTTTAGGTGTGATGCCCAATGGATAAGGCACTGATCTTAAGTTAGTATCCCTGTGCTGATGCAGGTGTTGCATGGTTGACTGCATCCTGCAGGAAACCAAATTAATTTAATATTTCCAATCCTGCAATCCCTCATAGTTTTGAGGTCACAAGACCATTTTATCTTGCATAGTAGAGTTGATTCAATGAATGCCTAGTTAGCATTTAGCAATCCTTTACTATGATCTACTTTATGAATCCAAAAGTATAGGGTGTGTAGTGAGTTTGAATTTTGTCTGGATTAGGTGCACCTGCCTTGGTTTTGCAGAGCCAGAAGCAGAAAAGGGCATATTAAGACCCTATAGTTGGTCCAGTAGCCTTGCAGAGCTTTCACATTTGGATTTAACCAGTCTAATATCAGTCTCAGGGCATATTGGCAGTCATTTGTGCATAAGAGTTTTCAGACACCAACATTATACATCTTTGGATCTTTTACTCAATTCTTTCAAACTTAACCCTTTAGAGTACTTATCTCTATACCTTAAAAATTTATGTGATTAAACTCAATGTCAACTTGGTCAAACACACTTCAACATTTAGAAAAAAATAGTAAATTAACTTTATCAATGAACAATATCAATCAAAATAATCATTAAATCCATATAACACCACTATTTAACATGGAAACCCAATTTGGGAATTGTCACGCACTAAAAAAATACTCTTCTAAAGTATGCTCAATTAAGAGCTAATATGGTTAAAGATTATAATGCATACTATTAGATGTGACTTGTTATGGGATTTACCTTAGATCTATTGGGATCTTTACCCTGTTAGGAGTTGTCTAGTTAAAGGACTTCAAACACTCTTTTATAATGTTAACTTTTTTAGGGATTTACAATAATACTCTTAAGTCCACTCAATTAAGATATTTTTCTATTGCAAATACTAATTAGAAATAGTGATAAATTGACCTTTAAATCTACAACTATCCTTTGCATAATCATATCATTTGTGCACTCTTTTCTCTTCACTTCAATCTGTCACTTTCTACTGGCTTCAACACTTTATCAAACTCATCTTCGTGACTCAGAATTTAACCTTTTCCTTCTTCACTGGATCAGTCAATGATTCAATAAAGCTTCAATTATCTATCCTTTTCTTCATACTATTTCATCCTTTATATAGACTTTTTTTTGCTTCTTAATCTCCTTTATCACATTTTCCTTTAATTAATTTCAATTGTTTCATTATTCTCCTACACTGACTTAATTTATTTAGAGCTCGATAAAACATTTTATCATCATCATCCAATTTGAAATTTCTTAGAACTTCTACCTTGTCTTTTTGCCACTTAGATTTGTACCATAGATCATCACCTTGTATTTTTATAATTGTAGATCTCTTCAACTAACTCTTCCTCATCATCAGAATTTTCCAGCTCATTATAGCATCATTAAATTTCATTTTGATCCTTTCATTAAATTTATGTTCCTTTCTCAGTGACTAACTTCTTTTCTTGACCTGAATTTTGGTTAAGTGCACTCGGTAACTAAAACCTTATGCTTAGTGTCTTGACTTCCTATCTCTTTACCAACACTTACTTTTATTTTACCGATTGAATTTTTATGCTCGGTAACCAAAATTGTTTTACTTGCCGGCTTGACTAATATTCTTTACCAACTTGATATAATTAAATATTTAGTAGGAAATATTTTTATATAGACACAACCTTAACATTGTCTTATCTATATTAGTTGCCCATTTAAGTTCTTCTACTTCACAATATTTCACTTCCTCTTATTTTTTAACTTTCCTTAACTTGTATCATACTTTGAATGATATGGCAACTAAATATATATCAAAAATCAATTACTTGACATCAATGACAAGAATAATTGATAATATTTCAACTCTCTTTTATACATCTGATCTTAGTCATCCTTCATCATCATCACCGATAGTAATAGTAATATATATATATATATATATATATATATATATATATATATATATATATGACTGATTTTTAATATTAATAAATTAGTATACATATAAAAATAATAATAAATTATACTAATTTATTAATATTAAAAATCAGTCTAATATATATATATATATATATATATATCCTATAATACATATAAAAATAATAATAAATTATACTAATTTATTAATATTAAAAATCAGTCATATATATATATATATATATATATATATATATATATATATATATATATATATATATATATATATATAATATATATATATATATATATATATATATATAGATATATATATATAATATATATATTATATATAATACATACATATATATATACATACATGTATGTATACATATATGTATGTATATATATGTATATATGTATGTATATACATAATAATATTATAT
>BSBK01004970.1:1152500-1341495 GCA_027943335.1 Chamaecyparis obtusa | reverse complement strand
AGGTATCCACCGAGTGTATCAAAAAAGAGGCCTAGCCTCACCATGAACTCAGAGTATCATGTATACAGACTCAAAACAAAAGAAAGCAGGAGCTAAAGAACAACTAGTGCAAGACATCATAATGGGTATCAACCCAAGCAGTCCAACCAAGAGGACCCTCCATCCAAACTATGCTCTTACACTCCTGATTTGTGTAAGCATGAATATTTCATCTTTCTTGGAATTAATATTCTTCCTGATCTCTTGATTCAGCCTTTTGCAAGTTTGTTCAAACATTTGAAGGTCATCGAAATTCCTCCTCCACTCGTAACCATGCTTCAACTCATAGACGAAGAATGTGGCGTGCCCATCTTTTAGGAATCTCCTTAGCTTGTCTTTCTCCATCATCATTGTTGTGTGGACCTGAAGAAAGATTTTTTAAAATGTGAGTTTTCAAAAAAACTCAGTAAGAATTCTAGGGTTGCTTTGATACCTTTCCTCATTCCTGCACTTCCAGATCTGCCAGAGGATGTTAGAAGATAGCATATTCCAAAATAAATTAGCATCCTTTTTAAGCCCATCAATATGCCCAGTAACAATTTCCATAATATTCACATTTAAAGGGTAAAAAATACCAAACATGTTCTAGACTTCTTTAGCAAAGATGCAATCAAAGAGGATATGTCTACCAGTTTCAGGAAGTCTGCAAAGACTGCAAAGATCAGTAGTGTGACCATATTTTCTAATAGGGAGTCTGTCAAGCAGAGTCAACCACTTAAAACATCTGATTTTAGGCTCAACAGGACCTTCCCAGAGAATATCAAAATACTTCTTCCAAGACACAGCATCAAGAGAAGAATACCAAACAGTATTGATATGGTTAATAATATTTTCATTATGATTAATGATTCTATAGATATTCTTGGCTTTGAGATTAGCCATAATGACCCCATCTGGCCATTTGCACTTTAAGTATCTATGAGAGTCCACATGACAGTCAGAAGGCAGGTCCTTAGTAGCCTTGACAATCATGTTATAAGTCTTCTTTTGGGATTCTAGAATATTAAATCTGTTCTTAAGCTCATCCCAATTAATGAGTCTATCATTTTCAAAAAGATCAACAAGCTGGGAGATCCCTAGTTTAGCCCACAATCTAGCAGAGCATCCTTGGGAAAGGGAAAGGGGTTTACCAGCAAGGTGCAAGTTCCACCAAATGGATCTTTCACCATATAGATGCTTAGCATCATGGAAATCCTTATTGGTGACAAAATTCCTGACATGGTCCCAAGCTCTCTAGATGGATCTGAAAACAACAAAGCCTTAGACCATGACTGGGAAGTTACCAATAATTAAGTCACAAAAAGGGAGATTTCTCCAAGTTCTAGCTTTCTTAGGAAAGCCTCTTTCAATATTATGCCTGACCAACACTTTCCATGGATCATTTCTATCCGTAGAATGAAAGATCCATTTGGTGGATAAAGCAATACCTTGAGTTTTAAGGTCTTTAAGCCCCAGCCCCCCAAGGAGTTTGTCGGTATGACACCAGTCCCATTTGACTGCATGCATTTTTCTATTACCTTTACCATCAGACCAGAGGAAGCTCCTAATGGCCTTTTGAATTTCCAAAATTTGGTAGTTACTGAACATCTAAGCAGAGGAGTAGTATATGCTATATGAAGACAACATCTTTTGACAGACTTGATTTTTTCCAGCAAGAGATAAAGATCTGTTATGCCACTTATTCAACTTCTTATTAATTTTGTCCTTAATCCAGGACCACATGTCTTTGAGGGAAGTCTCAACAGAGAAGGGGATACCTAAATACTTAACAATTTTCTGAGGTTCACCCCATTGGAAGCTATATTGGTTGAACCAAGCAAGAGGTTGCTCTTCCCTCCCAGGCAAATGGATTTGGATTGGGAGATACGAGCACCAGAGATAGAGCATAACATATTAAGTTTGGTTTGCAAGGCTTCAAAGTTATTATTGGTAAGCTCAAAAAATAAAGCAGTATCATCAGTAAACTGACAGTTAATAAGCTCATCATTATTAGGAAGATAAAGGCCTCTAACAACAGGGGGAAAGCATATTGTCCCTAAGGATATAGTAAAGGGCTTATGAAGCTATGACAAAAAGAGCAAGGGCTAAGGGACATCCTTGTCTGATAGATTGACCAAGGGGAAAGGGATTGGGAGAGAGAACCATTGACCTCCACCTAGGCAGAGGCATCGTTAAGAAGAACCTTAACTGAGTTATAGAAGAAGGCCAAGAAACCAAAAACTTCAAGCATCATGATGATAAAATTCCACTCAACCCTATCATAGGCTTTTTTGAAGTCCAGGAGTAACATCGCAGAGTTCTGATGAGAGCATTTCGCCCAATCCATGGTTTCCCAGCTAGTAATTAAGTTTTCCAAAATATATCTACCTTTGATAAAACTAGTTTGGGTATCATAAATGAACTTAGGAAGGATATGAACAAGTCTGAGGGCCAGGATCTTGGCCAAAATCTTATAGGCAACATTAAGGAGGGTGATAGGCCTCCAATTTTTTATAAGAGCTTTGTGCCCATCCTTGGGAAGAAGTTTGATGATGCCATTGTTAATCTCAGGGCCAAGGGAACCATTAGTCATAGCTTCCAAATAAATGTCATGTAAATCCTTACAGATCCAACTAATATTGGCCTTATAAAATTCAACAAGGAGCCCATCAGGTTGGGGGCCTTGTCATTATTGAGAGATTTGATAGCATTTTCTACTCATCCAAGGAGATATCCTTAGATAAGATAGTAATATCATCATTATCCAGTTATTGGGGATAAGAAGTTTACACTTATTCCAAAGATCAGCAGCCTCCTTAGAGTCCTCAAAGGTGAAGAGACTCATGTAGTAATTGACAAATGCTTGGTTAATGATAACAGGATCTGAGATATCATGGTTGTCAATTAGGAGTTTGTCAATAGACTCCTTGGTTTGCTTTTGCTTTAAAAGGTTAAAGAAAAATTTGGAACCACGATCCCCAGTTTGGATCCAATGAGCATGAGATTTGATTTTAGCACCACAGATTCTAAATTGTTGATGTTTCCTCAAGGCATCCTTAGCAAAGATCACCTGGAGACAAGGTCAATATTAGAGGAATCATCCTGAACATTGCTCTCAGTCTCTTGGAGATCAGAGGAGAGATGTTTTTCAATGAACCTATAATCCTGCATTCTTTTGACCAATGGTCTTGAGGAGACATTGCCAAGCTGGGAGATTGACCTTCCATCTGTCAATCTTGGAGAAGTCAGGAAATTAAACTTATTGATATTGTGAATAATCTGAATGGCAGCAAGGACATCTTCATCAAGAAGGAGACTGGTATTCAGAATGAATTTAGGATTAGACGTCCTAGGGTGAACAGGGGTGAGGTTGAGGTTGACACGGGTAGAAATGGGATGGTGATCAGAGAGGGTAGTGGCCATAACAAGGACAATGCTATTCTGGTTTTTAGGGAGGAAGGAGAAGACATTCTTGTTACCATAAAAATGGTCAAGTCTAGAATAGATCCGGGAGTGGCCCTGTTGGAAGTTGCAGCATGTGTGCCATATCCCAGGGTTAGAGGCCTTATTGTCAGCTAAAGGGTCAAACAGAGTCTTAGTATTAATTAACTTGTTCTAGTGAACCTTTCATTATCTTTCCAAATGAAAGGATTACCTCCAGATTTATCTTGTTGGGACTCAACCATATTAAAATCTCCTCCAATCAGTCAAGGGATATTAAGGAGGGTAGTCATCCACTTCCAAAGATTAGCCCTCTCCTTAGAGTCATTGGGGGCACAAACAGAGAAAATGCCAAAGATGTTATTATTATGATTAATAATAATCCAGACAGCTCTCTGGCAGGGTGAGGTGCCATTGGCAGTTATATAATTCCCCCATTTGGGGCTGATGAGGAGAGCAATTCCACCTCTACCTCTATTATGATTAGTGCAAAATTTGATTGCTTTATTCCATATAAAGTTAAGGTTGGTTTCAAGCATGAAACCGATGGCTTTAACTTCTTGCAACATGAGGAAATCCATAGAGCTAAAAGAATTAAGAAAATGCTTAATCACAAATTTCCTATCTGGGGATTCAAGACCCCTCACATTCCAAGATATACAATTCATGAGGAAACATTAGAGGGAGTAGGGCATGCAACACCAACTTCATCAGCTGAGGGTAAAGACTTAGTAGAACTATCCCCTATTTTCTTACCAGAGGCTTTATTCTTAGATCCTAGAGGCCTTCCCCTGCATTTCGAAGCAAGAGTATCAGTTTTAGGATCATCTTCATTTTTGGATTGGGAATCCACTTCCATAAAGGGCATATTGGGGGGTTGTTAAAAGCATGGATGATTTCTAAAGAACAATCACCACTTAGTTCTTTAAAAACTTTTTGCGGGAGCTTCTGAGATGCTCCTAGAGAGATATTCAGGCTGGAGTTGTTGGAACAAACAACAGGGGAGCAAGGAGGGTTGTCACTACTAATTTCAACCACATGAGGGATAACAAGAGGACTTTGGGGAAGGAGATTTCTGGGTGAAGTAGGATTCGAAGTTCTAGGGCGGTTAATGTTATTACCCTTTCACCTTCTTTTTTTGTTGATGGTTTGGAAGCCATCGTCAGTGTTTGCCTCATCAATAGCCATGTCCAAAAAAGGGAAAGAGATTTGAGCGGTAGCGGGAGAGGCTGAATCAAGAGTAGGAGGAGGTCTGGAGGTAGTTTCCTCTTGTGTGTTTTGGTTAACAAAAGGCGATAGATTAGGGTTGGTCAGATTAGCAGGTTGAGGGGTTTTAGCAGGGTTCTGATTCTTTTTAATAATGGGGTAATCCTTTCTAAGGTGGCCCTCTTTCCGACATAAGAAACAAGCATTTAGACCTCCCAATATTTCAATAGGGCACACAAAAATTTCTTCCATGATGTTAACAAAGATGTCAGTAGGGATTTATTTTCCTGGTTGCAAAGAGATTAGGACTCTAGCATCCATGTGCGGCACCAGCCTAACAGTATCATCCATTCAGATGGTTTTGCCCAATGGTTCAAGCAATTGAGGCAAGAATCACCATAGAAAGGGGGGGACATTTTTAACCAGTATCCATCTAGGGGTCGAGAGGGCAAGAAATTCTTCGTGCACAACCTCAGGAGACCAAGCCAAAGCATGGAAGGAAGTGGATCCTATGGTCCAATATTGCTTCTTAAGGACTTTAACTTGAGATTCATGATTAACAAAGAAGATCACAAATACACCCTTCTGGATCTGCCGACAAAAAGAAATGTGAAAGCCCATTTTAAGATTCCAAAAATTGTGAAACCAGTCATCAAGGAATTTCTGAGGTGGACACTTATCAAGTTCAACAACAGAAAAGAAAATAGTAGTATTCTTTAACCTATTCTTCTCCTTAATAATCTCAGCAAGCATTTCAGGATTAGGAGCGATGGAGAAAGGGGTCAAAGGAACCGTAGAGCACTTACCAGGAACAACAACATCATGGGCACTAGCACCTACAAGGTTAAACTTGGCTTTCTCATCGACAACACCAGTTGTATTAGCCACTGCTTCAAAAAATGTTTTTGGTTTACAGGTAGGGTTAGGGGTATTAACAAAGACGCCATTAATGCCAGCATCCTTAGGCACAATGGGAGAGGGTTAGGGAGTATGGGCTCTGCCGAGCGGCAGAGGGAGGGAGATTGAGAGCCAAGTAAATCAACCATATTAATGCATAGGTTGGAGAGGACTACACCTGGGCTGACATTGCGATCGGGGACTTCCAGCTGTCTCTCGCCGCTCCGTTCAAACCTACCAGAGATTGCCACCACAAAGCTACCTTCACAAAAATTGCCAAGTTCACAAATTCACTAATTTGCTAAGCAGACCGCCCTCTAAAAAAAATCATTTATTCTAATTGCTCTTGTTGAAAACACTTAACTCAAAATTGATTAATTCCTTCTAATTTAATTTATTCAATTTTGATTGTGCAACTTAATGCATTCTAATTAATTTAAAAAATAACATGTAGTCTACTTTAATTTTCCACATGCAATTTAATTTTTTAATTAATAAATATCTTTTATTTAAAAAAGTTAAATTTACAACTAAATAAATCTAAAGTGAACGTATTTAATTAATTCTCGTTAATTACATAATTTTATTTTTACTATAAGCTTTTTAAATTAAAAATCATTAAATTTAATAAATACATTTAATTATTTTTTAATTAATTAAATACTCTCACATTTAAATAGCCAAAATAAAAAAATTCTAATTTATTTAAATTACACAATTAATCTAAATAAATTATCTAATTATAGCAATCACATGCAATAACCAAATCAATTGAACTTAATGAACCACAACCATGCTCAAGGAAGAGACTATAAACTCACGTCACCTGGACGAGTTTGGAAAGGGTAAAATATTAGAATCTTGTCCACTATCTCAGAACAATAGAATGACTTAGGTTGAGATTTGGATATGAATATTATCTCTCGTCTTTTACCATTGAGACCAGTGATAGGGCACGCTCATCATGACAATTCGGGTAAGTCGATGCCTGGTACCTGCAAACTTGCATACGAGACCAACATGTACACACACACACACATAAAACAAGTAATAGTGGGGATTAGGACATTGTGTGGATCCTACAAGCAAGTAACTACGACTCCGTCCCTCAATCGTATCAAACACGTCATATAAGAAAATAAAAACATACATGATCACTATACACATGCAAGTATGAGGTAAGGATAATCATAATCATAAGCATCATTTTAAAATGTGTAAATCATCATCATAACTAGCATCATCTAACTGCATCAATATAACAACCATAGTCATCTATTTATTAAAATCACCATGTAATGTCATACATCCAAAACTATAATATAACTGAAATATCAACACACATAAAAATGGCCTAAAAGAGTTTGACAATATGAAACTTAACGCAAACTATGGGTGGGCACTACACTTTCTACATGGTGCCTTATGTAGATGCCTTGAGGCATCTTGAAAACCATCCCTTCTTATTTCCTCACATTGACAACCTAATATAATTTTGTTTGTGCTTGTTGCAAACATAGGGATTCGTGAAAAGTATTGTGTTGTTGCCTTTCTCACATTTTTCCAGAAGATATTTCTATGTTTAACAAATATTCTTTTTAAAGATATTTTAAATTAATAGATATAAATTTTATTTATATTATTATTTATTATTAAATTACAATCAAATAATCCCCTGCTGAATTCCTTAAGGAGAGCAATTGAAAAAGCCATGGGAGACCACTTCTTTGACTACGAGTTCACTTTCAAAACCAATGGAGCGATTATCGGTATGTTGATTGCCATCTCAGTATTTACGGGGAAAAGGAAAGAAGATATCCTCCAGGTGGCTAGTTCAATCTTTAACGAAGATCTCCTCGAAGGGCTAGAAAGAATGGTTCTATGTATCGATAATCAACTTACGATCCCCCGTCCAGAAACTACAATAAGAACTGAGATTATCAAGCTTGCAGAAATCCCACAAGCACATTGCATCCCAATGTTAACATTCAAGGATGAAGAGTGCTTTGATGCTCATTGGCTGGAAATGCTTAGAAATTTGGATTTTTTGTACAATGAAATACTCTAAACTGAGATGGACACAGTTGACCTCCTCAAATTTTGGAGAAGTGAAGGCTTCCATATCCCGGTTGAATTGGATGAAGTAGAGACATCTAAGATCCACATTATGGCTCCTGAGATCCAACGATGCACCTGTCATTCAAAGAAGATGGCTCCAGAAGATGAGTGTATCATCATTATGAGAAAGGAAGAACACATATGGTATTACATGAGGGTTCAAAAAAATGGTGTCGCCTGAACTATAAGAGTTAATGTCTTCTTTTTTATCACTGCTATAGATACTACTTACAAAGTAAAAATAGATAGTCTATAATTTGCAGTTATTGAGCCGGTTTACAAGGCAGGACACGATGGTCTTTAGTAATAAGTACAGTTTTAAACAATCACTATATATCTGTAAGTAAACAACTCCTTATTGTATGTAAATGTACAGAACAGTATGGGTCTTGGGTAAAAGCACAATAAGTTGTCACCCTTTTACAAAGGAAGAGGCTAACAACACAAAAACTGAAAAACTTCAAGGGCATAAAAGTCACATTTCTGTTGAGAATTTGAAGATGATGTAAACTGATAAAATGTGTAAAATAGGATGAATTTTATGCCTATAATTTTTAAAAATTAATTTGAGCAAAAATTAATATATTTTTTTAATTTTTTGGGTCTATTTTTCATATCCTAAAAATACTACAAATAAGCGAGTTCACTTCCCGTCAAATCATTATAAGTAAAATATTTTTTTTCCCTCCAATTTCATAATATGTTTTAGATGACATGTATATCTAGTGCAAGAAAAAAGAAAAAAGTTTTTTCGATCTATAGTTTACCCGTTATAAGTATTGAAAGTCGACCTTACCTGAAATCAACAGTTTTTGTCTCCCGTCACTTTTACCCTATAAAAAATATACCAAAAACCAAATAAATTATATATTCTTGAAGAGGACTCTCTCCTCTAGTGCCCTATATAATTTTAAAATTTTTTTGAATTGATTTAGTATTTTTCTATATTTTCCGAATCAATGTCTTCTTAAAGTTTAATATACCTACATGTAGTTTTTAGCAAATTTGTTTAACGTTTTGTAGATGAAACAATATAAAATTTATATGTCCAAAATCGTACTTTCGAGATCTAGAAAAGGGTACTTTTAGTTTTTTAACATTTTCTATTTTGATCTAAGAAAGGAACAACAGAAGTGCAAAATTCTAGTTTTTTTATATTTTTGGTGGTTTGGCTGCCAACATGGCATGCCACCTAAGTAGACTGGGCCGAGTCCAACTGGGCCGAGTCTGACTGGGCCGAGTCCGACTCGGCCGAGTCCCCCTAGGGGTCGGCCCCACTCAAATAGCCTAATACTGTGCAAATGAGTGGTTTGTGATATTTTTTTATATTAAAAATATTATTTTGACTCGGCCGAGTCCTACTCGGCCGAGTACCACTCGGCCTAGTCTAATGGGCCACGTAGATGCCATTCAGCACCGTGTGGTGCCTACGTGTACTCGGCCGTGTTAGACTCGGCTGAGTATAACTCAGCCGAGTCTAACTGGGCCGAGTGATTTGAGTTAGCCCAAAAGGTGACACTCGATTGTGCTTTTACCCTCTTATTATTATATAGTTGTTAGTAACTATATCTAGCGGGATCTCTCTTAGTATAGGTAGTATCTTTTTCTGAATCTTAATGATTTTCCTCTTTTTTATATATTTTAGAGTATGGAAAATGTGAACACTATTATGTTTGTCTTTTCATTACAGAATACTAATTAGAAACATTGGCAGTACATCGTTTGTGTCTAAATTTTGGGTTTTCTAAGAGATAGAAATTAAATCAAGGGAAGAAACCTTATAGTATTTTCATAAATATAAAAAACGCCTTGTCTCCCCTTAAGAAGCTTAAGTAACATAGTTGTAGAGAAACCAGGAAACCCAAATAGCTGTAGACACACAACAATCAAGTCATTGGAAGATTATCCTTATAAATAACCCATGCCCCTTTAACATGCTCATATTGAACTTGCATAATCATATAAGTATATGCTATCATGGAAACTTCAATCGAACTCACCTGTAGCAAGGGCCAGTTGGCCTTTGAAGGCAAGATTATGCCAAAGTATGTCAAGAAGATGTTAATGAATAATCATTCCCTTATTATCAGAGTTGTCCTTCGCATCTTAGGGCCATAATTTATCAACTTAGAGGATAACTACAAGGTCCTCTCTAACATCTCCTCCATGTTTGTAGCCGTCATTTCCTCCTGGGGTCTCCATGAACAGGAAATATGGAGTCTTAGTCACAAAATCTTCAAACGAAGATATCTGGGCAACCTAGATAAAGTCCTTCTATATATTAAGAGGGACCCCTTTGTCGTCAAGCCAAGAATCTGTAATAAGACACCTGTCTTCACATCTTCATCTATTAATGTAACTCAGAATATGGAGGACCTCAAGGAGAGAAAGGCCATAATTATAAGAAACACAACCTTTCTGTTACAATACTTGCATGTCCGTAACCTTGAGAAGGAATGCTGGTTCTACGACTATTGACACTTAGATGAGGTCATAATTACAGATATGGAGTGCTTTGTAGAATATGGTTCCGAAAATCTAATCGACCTCTGGCTGGACGAAGGTAAGTATCCCAATAAGGAGAAAATAGGATCTTCTACTGCAGATAAAGAGGGTCTAGGAAAATAATCAAGATAACCTTTTATAAATAAGTCTCATGTCGATGCCATTAAAGCATCCAATTATAAGTAATCTTCTGAATTTTGGTAATAGATCTTTTTAATCCCTATTGGTTTAGGGAAAGTTAATACTTAACAAATCTCAAATTAAAGTTTAATTTTTTACACATAGTAGCTTATTGACTCCAATTTACAAACAGATTAGGTAAGGCTAATACACTAGTATACCATATTCATAACTACTAATAATCTATGTTATTTTCCTATAACTTTTTCTATAATCAGATGGGAATGTATATAGAGATCCTAGCATGTATCATCCCATAACATCTAAGACAGGTATGTCCCAATATGCAATAGATACTTAGTTAAGATTTAAGTTGTACTGTCTAATCACTCCTCCTTGCTTGCCCTCTATAAATTATGGATTGATCATGAAACACTGACAACACTATCCCAAATGGTTGTACCGAGCTAAGTGTTAACAATTAATAAAAGGCATATGAATTAGGTAGCCTAAAATTGCTATCTGGATCATCATTCGAGGGTACATCTCATGATGAATTATGTTTTTATGTCTACTACAAATTCAGGGTTGATCATGTTTTTATGAAGTTCATATTTTTACTCTAGGCTTAGTTCACTTTCTAAATATAGATGCAATTTCTAAGATAACCTGACACCTTCCAGCTTACCCACACTTACACTATTGAATATACTTAATAGATCTCATATAGTTTTAAGGGTTATAGGATTGTATTTTAATTATTGATTAACTAAGTTTAGCATGCATGAATATGGTTTGAAAAAGATGTCTATTCAAATTAATAGAACATGTTATGATTAGTAAGCTATGTCTAGAATCTCTTTATACTAGTATATGGATTATGCAGCAAAGAAGTGTCTTAGAAATTCTTAGTGCTGAGATAAGTTCTATAGACAACTAAATGATCACATCTTTTAAGATAATGGATAAGGCTATTAATTTCATCAGATTTATATAAGTCTTGAGCATAAGCTTATATATTAGCTTTGTCTAAAAGGGATCTGATCCCAAGAATATATGGCAACTGGATCCTATCAACAGCTCGCACTTAGTAATACAGGTAACAAAGATAATTTTAGTAAGGTTAAAATGATGATATACATATGTCACTTGCATTAATAATCAGAGGTATGACTATGCTGTGTCTAATAGATATACCTATTTGTTTTCAGACAATTCCTCGCCTTCAGAATCTGTTTGCTAAGAATGGTTTATCTGACTAAATAGTTTCTTCTTGCTTAATTGATAACTTTCATTCTATTAATGCTTATGGTCAGGAGGATGTTATTACTTTTGCATAATTTCTTTAGTTTTGACTGTTCAAATAAGCTGAGAACTTAATCGTATATATCTCTATTTGACTTCTAAAATATCAATCTATGAGTCATGAAAAATGTTTTAATTAAGCATAGTTTTTATCACTTCATTTTAGTTTATAATCAAGGATTAGAGATTTTATTTTGCCCAATACGCCAAAAATGAAGTGCATAAGGTGATCCTGTAATAATCATCACCTTATAATTTCAGAGTAGCAATTTGATAAAAAGATGGCATCCCTTGAAACAATGGAGATTCAGAGGCACTGTTAGATCTTAACTTTAGTGTATAGACTATTAGTGAAATATCCTTCTAGGGAAAGTTAGGGTCTCATAGAAGCATAGATAATAAGGGAAATGGGTTTTCTCCTTTATTAAACATATCTCTCATTAATCAGGCTATTCTTTTTTACTGATTGAACACTTTATGATAGCAACATTATCAAGTTTGAAGTATCAGATATATATAATTTCTGAGTTAGTAGGAAACTTCTTTTCTAACTACATTACAAGCGTATTTTTGGCGCATAGTATTTGTTTGTATACAGGATAGTAGAGACAAAGGAATCAAAGAATACAAGATCTTCATTTCATCGATACAGAATTATATAAAGATAATTGTCAACAAGGTAGAATTGAGTATGGGGAAGAAATTAAAACCATAACTATAAGCAAAGCGACATCTTTAAAATCTTAATGTATATGAGGTGATCTCCCTTCCATCGATACAGAGATATATCAATATATTTAACACCAAGCCAGAACCGAGTTTGGAGATAAATTAAACTGAAATCATAAATGAAGGAATGCCTTCATCCTTTGATGTAAATGAGGGAATGCCCTCATAAAATTATTTGTAATAAAAATTCTGGACCAAGGTCTTGGACTAGACTAGAGGTTTTCTTCTCCATTCTTTCCTATTAGTGCCCGCACAGAATGGAATGTTTGTACTATAATTTAATCTATTAATAAAATCTTTGGCTTAGGCCTTTTACCGATCAAAATAAATAAATTACAATCAAATAATAAATCACAATCAATCTCATCTTTTCAATAAATTAGAATGATCTCAAATATGATTGAAAAAGTTAAATTCATTGGCCCACAATTCTTAAATAAAATATAATGTCATTTATCAAATAGGACAATTTGAAAATAACTTTGCACAAAAATTTGGTTGGATCACATTACACTGATACTATTCACAATTATTATCTAATAATTGATATTTTAAAAAAAATGAGAAAAAATATACATTAAAAATTTATAAATACGCACACAATCAAATCCATAAATTCATAAATGTATTAAAAATTTAGTCAAATTATTTTAATTTCAACATTGATCGATTCTTTTATTGACGATTAATTTTATTGTCCTTATTAGTCCATTTTTCTGTCAATGCAAAATCCTGTGAAAATGGCCTTTTCCCTGCAAATTTTGAAGTTATCCCACCTTGTTGCATAGTTTCGTCTTGCATTGAAAATCTATAGTGTTTCATGGTGTGTGCCCTTAGCCCCTGGTAGTTTATTGTGTCACCTTGGTCCAGTCCAAAACACACATGTTGAATCGCAAAATCCAGAAAGTTATTCAAGTTCTAACGTCTACAGGAAATAAATTTTAGAATCTGCCACAGTGTCAAAAATCCACAATGCTTTTGAAAATCCATGATGTTTTCGGTCTGTGTGAAAACCCTCATTGTTTTCAACCTTGTGCATTCCAACTTTTGTGCGCTTATCTTTTGGCGTCAGAAACCTTGTGTGTTTTCGATCTTTTCCTTCGAAAACCCTGTGTGTTTTTGACCTCACAGTTTCCTGTTTGCTGGCGTTCCCTAACTGCGCAAGTGCGATGGATGGTGGGCCCGGGTCTTCAAAAGTTTCAAAATGATTGGTTGTCGCATGATCGCATGTCAGATTTTTCTAATATGCGACCATGCGACCGGTTACTTCTTGCCCGTGGGGCCGGTTGGTGGAAAGGGTGTGGTCCTGCTGGCAGTCATGTGGCGGCCTTTGGTTGGCTGTCGCATGATCGCATAGCCCAATTTTTGGCTATGTGATCATGCGACTAGTTGACATGTGTTTGCGGTGGTGAGATGACAGTTCGTCGGTGGGACCCGGTTCTTCATGCTTCCAGCACGATTAAAGTTTGAACATGATCAGTGGTCAGTGTAAGTTCGCATGGAAAAGTTGCGCAATGTTTATCCCTTGAGATTTTGCGACAGCCGTAGATTTCATCTTAAGCAGGCCCATTTGTGGGGTCTGAGCAGTTTGGCGGTCCCGATAAGTGTATGGCGGCCCGATAAATTTCCTTCTTATCGCTGGTTCGTGTAATGATTTGACGATGGCATAAAGTATTTCACGAACTAGCGAAAGTTCTTCGGTCGCCAGTTCACTAGATAAAGTGGGGCCGGTGTTTCGGTGATGTGGGCGATGAGGTGGCAGTCTTGTGGCCTTGTCGCGTGTTTGCATGGGCCATTTTTCAGCCATGCAATCATGCGACAAGGGTGTCACGTTGATGGGGAGTGATGACATGGGGTGATGTGGAGGCTTGTCGCATGTTCGCATAGCCCTTTTCCAGGCTATGCGATCATGCGATCACTGTTTGGACGTCGCAGTTACGGAGTTAAGGCGGGTCCACAGTGCCAGTGTTGCCGAGGTGTTCTTTTTCGATTGGTTGCTGACTGGTGACGGGGCTGTTGACTTTTTAAGGGGCCTGCGACTGTTATGAATTAAATGTGACCACCCAATTTGCCGGGAAAAGAAAGAGATCGACGACCGCATTTTAAATTTTGTCGATTAGCCGTTGGATTTTTTAATTTCAAACTTGCCGAGGGTTTCATGTGACCAAAAGGACTAAAATTGAATGCTTTCTTGGCAGATTTTCTTGCTGGTTTGATGGTGGTAGGTGTTGCGATCTGGCCCGAGGGTCTATGTGGTTGGCTGCATGATGATTTTGTACTTGGTGGAGTTTGTTTTGGAGCTCGAGAAGCTGTTTGTAGGTGGCTGATTTGACTGGTTTTCATGGCTATCCGTGGTGTCCTGTACTGAGCTCGCAGATTTTCATGATTGCAGATCTACTTGAGATTTGTTTCCTCTAGGTTGCCTGCATTTCCTGCCCCTGCATTAAATTTTTGGCTGTTTCTGGTTGGTTTAGCTGTTGAAACCCTAACCCTAGCTGTCTAAAGCTTGTTGCATCCTACTCTTAGGATTCCAAGGCAGCTAGTGGTATAAATAGCTGATTTTTTGACTGTGTAAGGGTTCTGAATTTTATCAGTTCGAGAGGTTCTGATTTCGATTAGTTCCAGTGGGAAGCAGTAAAACTCTGTCACATTGTAGGAGGCTGAATAAAACTTCTTTGTATCTTTTGCAGGTTATTGAAGTGGTAGTCTCATTTCTGGTATAGACATGTACATGATTCATCATACTTAATATAATTGTTTCAAGCTTTCAAGTCTCTCCTTGGTGTTAGTTTTATGAGTTTTGGATTTTCTTGTCCATTGCATAGGGTTACCTTTGCATATGTTCTAGTCTTTAGTTCTTGATCTAGGATCAAGTGAAAAATACTTTGGATAGGGCATAGATTCATTAGACTTGTTTACAGAAGGATCTTATAAGTAGTGGATGGGCTGGAACAATTGTATTTATGGCTTTGAGTCTTTGACAGTAGTTGGTTCATGTTCTATATTTTTTTTGTTTGAGTGCTGCCCAATGGATAATGGCACTGATCAAGGGCTAGTATATTCAGTTGAGTCCAATGTTTGATGGGTTTTGGCTATTTCCTGCATCTTTATATATCAACACCACTTCAAGTCTTTTTCATTATTTGGTTGATAGTAGTAATACCCTTCACAAGACCATTTTACCCTGCATAGTAGAGTTGATTCAATGGATACCTAGTTAGTATTTAGTAATCCTTTACTATGATCTACTTTATGAATCCAGAAGTATAAGGTGTGTAGTGAGTGGAATTTTCTCTAGATTAGGTGCACCCGCCTTGGTTTTGCAGAGCCAGAAGCAGAAGAGGGCATATTAAGACCCTATAATTGGTCTAGTTGTCTTGCAGAGCTCTTATACTTGGAATTAACCACTCCTAACATTAGTCTCAAGGCATATTGGCAGCCCTAAGTGGCGTAAGCGTTTTCAAACACCAACAGTCCTCATGAACTATAGGGGTGGGCACATGCTCTCCATCTAATCCCACACACGCTTGTTAGACTAAGAACTATAGTTTCCCACCCGCTCGAATCGACTATACCTCCCACCCACCTCCAAGTAGGAACAAAGCGCTGAAACTTATTGTTCTCTTCGACCCCCTACTCCTATAATTAGAGAGATGGGGTAGGGGGTTGGGTTGGGAAACTGTCGCTCGAATGCTCGAGGTTTAAACTTGATTCCTTCAAAATGACCATGTTGTGTGCTCAACTAGATAGAAAATTAAAGCTTCCTACCAACAAATCCTACTCTATAATAGACCCCACTACAACATAGAACAAAAAGAAAGTTTGTATAAAGAATACTGCTTTTATACTATTAATATTACAAATAATATAAACAAAATAAAATAATATAAAAGATTGAAAAAACAAAATTAACACATTTTTATATTTCTTTCCATGTGCATTCTTCCATTGTTAAAATCACATAATACAATCACTTGGTGATGTGTGTGGAGTTACCAAGGGTCCACACCTAGGTGTTGCATAAAGCAGGGCCTTTCCTGTAAAGCTTACTTCAACAGTTTTTTACACAAAAGATTATCCGCAACGACGCGCATTCCAGGAAGCTTCCTCCAATTTCTTTGTTTTGAACCCTTCCAAAGATAACAGAAGCTGAGGCGTGCAATTAATAACAACAATAAAAGAGACAATAACACCAGGATGAGAAACTTTCTGGACCCTGTGCAAGTACAAGTACGATTACGGACACAAACATCCCGTCAAATCTTTCAATTCCTAATCAGACCTCTGCGCCAATGTTCTCAATTCCTTCCTAAATAGGTGCTCCATCGCATTTAGATCGGTTCTATCTACTCCCCACGCCGATGCTTCAACGCTTTCAGGTACCACTACAGTTGTTCAAAACCTCCATACATTATTGTAAAAGTTTCAGTTTTAATGAAATTATTTTGTGCGTTTTAGTCTGCCGTCTTCTTTCGGCCTTTGTGGACTGTCGTTTCCCCAGATCTCCAACATCGGGATTTATCTCGTGCATCTTTGAGTCAAACTCTGTTGATGGGCTAGCGCGAGATTGATGGCCGGGTGTGTTAAGAGTAAACTTGAAAAGGTAGCAGTGCTTCTAATGTTCGATACTTGTAAAACACTTCTTTGGAGTTATCCTCGCTTGGTATAACGCAAGTAAAAAAAAAATTCTTTCAGTAGATAGTCGTACGATAAATTAGGATTTTCAATTCAATCTGAGAGTGACTTTAAGTGCGGAAGGGCAGAATTTTGGCGGCTGTTTAGTTTTTGTTCTAGTATGATACTTTGTTTTTCCCGACATTAGGGTTTGATTCCACAAGTTTTTAGAAGTCTTAACATTATTAATATATGCTTTAGCAATATTTCGTTGGCAAGAAACGGGTGGAATATATTTAGATTTTAACAGTAATAGAAACTCTTGGAAGAACTTTTATATTAAAGCATCAATTTTGGACGGTTCAATATTAACTGTGTAAGGCCACTTTATAGGCTTACTCTGATTTCTCAATTTTAGTTTTTAAGGATCTAACTTAATTGGACACTGGTGATTTGGTACATATTATAGGGCACTGATTTTATCTGCAAAATATGCAACACTGTTTATAATAGAAAAAAATAATATGATCCGAATTCTTGCATGTCGACGTAAAATAAGTCGAACCTAACTCTCCAGTTTAGTGGCCACTTTAACTTTGGGGAGGACAAATATACTTCCAATGCCAGCAATGTCATATTTAAAAATCTAATGCAGTTGTGCTGGTTCTAGCTCTTCCTTTAAAATAAATGTATTCTCGAGAAACTGTAGTAGCAACTTTCTGACGAGCTTATTGAAATTATTATTAACAGTTGCAAGCATTTTATACTGCATAACCGGCACGCAAAAAAGCTATGGATGAAATAAATCACAGGAGAGACGCAAAACACAAAATGTTATAATGTACCTTTTAGGCACATGGAATAGGACATCAACTAACCGCCTCTGTGAATTGGGATATTTGGTTTATTACCATATGATAATTGTTGTGAAATTAGCAACATGGTGGTACTTGGCATTTTTTTTCATTGTCCAATGTTTATTATAGGCTGCGTCTTTATTTACATACAGTTTGTCTGTGCTGGTTAGTTTTTGACAACTGGTATGAATTTTGGCAGAGAGTTTGCCAATAATTGGAATGGGATGCTTGATACGATTTCCAAAGAAATGGATGTGGCCAATTCAACACAGAGAAATTTAGTTCAGAATCTTCAGATTGAAGTAAGACTTAGAATTTCTTTAAATTAACGATGTGCAAAGAGTGAGAAATTATGTTCTAGGAAGTTTTGAATTTGTTCACTAATGGATTTTCTTCTATGGTGTTAAATGTTACAGGTGCTTAATTCGATACTTGGTTTTGGTCAATAATTATTGAATTATTTTTTGGCCATTCCTTCTTGTCTTTTGAATTAATTATAATTGTTTGTATGGCATTTGTAATAGCGTCCAGTTTCAAGTTTTGTGTTTTGTGTAAGTGTTTCCTTGTTGGTAGTGAAATTTCTGTTTGATGTTATCAGTCATGCTTCTTTTTTGGTGTTGTCTACGCAGATGAGAATAGGATTGCCACATTATGAAAGTGAAAATGAACATGAGGATGAAATCCCTATCAACCTTTCAAATGCTGATAGCAAAGATCATGAATCAAAATCAGCTGTTAATACTAGTAGACAATTGGGGGATATTACAGAGACATGGACAATTGAAAGATTCAAAAGTCGAATATGGAGGAGTATAAATATTGTGATAATGCAAAACAAACTTAATTTGCTGCTTCCCTTTGGTCCTGCTGCAGCTATATTGGCTCATTCTTGGGAAGAGAAACGTGTAAGTGAGCACTGGTATTAGTCATTTGATTTTTTGCTTGTTAACGGTTAAAACCTAAAACATAAAAAGAATTGCCGTGGCTTTTATTCTCCATATTTTTGAAAATTTGTGAATTGAATGAGGAAGCTTCGCACAATGGTTTACAGCAGAAAAACAACTATTGCATATTCTCTCTAATGGTTTGCAGCAGAAAAAAACTTTTGCATACTGATTTTCTTTCTAAATAAAAAGCATCGTTTTGTTGTGGTCCATGTAATGGAAGATATATGCAAATCCAAGCATTTTACTCCATTGCCTGACTGTTGTAAGTTGCTTGGACTCTAATCTGATGATAATATATGCTGCAGGGATGGGTTTTCTTTTTCTGTCTGTTAGGCATAACACCTTTGGCTGAACGATTAGGTTTTGCAACAGAGTAAGAGACATTGATAGATACCCTTGAGAAGTGCTTTCACACTTTTATATGTTGTCTACATTAATGATGACATTTGCTGATATGCTTTCCTTTGGTTCTCATGTGCAGGCAGCTTGCATTCTTTACTGGTCCCACAGGTAAAAATATTTTTGATTTATTGCTTGATTAATAGCTCAGGCTGTGTCTAGAATTTTTCTACATGTTCTTTTTTCCCAGTTGCATTACCATACAATTTAATCAGTAGGGAATGGATATGTGCTACAAGGCTTGCTAGGCAAAGCTAATCCTATTCATTCAGTTATTGACTCATACCTTGTGTGCCCTATATGGGGACATTTCCAAGACTTTGGGACTTGGGGGAAATGCCCCCCCCACAGAAGCACCGCCTCTGCCACCTCAGTCAGGTAGGCCGCTGGGTTGCTTGCTATGGTACATGCCACACATACTGATTGCAACCTTTAACTTTGTGAAAACTAATTTGCCTTTCATGGGGCACTCAGGGCACTCACAAAGATGTTATATTGTAGATTTTGCCTTGCAGATTTTAGTTCACCTCAATTTGAATATCATTGCGGTCCCCCCCACAGCTGTTCTGCCTTCGTCCCCAAACTTATGCCCTTGGTGCACCTGTCCCCACATCCTACCTTCAGAAAACTATGTGGAACTATGGTTTTTCTTTACTTTTATTTCATGGCTTGCTTCTGGGAATTAAAGTTAATCAAACCTCGGAAAACCCCAAATGGCCTCTCCAAGAACCTCACACACTCACTTCAGCAAGGTACAACCAACCTCAAACAAGTAAAGGATGTACAATAAAATCAATACACCCTCTCAATCAATTGCCACCAATAATAGTGGGCAATCAAGAACATTACAAACTAAGAAGAAGGAATTAAACAGTCACCATTGAATCTCAACTGTGATCTTTGTATGAAATCATCAAGATATTCTCCAGATTATCTCTCAATATTGTGGAGAATGTCGCTTGCAAGGGGGTTCATCCCCACAAACCTAAGAAAAATAATCTCCTCCAAGAGCAATAGCAATATACAAAATATCATACTCAACATAAGAGAAATGAGCTCCGACTTTCTCTTTTATATTTTCCTAGAAGGGGTTGGCCTCTCACAATTAGCTTTTTAAAATATTTAAATAAAAGCAAAGACTTTATAATTTGCCTTTAAGTCTCCAAAATGCCCCCTTTATTAAATATTTGCATTGCATTTCAATCTTGGCACCCAAATAGTCTTTATTTTAAAATATACTAAATAACGATATAGTTAAATATTTAATTCAACTTCACAACATATTAATTTATCGTTAATTGAAATAAAATCACTAGTCTACACCAACTATTGAGCCAATGATATCCATTGCTTCCACTGATATGTCTAAAATTAGAAATGCTGACAATTGGCTTAGTCAGTGCCCAAGACTAACTTACTAAAAATAGTAAGCATGGGAGAACTCATCCAAAATCACTCTAGAAAAGGGTGTCATGCTGATCATAACTGCTGGAACCCAAATAAACGTCTGATATTGCCATCATGCTGGATCAAGTGCCTCCAAAGTTCCCTAACCCTAACTCACTAGGCTATGGGAACCTAAATGAATTGGCTAATGGTCCATTCTACTTAACAGGTTAGGAAGTAGATATTGCATAACAACAAACATGCTCTTATATAAGAAAAAGATGGGCTACCAATGTACAACTTTGACAAGAAGATAAAATGAAGTTTTCATGCTAAAATTATGAAGGTTCAGCCTAGTAGAAATAGTTGAAGTTCACATGCTTTGCAAACTTAAATTGTTATTTTAATTTAGAAAGAAGTTAATGTGGCTAAGATTTGTGTATTGTTTTGGATGCCTAAGATACCTTGACAGGGCATTGGGGAAAGTGGATGATGGGTTCAGGTTAGAAGAGCTTAAGTCGCTGGCATGCTGTTTTCAAGGCATTGACTGTTTACATGGGAAGTAGAGGTTCCATGTAGAGAACTGGCACATTGATCAGAATCTGGCAGCTGTTTACATTAATAGGATTAGCTAGTCTGAGAGAACATTTTATAGGCATCGTACACAGTCATCTGCTGAAGCCAGTTTTGGAATGGTACTCATTATAAATTGAAGTACCAAGGATGTAAAGCTTATTGCAAAGGTAGATTATTATAGTGAATGAAGGATTTTGGGAGCATCGGGGATTTAAAGGAATGCACGTAATTTAATGGGCACAAGCAGTTAATGCTAAACTAATCATGGGAACCCAATATAATTAATTAGGCACCTGGCATAGGTAATAATTATATTAAATGTGTAAGTACAGGGAATAAAAAAAATCAATGGAATATGGATGTGAAAAGGAAAAAGGTAAGGGTGAAGGTTAATAATTCTTAATACGGCACACCTTAAAAAGGAAATAGGGAAAGGTGAAGGTCAAGGGCTTAATGCATTTTTTGTATTTGCAGGAGCTTTTGTATCAAAACTGGCACACTTATATACTTGATTTATAGTTGCAGTTCTTTGGTATCCATTGGACTGTTATTCCTTTCAATTATCCTTATCTTGCACATGCTTGGGAAAAGCTATCATCAAGTCTGAATAAGCTTCCCAACTATCACCAACCTTCCTCACTATTTTTGATATCTCAATCAAATATGTAACCAATTTGCCAATTATCTTCACTTTATTTCTTTGGCTTTTTTCATCTGTCCTTTCAACTCTTTGACCTGTGCAAGTAGGGTTTCTTTCTGATGGAAAAGTTTCTGCATAACTTGAAGGTGTGGAAACGGTTGGCATAAATGTGCTTGGAGATGCAAGTTGAAGAGACCTCAATTGATTCAACTCCACAACAACCTTCATGTATTGCTCATGCACTTTATCAAAATCAGACTGCAACTTTTTGACTGCAGCTTCACTAAAAAGAGTTGTGTTAACTACCAATGATGTAGCTTTGGGGGTAGGAGCATATGACAATGTTTTAATAATTAGGCTCCCTGTTAATTCATTAATATTGTTCACTACCTTTGGCTTATTGGTGATTGGGGCTATTCCCATATTGCCAAGGTCTCAAATTAGGGCTAAATCCTGTCCTAGAGAGAGCTTGCTTTACTTGCTTTTCTGTGGCAAACACTACTTAATCCTGTCTCCTTATCCTGTCTCCTTATTGTATCTAGAGCAAGTGCATAGGTTATATCCCAATTTGGGAGCAACTACAAACCACTGTTTTGCACTAATTGCTGTCCTTTCTTAGGAGTGAGCTTACTAATATTAAAGCCAACCTCGTGCACACCTTATGTGAAATCTCATCACATTAGGAAGGATTTGCCTTATTTTTGGCTTCATCAGCCGTACTTTGAAATTTATCCTTATTTTATCTCATCACAAAGTCTTTGGAGTTTTGATAAATTCATCATCTGACATGAATTGCGTACTAGCCTGGGCTCTTATGTTATTGGTGTCATCAAGGGAGTACTTGAGATTCAATTCTATACTACTCCTTGGCATTGGTGTTGTTGTAACCCTTAGGGGTGAAGATGTGGGCTGATTAACTTCTTGCTCTTCCTCCTCAACATTTTTGATGTTGTCCTCTATCTTTGTTGCTTCCCCTCCGCCTTCCAGATCAATGATTTTTCTCTTTTTTGCAGGTTGCTCCAAAGGGGCAACTTGAGTAGTGGATTCACTTACCACAGGAACATAGTGTGGAATAGGGGCATTTGGATCCCTTTGGTATGTTGCCCTCTCTTCTAGTAACAAGAGCTTTCCCAGTAAGTGTCTTTGCACTTGCCAACATCTATTATTTCGAGAACGGATCCTCCTCATCTGCATAGGCACCATTGTAATCAGCATGCAATTTCCTCCTTTACTCCTCTCCCTTCATGATATCTATCCACTTATTTTTTTTTTCATTCAGCTCTTATGGTGAGACAATTTCTTATGACATCTTCATATAATACGCCATGAATAAATGTAGGCCCTCATATGCTCATTCTGACCTGATTTATAAATCCTTCAGTAGCAAAGATCTTTGTACATTCTAAGCCCATTCTATATGATTGCAGAATTGGATAAGTTTGATCCAATCCATCCTTTTCTGCAGCTAAGAAGTCAAAAAACTTGGTAGAAGTTGGGAAGAAAGAACCCTTCTCCTGTGCTCTCAAGTGAGCCTCATCCGATTTATTCAATTGCCAAATTGCTTCTAAATATGCTAATCTCTTAGGAACGTACTTCAGCCATATACTCTGATTGTGGTGGTGTTGGTATGTATGCTGCCATCAACATCAGGTGAATAAGCATTTTCATTGTTGCATCTTCTGTCGAGACGCATAACAAAGTGTGATATGTCTTAATGGTGTGATGCTAAGAGGTTCTGTCTTGACTCTTAGCCTAAAGAAGTTTGATTGGCCTTTAATCCAATCCTTCTAACCTGTGACTTGGGATAAGCATCGTTCTGCAGCTGGTTCTGTGCAATTGTTACTTTTTTTTTCTTGATAATTTCTCTCCAAGAGTAGCATTAAGTATACATGAAGTTATTGATAAACCTTCTAGTTCTTCTCCTAAACAAGATGGGAATAGTAATAGGAATTCTCCTCCGAAAGAGAATATGAATCCTGTTCGACCTGCTCCTGCGTCTGACCATTGAGTATCAACCTGCTCCTTGCCCTATGTCCATGACCATTGACTTGCATCCATTGTCCATCGGCCATCGCTACCTTTCATTGCTGCAACTGGCATCCATCCATCCATCCATCCTCGGTCACCTGTGTCCATCCTCATCCACCCGCGAACATCCATGGCCTTTCGCTGTTTTCTCTGCAACCCTTCGTGTTTCTCTGTGTCCTCGTCCGTTAATCTGCCCTTTGCATTGCTTGCGGCTTCCCCCCGTCCTTGCATTGTCTCCTGGTCATTGATTGGTTGAAGACAGTAAATAGAACTCACTGGTTTACTGGTTTACACGCTTCTTGTTGAAGATGGAAGACAGGAGTTTCTTCTTGTTGAAGATGGATGACAGAAGAAATCTGACCAACTTCTCCCAGCATTGCTTCTTCTTGTTCTTCTTGTGTTGTCACCTTCTTTGGACTGGTTTACGCACACCGTGACCACTACAGAAGGAGTTGAACATAAGTTTGTAGACTATATTCACTGGACACTTCCTGGTTGAAGACGAATGACAGAAGTAGTCTGAACAGAAACAAAAATAGAAACATAAGTAGAACTTGTTGGTGACTTTGCTTCTTCTCCTTGTGCCACTGTCTTCTTCTTCTTGTGATGGACTGGTTTACACACACTGAGCATTGTGAGCACTGCGAGCCCAGTCTGATCTACGTACACTGTGATCCCAGTCTGTTCTCCGCAGGCTGTCTTCTGTTTATCTTCTGATTGCTTCCTTGGGTATTTCATGGAGTCTTCCGAGGACGACCCCCATCTTTGCTCGACCCCCCTTCCAAGACTCACCAACGTAAATCAACATTAAACATCACAGCCATACAGTAACTGATGGACAGAGTTGAGAAGCACGAAGCAGACAATGTTTCACTTAAAACTTTGCTGAAAGAAGTCCTAGACAGTCTTGAACAGGTTACAGCAGATAATGTCTCACTTAAAGCTTTGCTGAAAGAAATCTTAGACAGTCTTGAACATGTTACAGCAGACAATGTTTCACTTAAAACTTCGCTGAAAGGAGTCTTAGACAGTCTTGCACAGGTTACAGTGGAGAGTACAGAGCTCAGCAAATTACTGACAACCATTGAACAGGTCACGGCTACAGGCTCAAATGTACTGGAACTCAAGAACAAGCAGACCAAACTGGTCTCCCTACAGGAATCACTTAAATGCAAAACCAACAAACAATTGCAATCCTATGCATCGGTCTGCAACAATAGTAACAGTGGTACTCAATTGGCTGGGGTCAAGGCGCTTGTTCACTCCAAGATGGTTGAAGAACGTGCACACAGTTCCCGTGAACTCAACCTCAAAGTGCGGGGCCTTCCTCCCCTTTCCTCGGTTCCCATGATTGCTGGCTCGACGTTTCTATGTGACTACCTCGGCATTAATGGCATCATCCTAGACAGGGCTTGGGTTGGATATGACTCCACTCTCTTTCTTTGCTTTTAGACTGCAGCTGATCATCCACGTGCTCTCAAAGCTAGACGGAAATTGTTTCCGCTGCCCACTTAGATCTTCCTTGATGAAGATCTCACTAAGACATACGTTGCTAAACTCAAACAATCCAGGGAACTCGTGGCTGCAGCTAGACGCAATGACAAGTGGGCCGTCATTCAGAACCTTAAGGCTGTCATTAGGGACTCTTTTCCCCCGGGTAGGAATCTCAACATCCATTTGGTGTTGCTAAATGACGGTTCCGTAACCTGCAGGTTGTGGGTAAGAGGAAAGACTGTTCTCAAGGTTAATTGTTGGAATTGCAACGGGTTTGTTTGGTCATCACCTAGTCTTCTTCGGGATGTGTTGGACTCCTTTGATTTGTTTTTCCTCACTAAGACTCATGAGAGCCCTGTACGACCTCTTCCTACCATTGCGGGTTTCCACTTGATGTTAGCTTTTAGAAGTGAGACTGGGAGTTCGAGTGGGGTTGCCTACCTTGCTAGTGACAGACTTCATGGTTTGGTTTCAGTTGCCTTATTTGATGCCTCTGCTAGATTCATGTGGTTCTGATTATGTCACATTGCCCCTTGCATTCAAGACATCTTCTTTGGGGTTTGTTACTTTCCTCCGACGTCCTATGCTATCCATAGTGGTTTTGATGGGGATCCCTACTCCGATCTGTATGACAATATTACCCAATTCTCTATGGTTGGGAAATTCCTTCTGCTCGGGGATTTTAACTCTAGGGCTTAGATTGGTCAAACTCCTCTTCATAACTAGATGATAGGCTCATTATGTATAAAGGATTTGGATCCTGCTTCTATGGGGCTCCACAGATCTTCCAAGGATGCGAGTGGTCTCCTCACCAAATATGGTCGACACTTTCTTCAGCTCAGCGAGTCTCAGGGTCTCACTTCTTCACATGTAGACCTCATGGTGGTGATGCTAGTTTGGTGGATTACGTTCTCTCTAGGCATTCCTTCCTCCCCTCTATTGACCACTTCTCCATTTCCCCCCTCCTTTTGGTTGACCATGCTCTCCTTTGCCTCTCCATCCCTCGTATCCCCTCCCCCCTACCCCCCTCCCCCCCGCTGTCTTGTCCCTCCCTTCACGTACCTCGATTTGTTTTGATGAGGGCAACTCTAGTCTCTTTGTCAACCATCTCAGACTTCTTCCCCTCGACTTTTCTTCTTTGGGGTGCATGGTCACCATGTTCTCCCATCTATCCATGACCATTTGGGAGGCCGCCTTACTCTCCTTCTCCCTTTTCTTCATTGTACGATGAAGACTGTAAGATCTTTCATCGGACCTTGCGTTCCTCTTTCACGCTCCATCATCCTTCTTACGCCTCCTTGAAGACCTCCTACTGCTATTTCCTCTGCTGCAAGAAATGCTCCTTCATCTCCTAGCACAGGCGCACTCTTTGGGTCTCCCTCCTCCATTCCCCCAAGTCCTTCTGGCGTACCCTTTTCCCCCGCAGCTCCCCTCTTCCTCCTTAGCTTGACCACAATGCTCTCGTCTCCCATACCTCTACGCTCTATGACATCCCTAGTTAACACCTTATCCATGTCACCCCCTCACCCCTCCACTTCCACCTCTTCACCTACTCCACCGTTAGGGAGGTTGTCAAAACCATGAACTGTAGCAGGGTGGTTGATGAGGAGGGGTTCCAGGCCAATTTCTTCAAACACGACCTCACTATTCTGGGTCCCTTCTTGTTCGATCTCTTCATTCAGGTTGTTTGCACGAGTTTCCCTCCTCCTTGGTCTCACCACATTATTCATTTGATCCACAAGGTGGGTCCTGCCGCTGACCCCAACAATTACATGACCATCATGGTTGAGCACTCCAAACTTTACGCCACAATTCTTCACATTCTCCTTTCTAGGGAGTTGGATTAGCATCACTCTCGTGCCAAGGGGCAGGCCGGTTTCAAACCAGATCATCAGACTATGGATCATATCTTGACTCTATGGGGTATTATCGAGGAGGCTCGTCATCGCTTCTCGAAGGTCTACTGTTGCTTTGTTGACTTTTGCAAAGCCTTTGATTTTGTTGCGAGGATGACTATATTTCAGAGGCTTCGGGACATTGGTATTTCTGAGACTCTTCTGTGTGCTATCATGAGACCTTACGAGGTTGTTCTTGTTCATCTCAAAACCCCTTCTAGGTTCTTGGACTTCATCAAGAGCACTATAGGGGTCAAGCATGGCTGTCCTCTATAGCCTATTTTGTTCGGTATCTATGTTGATGAGGTTGAGAGGTTTCTCCCGGACCATAACCTTGAGGGTGATGGTTGCCTTCTCCACTAGGTCATGATTTCTATTCTTCTTTTTGCAGATGATATTGTTCTCTTGGCCTCCTCTTTGGAGGGCTTGCAAAGACAACTCAATGGTCTTGCTTCCTTTTGTGATCTGAGGAACCTGATAGTTAATTTGGGGAAGACCAAGGTGATGGTCTTCAATGCACTTGACCTCTCACCTTCATTTATTTTACAGGGGTGTGGAGGTGGAGATTTCTTCCCCATATACTTATCTTGGGGTTAAGTTCTCCAGGCCCCGTTTCAACATGAGACCCACCTTTCAACCACAAGTCAATAAGGGGTATGGCTCCTTGGATCTCCTTGAGTGATAGTGCTTTCGACACCACTTCGAGGACACCGTGTCCAAGATGACAATTATGGATACTCTTAGTAGACCCATTGTAATCTATGTTTCCGTGGTGTGGGGTCCCTCTCGACTGGACTCCGATTGGGCTTCGACTGAGTGGGTATAGATTCTCCTTCGGCACATCATCAGGTGCAAGTAGTCCATATTGCACAACATTATTCTCGCAGAGTTTGGGGCTCGCCCCTTCAGGCTTGATACCATATTCGATATGGTTTGGTTCCTTCACCACCTTCAGGGCTTTGCTTATTCGGCTGAGGGTCATCACAAGTACCCTTTCCTCGCTTACTGCTCATCGAAGTCTATTGTAGACTCGGTGTCCTTTGCTTATGCTCATGGTCGGTTCGCTGAGACTTCTACCCTCTTTGGATCTCTAGGGATTGAGATGGATTGTCTCCCCCCTTCTAGTACTCTCTCGATGCCCCCCCATCTCCTTCCTCCTTGGAAGGTGTTGAACAAATGTGTTAGAGATGATACTTATAGGCAGTTTATCCACACCATGTGGGTCAACCTCCACAGGGGCCTTTGGCCTAAGATGGCTTTCTACACGGAGCACTTTCTGGAGTTGAAGGACGAAGTTATTGTCCGCCCTTCCTACTTATCCCACCACTAGTCTCATTCTCTCCAGAGCTCACTTGGCTTCTTTAGAGTGGGTTCTCATTGGCTTCGTTCTGAGACAGACGATTAGACTGACATAGAGCATAGGATTTGTCAACTTTGCAGCATTAGGGAGGTTGAGTCTGAGGCACATTTTATCTTCTTCTGCCCTTTATATTATGAGGTCAGAGGGAGGTTCTACTGTCTCTTCAAGGAGGTATGATTGCTCTCTACCTTCTTCAGGTACACTGATCAGAGGTGCCTTGCTCTTTACCTTCAAGAAGCCGTTAGGCTCAAAGACCGCACACTCCAACACCGACATCCAACGATGCTTCAATCTTGTAAACTCATCACCTCCTTTACTGCACTTCATTCGACGTGCGACACTAAGCAACAACTTGTCCTTGCTTTTGTTCTAGGTTTGTGAAGCCCAAGATGGGTTCTTAGCACCAACGGTCTTTATCTTCTAGGACTTCTCAAAGGCAACTTAGAGCTACATCTAGCCCCATGGTTTATCCTTAAGCACTGAAGTTCTTTGCGGTTGCTCAGGATCCTTAGTGGGGTTCTGGGGGTTTACCCCTTTCCCCCCTTGTTTTGTTTTTCTTTGTTCCTGTTCCTGCTTTGTTGCTTCTTTTGGATACCATTTGGTATCCTAGCTGTGGGCTTGCCCCTTTGTTTGTCTCGGTAGTCCCTTTGACCTTCTGTGGTCTTTTGTTGGACATTAATAAAATTATCTTATCTTATCTTATCTATCTAAAAGTATCAAAATTAATGACTTGATTGGCAGCTAGGTTAAGTCCGAGACTCCAAAGACATTGGAAATACATTCTTTTGTCAAGACTATCATCTCCACACGATTATGTGCCAGCGCCTTCCTACTTTGTGCATCATTTCTCCTTGCTACAGCTCTAATGAAGTTGACATCCACAAAAATATTTGGAACCATGAGCTTGGCTAAGTCGAGAAACCAAGCGTTTGACAATGGATATCAGGTTTGTCATTTTCTATACTAGTGCTTGAATAAGGACCACCTAGTTTCAGGGATATCAACATCTCTTCGCCCTCCTGCACGGTCTGACCATCTATTTTTGGTACTACCCAGACCACAAACATTCAGAGGCATCCTTGACGATCTTGGGAACTAAATAAACAAGTCTTCATCTAGTGCTTTTTTGAAGCGGATGGTTGGCCAGTGGAACAACTCATTTTGTTCAAGTTCAGAACTTAGGGTTTTTCTTGTTACAATTAAGGTTTATAAATTCTCCTTATTACAACCCTTTCTTTGGACAACTTAGAATTAAACCTCCGAACCTCAAGAACAAAAAATAACAGCAAATTGAACAATTTTGAGCATAAAATTACCACTTGAGCTTTGCTTGCAAACCCTAGTTTTCAAGTGAACACATCAGAGAGCTCTATTCTCTTGAAAATTAATGAAGCAAGTGAAATTAGACGTTATGACGACCCAAATGCACTATGTATTTCATCCCAATGGCCTAGAACCAGATTGGGAACAATCACTTCTGTGGCTCTGCCATTACTGCTTGTGTGCTTGAACAAAGTGTTTGTGACTAACTGTTCTGGAGTTTTAACTTGGACCATTAATTCTGTCTTGGTGCGACAAGGTCTACCACTTACTGTCAATGTTGAATTTGAAAATTCCGTTGTGGGTGCTGAAAGTCTTGGCCAATCAAAACTTGCCATTTGAGACGACATTTATCCATCTCATCATATGGACTGCACGCCTTTGTGTTGACCTTGTATACGTATTGTTATATCACGTGCTTGTGCCGTCTGCTGGGTCCCTCTTTTTTGACACCTTGAGGTTGTGCTCAATCAGCAAGTGGACCACATTATCATTCTGCTTGTTCGGCTGCGTGGTCGGTCCAAAGATACATGGCAGAAACCACCATAGGACAAGGTATAGTAGGATCTAACAGTCTGACTTCTGTAGCAGCACACGACCAATCAAGAACTGCCTTGCTAGACTTTCCTTTCACTTTGCTTCAGCGAAGTCTGGGGCTTGCTAGACAGGTGGCATGATAGTGCAGTAGCACAAGTCCGACTTAGTACAAACCTCTGGAGCCCATGGGCGCACGCTATGCTGCCAAGTGTCATTATTGTGCTTCCCTGCTCATGGACTATAGACATAGGCATATGATTGAAATATTAAATCTTGCGAGGATCAATCGCTAGGAGAAGGGGCTGGTGTTACGACAAACCTTGAGGTTATAACTTAAAACTTACCACGAGCTATTGCAAGTTATCAAAGAAATAGAACAGAAAAGAAACTAGGGCTTAGGGTGACTGTTAGGGTTTTTCATACTTAGCCAAAATGCAAGACTAGGACAGGGCTAAAAAACCTAGAAAATTGCAGGGGACTACAGGATGACTGTTAGAATAATGTTTAAGGCTACTCAAACAACTCTCAAGAAACTCAAATTATTCTTAGGAACCAATTAAATATTAACTGAATAGGGTGTAAGCTTAGAGGTAAGCAGGTTTCGATAAACGGACATTCTCTTTATCAGGAATAAAAGGGAAAACTAATAATTCTTTACGCTATTTGAATTACAGGTATTAGTATTCTGGGCTCAAGGATGATCTCTTTAGCCCCAAAACTAAAAAGAATGGAAAACATTGAAGGGATGGAATTCTTCAGAAAAACAGAACTTGGAGATCAAATAGAAGCTCTCTGGAATTTATTTATAATCATGGCATTTGAAAGTCATTGTGGATGAGGAAAGGATACTATTGAAGAAGTTTTTCATGTGGGCGTTTATTGGCAGTAGAAGTCAAGAGTTTGTGTCTTAAGACTGGGGATTGGGGATATAAATACGAGTTTCTCTCACAATTCAACCATTGTATGGAGGAGTTAGAACATGATTTGGTGCAATCTTCTCTCTGGAAGGCAGAATTTCTGACTGAGCCTTAATTTTCATCAAAGAGAACTACAATCAGTTAATTTTCTGAGTTTGTCGCCAATGCAGATTTAGACAGGTCTGCAGCTTAGGATGAGCTTCTCACTTTCTCGCTGTTGTCTTGAGTCTTGCCTATAGATCTTAAGGTGATAATATCTTTTCATGCAACTTGTCTCCAAAATGGAAAATCTTCTTATTGAAATGCAATGAAATGTGTCCGCCCAAAATAAAGGGGATGCTGACCTTAGGTAGAACTCAGCTATGAATATAATCTTGGATACAAAGCTTGTGTGGAGAAGTTGTGAAGGGCTTAATTGATTATGGAGTATAGCATTTCGAATTAAATATTTTGGTTTGTTGTCTGTTTTCCTAGGCCGGAGCTTGCCAGATGTTTAACCATAGGAGCATACCTATTTTCGTAGGCTGAAGCTTGCTAGATGTTTCAACCATAGGAGCATATATTGGGATCAAATTAACGAGAATCGGAATCGGCAAGGCTGAGTCGAATCGCGAATCGGCCACGAATTGGCAAATTAAAAAAACCCTAGATTTTAACAATTTAAAAAATTGCTGAGCCGATTCAATGGTTCATAAAAAATCGGCCAGAGTGAATCGAATCGCCAAACCAGCGATTCTGGTGATTCACTGGCAATTCTCGTTTCTATGATTGGGATTAAGTTGCAAAATCGTGAAATGACAATATTCCTAATTTTTTAGAAAAAAATTGCATTTTTTCATTAAATCGTTGACCGCCATTCTTTTGCTGATTTTTTCTGAATAGTTCGAGTTAAATGTGTCGATTTTCACCTACTTGTGTATTGCTGTTGTCAGTAGATTTTATACCCTCACATTTTTACTTTTTTTTGGATTTTCTTCTCCAGTTGGATTTGACATCTTACAGCATGACAGGTTTGCTGCACCTGTGATATTATATCCAGGTTATTTTTAGTTATTGATTATTGATGGTGATTTTTGTTTTGTTTTCAAAAAAAGTAAACATGAACCTCTTAATTGTGTTATGTGAAACCATGTGTAATGTGCAAGCTGTGAGTTGTATGTGGGATTGTCTATGTACAGCACAAACTGTTATTAATAGAGAAAATATAAAAGCAAATTCTATTAAAATTAGCCTTTTAAAAAAAATTAGTCTAAGCACCTAGTGAAGACCATTTAAATGTCAAACTATTGAACTACTGAGTTTTTTTGAAGAGTGAAGCCTTGTGGGGGGTGGGGATTTACAAGCTTGAGGTCAAGCAATGAGCTTCAAGAAGACTATGACAACTATTGTAATTAGTAGTCAACAAACAATACGATTTCAGTCCTTTGCTTTGTTAAAACTTCTAATCACATTGGAGGCTTTTGTCCAGCAAAAGAGGTGGTGAGATTTAAGCAGATACCAATTTGAAGTAAAATGAATAATATTTATATTGTTGGTGAACGATATGTTGTCATTGTGTTGAAACATTTGAAGTGTTTAAAGTGGCTTAGGTTACTTGGTTTAAGTGTTTTAGACTTATTCCATAAAATGAAGATAACATTGACTTAAATAACAAGATAAAAGACTAATATTAAGGTTGCTCAAATGCATCATAGATATTTGGGTTGTTATCCATTGGGAATGATATCAATCTTACAAATTTACTAATATCTGTATAAAATAATTTGGGAATGATAACAACCTAATTAACTTTACATTTGAGCTACATTTGTGAAGATTGATAATGCTCTTAGAATTTCTGTATTCTTCTAAACTCTTATGTTCTCACTTGAAAACGTTTCGGATGTATGATGGTTGTTCAAATGTTCTTAACCACATTGGTCAGTTGTATGTGAGTTATTACACTCTTTTTCGATGTGAAACTTTAAAAATATCTGCATAAAATAATGTCCGTGGATTTGCAAGTGCAGTGGAGATGTAGATTCTGCGCTATCCATATTCTAATAATAGTCCTTATTGTTGATAGTAATAATGGAACTTTACTTATTCTTGATAGTGCTTTCCTTGTTATAGTCATTAGACAACAGTGTTTAGTCCTATAAGTGAGTCGTGTGAGCACAACTTGAACTAACATCTTCCAAGTCAAGATGGCTTAGAGAGTGTCATGACCCCATTAATGTATGTACAATAATATTTTATGGAAATTGATCAAAACAATATTAATTATCAATAGAATAAAATATTGACTTTTAATCAAATAAAATATGAGTATTAATATTGATAATTAACCAATAAATAATTTATACATAATAGAAATATTAATTATCAATACTAAATAAGATATATGAATATTAATAATTATTTAATAAATAAAATATATTGATCACTTATATGCAATAGAATCAAATATTAATTATTAATTAATATCAAATTGATACTAAATATAATATACGAATATTAATCAATAGATATATAAATAAAATATTAATCATCTATACATAAAATATATCATTTATATATTGTTTTTAACATATAAATTGTTTTATTAACATTAACATCAAACACAAGCCAATTAACAAAACATCACGTATAAACATCGCATCCGTTCAAAATCCCAAATATTTAATAAGGGAAAATAACATTGGAATAACAAGGAGGAATAAGATTGAAATAAGATATCCATATCTTTTGAATACAAAAGGAGATTGGGGGAGAAATCAATAGGAACATCAGCAAGAATAGGATCTGACCACAAAATCCACGTGATCACTGAGCGAACACCAAACGAGCCGACCCTTATCACGTTACCTCCGTTTCATATAGTTTTCGAGAGGGAAGGAAAGAGTCAACGGAAAGGACAATACAATGCGAAGTGGTTGAAGAGTCGATAACCACTGGAAAGGCACCAGCGTAGAAGAACAGGCCGAACACTGTTGCATCAGTGAATTCTTAATTGCAGTAGACTTAGCATAGCCAAAAGAGTCGAGTATTGTACCATCAGTGAGCCATCAGTTGCAGCCTCAACACGTAAGCTACAGGTAAGTATATTTGTTCTAAATTTATCTCACATAAGATGTGCGCACCTCACACAAGAATTCATAAAACGAATCCCATCCCAGCCAGCATACAATTACTAACACCCGTCAAAATGATAACTCACAGAAGAGCCCAGAAATAAGATTAAAATAAAAATAGATACATTCAATCTCAGCATTGTGGAATAAGACTAGGTAGGTAAGAGGGTAGGGCTGATGGCTAAGGCAAGAGAGGAATTGGGCTTAAACCAATCGAGTCGTGGGACCCCACTACAATGTCATCCAAAGGATTGACATGATTGAATATAAGGTTAAGCAGATCCTCATAGAAGTCACCAAGGAGGAGCTTTGGACTATGAGCCAAAGTCCTTCCAATAGACTTAATGAGATCTTCCTTAACCAACTCAGATATAACTAAATCATTATTAATAATAACATCACAAGAATTGACCTATGAACTAATCATAACATCCTCTAAAAACTTGTGTTTAAACATGCTACAGGAAATCAATATATATAGATGACAGGGGATATTACAGTGGTATCAGAGCAAACCTTCTTGCCATCCTGTGCTAAATAGTTTATGAAAACATATCAGAGAAAGGGTAAGAAAATGAGCGACCAACTAAGCAACGAGATAAGGGCCTTCATGGAACAAACTACCCAATCCACCCAAGCCCTCATGGAACAAAACCAACTTCTCCTCAAAGCCATACAAAGTATGAGTAATAATATATCTAGACCCAACCAAACTAATGGAAGGGATGCAAATTCCAATCACTCTGAAAACAACCACAACCTTTCTCCAAGATTATCCTACCCAAGACCATCAAGACCTTTCTTTTTACCTAGAGAAAACCCAAAAGAAGAAGGATAGGGAAATTAATCTTCTAGAGATAATGTAGATGAAATATTAGAAGCATATTCTAGATTGGCTCCTAAATTAAGGAATCATACATCCTTTAAAGAGTATTATGATGCCAAGATGAAAACTAATAAGAAAAGGAAGCAAGTTGATAAAAACCTTAAAGAAAAAATTAATAAAGTAACTACCCAATTTTGATGGAAGTGAAAAAATCTCTGCCCGTGCCTGGATCTAGAAACTTGATACATATCTATCACTGAGCCCCATGACCGAGGAAGACGCAATCAAGTTCGCTGTGCTCTATCTAGAAGGAACAGCCCATGAATGGTGGCATTATGGACTTATTACCCAGAATCATCGACTTATTACTTCATACAAAGATTTCACCCAAAAACTCATCAAAAGATTTGATTAAAGACATCGACAATGGTACTTCAAGGAGCTAACCTAGCTAAAACATAAAGGAACAGTAGAAGAGTTTGCGAATGAATTTCAAAAGTTGTCAGTTATGGTGCCTGAAATCTCACAAGAAAGGCTCATGTACCTATTTATAGAGTGATTAAAGGAATCAATCCGAAGCACCGTTAGTGCTTTTGAACCTACGAACTTATGCGAGGCAATCTCTAAAGCAAAGAAATTTGATACTCAAGCATCTAAGGATCACTTCAAAAACTTCCCAGCAAAGGAAGAAAAACATAAGAAAGAAACATCAATCAAAAGGCCATGTTACTTCTGCAAAGAACCTTGGGAGAGAGGTCACAAGTGCAAAGAAATGGAGATAGAAAGACAACACAAGGAACTGAGGAGGAAGAACCTATGCTTCAAATGCAAGGAACCTTGGGGACCCCACTACACATGCAAGAAAGGGAGCCATATGTATAATGTAGAAGAAGCAGACAAAGAGGGTCCATAAAAAAAACTAGAATAGAGAAAGAAGACCAGGGATCTCTCGCAATGATCTCTCAAGTTAATGAAAATCGACCTTTTAGAATCAAAGGTACCCTCAAGGGACAAGGGGTAATTGCCTTAGTAGACAGCAGGGCTTCGCATGACTTCATTAGTAAAAATCTTGTGACAAAAAGGAAGTTAGAAATGAAAAACTTTAAAGGATTCAAGGTGGCTCTAGCAAATGGGAACATTGATCAATGCACACACATTATACCGTAGCTAGAAATCACTTTTGGAGAACACACTGTTAAGAGAGACTTCTATGTGGTGAATCTACAATATGACGCAATTCTAGGGATGCCTTGGATACACTTGTTGGGGCATTTTACTATGGACCATCCAAACCTAGAAATCTGCTTTAAACATGAAGGAGAGGAAATTACTCTTAAGGGTCTACCCAACGATCACCCAAGATAGTCTCATGTAACAGAATGGAGAGAATATTCAGACATAACCAAGGCGAATGGGTTACACAGTGTATGATTTTGGACAAATCTTGACCCCAAGATCAAACAATCCTTGAAGATATCCAACCTATCTTAAGGAAGCACAAAAGGATCTTCGAAGACATTCCCTCGGGACTTCCCCCTAAAAGAAGATTTGAGCATAGCATAGAATTGGAAGCAGGTGCCAAGCTTGTCATTACCACCCCTTACAGACATCCCCACAAGTTTAAGGAGGAAATTGAAAAGACTATCAAGGAACTGTTAGAAATGGGACACATTCAACCTAGCACCAGTCCCTTTGCATCTTCAGTAGTATTGGTAAAAAAGAAGGATGGAACATTTAGGATGTGTATAGATTACAGAGTCCTCAATAAGAAGACTATTAAAAATAGATATCCCATACCTAGGATTGATGAGCTAATCGATGAACTACATGGAGCCCGATATTTCTCAAAAATTGACCTAAGGTCAGGATATCATCAAATACGAATGAGAGAAGAGGATGTGCATAAAACAGCTTTTAGATGTCATTACGAGCATTTTGAATTTTTAGTCTCACCATTTGGTCTCACCAATGCACCGACTACCTTACAATCATGTATGAATCACATTTTCCAGAAGCAGTTAAGGAAATTTCTACTTGTATTCTTTGATGACATCCTCATTTATAGTAAAACATGGGAAGAACACCTCAGACACATTGAAGAAGTCCTAAGCATCTTGGAAACAGAATTACTATTTGCCAAAGCATCGAAATGTGAATTTGGACTTGAAGAGATTCTTTATTTAGGCCACAAAATCGACTCCGTAGGGGTTAGTGTTGATGATGATAAAATTAAAGCCATTAAAGAATGGCCAAAACCTAAGACCCTAACTCAACTTAGGGGATTTGTGGGATTATGTAGTTACTATAGACACTTTGTCAAAGCGTTCTCCAGAATAGCTGCCCCCTTGATAGATTTAACTAAGAAAGGAGCCTTTATGTGGAGTGACACGACACAACAAGCATTTGAGAAATTGAAAGAGGCCATGAGCACATGCCTGGTATTGGCTATCCCAGATTTCACAATATCTTTCGAACTTCAATGTGATGCTTCAGGAGAAGGAATAGGAGCTGTCCTCATGTAGAGTAAACAACCAATTGCTTTCGAAAGCCGCAAGCTTACAAATATGGAGAAACATTACTCCATCTATGACAAATAAATCTTGGCAATAATGCATGCTCTGGCCAAATTTAGACAATACCTAGTATGTGGAAAATTCCATGTTAAAACAGGCCATAATAGCTTAAGATTCTTTATGAACCAAAAGGACCTTAATGACCGTCAGCAAAAATGGGTTAGTAAAATTCAGGCTTATGATTTTGATATCGAGTATGTCAAAGGTACTAATAATGTGGTAGCTGACGCCTTATCCCGCCGGGGTTACTTAAATACCATAACCAACATTGTGGGGGAGTGGAAGGTTGCCATCACAACAGAATATGCAAAAGATCCCCAGGCCAGTGAGATGTTTGAAGGGTCAATAACCAATGATGATTTGAAGATAATGGATGAACTCATTTTATACAAAGGAAGCATATTCCTTGTTCCTAACTCAAAAGTGAAGGGGAAAATTATGAAGGAATACCACGATATTCCCCTAGCAGGGCATCGAGGATTCTATAAGACCTATAAACAAATAAGAGAAAGGTTCTCCTGGAAAGGTCTTAAAAAGGACATGTTGAAATACGTCCAAGAGTGTATGATCTGTCAGAGAAATAAAGCAGAGCAAAACCCTCATGTAGGACTTTTGCAACCACTACCCATCCCTGAACAAAAATGGGAAAGCATTTCAATGGACTTCATCACAGGGCTCCCTAAGGGACAAGGAAAGGATTGCATCTATGTGGTAGTTGATCGACTAACTAAGTATGCTCATTTCTTTGCGATAGCAACTGATTACAAGGCCCCACAAATAGCCGAGGTTTTCTTCAAAGAAATATTTAGACTCCATGGAGTACCAAGAAACATAGTTAGCGATAGGGATAGTCGGTTCCTAAGTCAATTCTGGTAGGAGCTATTTCGACTCACAGGAACAAACTTAATCCCTAGCACCAGTTACCACCCCCAGATAGATGGACGAATAGAAATCGTCAACAAGTAGATAGAAGGCTACCTCCGGAATTATGTCACTGGCCAGCAGAGAACTTGGATCAAATGGTTACATTTAGGGGAATATTGTTACAACACTACTCATCACATGTCAATCAACATGAGTCCCTTTGAAGCATTATATGGATACAAGGCTGTCTCCTTTGGGAACCTGATCTCTATGGATAGTAAGGTACCAAAGGCTAAAGACTTTATGCAACATAATATGGATTTGTTAAAAACCTTAAAAGATAATCTTCACCATGCTCAAAATCAACAAAAGATCTATGCCGATCGGAAATGCATCGAGAGGACATTCGAAGTTGGAGATATGGTTTTCTTAAGGCTCCAACCTTACAAACAAACTTCAATCAAAGAAAGCGGAGCAGAAAAGTTAAAACCTAGATTCTATGGGCCATACAAGGTCTTAAAAAGATGCAGAGAAGTGGTCTATGAGATCGAGTTACTAGAAGGCAGCAAGATACACAACATTTTTCATGTATCCAGACTCAAGAGAGTCCTAGGGCAACAACTCAATCCATGCACTGAACTACCCCCTCTAGATGATGAAGGAAAACTCATTCTGGAACCCAAAGTTATCCTGGATAGATGCGAAAGGAGGTTGAGGAATAGAATTATTTCAGAATGCCTAGTAAAATGGAAAAATCTACCGGAGGAAGATGCCACATGGGTGGGAGAAAAAACCGTTTCTCACTCGACAATTGCTTGAGGAAAAGCAAATTCAGGAGGGGCAGACTGTCATGACCCCATTAATGTATGTACAATAATATTTTATGGAAATTGATCAAAACAATATTAATTATCAATAGAATAAAATATTGACTTTTAATCAAATAAAATATATGATATTAATATTGATAATTAACCAATAAATAATTTATACATAATAGATATATTAATTATCAATACTAAATAAGATATATGAATATTAATAATTAATCAATAAATAAAATATATTGATCACTTATATGCAATAGAATCAAATATTAATTATTAATTAATATCAAATTGATACTAAATAAAATATACGAATATTAATCAATAGATATATAAATAAAATATTAATCATCTATACATAAAATATATCATTTATATATTGTTTTTAACATATAAATTGTTTTATTAACATTAACATCGAACACAAGCCAGTTAACAAAATATCACGTATAAACATCGCGTCTGTTCAAAATCCCCCAAATATTTAATAAGGGAAAATAACATTGGAATAACAGGGAGGAATAAGATTGAAATAAGATATCCATATTGTTTGAATACAAAAGGAGATTGGGGGAGAAATCAACAGGAACATCAACAAGAACAGGATCCGACCACAAAATCCACGTGATCACTGAGCGAACACCATACGAGCCGACCCTTATCACGTTAGCTCCGTTTCATAAAGTTGTCGAGAGGGAAGGAAAGAGTCAACGGAAAGGAGGACAATATAGTGCAAAGTGGTTGAAGAGCCGATAACCTCTGGAAAGGCACCAGCGTAGAAGAACAGGCTGAACACTGCTGCATCAGTAAATTCTTAATTGCAGCAGAAGCACGTAGACTCAGCATAGCCAAAAGAGCCGAGTATTGTACCGTGAGTGAGCCATCAGTTGCAGCCACAGCACGTAAGCTACAGGTAAGTATATTTGTTCTAAATTTATCTAACATAAGATGTGCGCACCACACACAAGAATTCATAAAACGAATCCCATCCCAGCCAGCATACAGTTACTAACACCCGTCAAAATGATAACTCACAGAACAGCCCAGAAATAAGATTAAAATAAAAATAGATACATTCAATCTCAGCATTGTGGAATAAGACTAGGTAGGTAAGAGGGTAGGGTTGATGGCTAAGGCAAGAGAGGAAATTTCCTCTCTTGGGCTTAAACCAATTGAGTCATGGGACCCCACTACAATGTCATCCAAATGACTGACATGATTGAATATAAGGTTAAGCAGATCCTCATAGAAGTCACCAAGGAGGAGCTTTGGACTATGAGCCAAAGTCCTGCCAATAGACCTAATGAGATCTTCCTTAACCAACTTAGATATAACTAAATCACTATTAATAATAACATCACAAGAATTGACCTATGAACTAATCATAACATCCTCTAAAAACTTGTGTTTAAACATGCTACAGGAAATCAATATATATAGCTGACAGGGGATATTACAGAGAGATTGAATTCTCAAGCTCTTGATATTGACCCAACGAAGACATCTCAGATATTGACCCATCATGAAATGACAATGATTCTTGTAGTGAGAGTAGGCAGGGTGTTTATATATAGTAATTTGTCCATATCATGGTTCTGATGTACATAATCCTCTGCAAAAGACAGCCTAGTACATACATCTGTATGTTTTATATACCGAAAATCATAAGATAGAGATGTAATGATCTTTAGCATACTATTTTGGTAAGACCATGCATGGTCTTTGACAACTAGTTTAGTAAAAGACCTTGCGTGTCTGTAATAGACAGTTTTGTCTTCTCAAATGATTTTGTAAATCCTTTTTGTAGAGGATCTTTAATACAAAAAGATAAAATTCCAAGCCTCAAAGGACGAACAAAAAGATTTAAAGATCAAATGACATCCTACAAAACTCGGTTCGCTGATAATGATTATTAGTGGTGTGGCAAAAGGGAATCTTGGGCAGGCTAGTGGAGGATGTCTTTAGAAAGGTGCCAGAGGTCAATCTTTTCTCATAGCATTAGACTACAATATAGATACAAACAATATGGTAGAACGGGAAGCAATGCTGTGGGGAGTGGAGGAGACGTTGAAGAGTGGATGACAAAAACTAAGACAAAGGGTAACTCGAAATTGATTGTTGAATACATGAACTACAATATGTCTAAATCTTGACTACTTGACACAATAATACTAAGTAGCCGATCCTGGTTCTTGTTTGGATTGAGATTCTGGGATTCAACAATTTTTTTTGGGGGCAGATTCTGGTACCATGGGTATATAGATAGACATTTTCAATATATATATATATATATATATATATGTATATATGTATGTATGTATATTCATAGATTCATACATGTAACATGTTAATGTTCACATCATTGGTTTAAAACTTCAAAGTTCAAACATATAAATATGATAATAAGAAGTTAGAAGCGTTTTATGTGGGTCTTAGTCCTTCATTGTGTTCATGTTCGAAGAAAAATTGTATAGCTGTAGAACAAAGCAAAAATGGTGAAAAATGCTTGAGAGATGGTCAAGGACCAAATGTATGCTTTATTGGTCGAATTAGGGTTTAGAGGCTTTTTAGATTTTTAAAAAAGTAAAAAATTGGCATGTGGGGCCCATTTTTGGGCACCCACATGCTCAGATTCTCGCAGATTCCTCTATATTCTGGCAGGATTTTGGATGGGATATGGATTCTCTGTGGATTCTGCAGCGCAGAATCCACATAGAATCCGGAATCCCATTTGGAATCCTGTTGGAATCCGGGTGGAATCAGGATCCAGATCGTACCAGAATCAGGATCCGAGGCATATCAGAGGGATTCAGTAATGTAACAATAATATCTAGAGCTAAAGTCTGCAAGAAAACTTGACAATATCTTCTTCACTTACATAAAAAGAAAAGAGAGTCACGTTGAAGATTAGGTTGCCAATCAATGTGTTGAAATGGAAGATAGATCTAGATTCTAAACATGAGTAAATAGATCTTCATATGTGGTTAAATGTTATTGGTGTAGGACGTATAAGGGAATGAAGCAAGTAAAGTTTGATAATGGGTAGGATCACAATGCAATATCATAGCATCTTGCAGAATATCATTCCTAATATAGGATTATTAATACCTAAGGTACAATATTCCTAATGCACTAAAAACGGCACTACATCCCATCATTTCTTCGGTTGGTTACATGGTAGTTGAAGAACTTTTACAACCCACGATAGATGATGGTGACCATGGTGCATCTGGACCATATAGAGAAGACATGCAATCAATGAAGGCGGGGATAACTCTTGGTTTTAATGGCCCCCATTGTTATTATGTTTGGGAACTTTCTTTGGCCACATATGCACTTGTTGGGTCTTCTAAAGGTAGTGATAATTTGAATATGTTGGTGATAAAGGGAAGTGTGTTAGTGAAGTGTTCATCGATTTCATTGAGAAAAGGGTGTAGAGGGAAATAGAGGGAGGAGGATGAGATGTGAACAAGGTGGTAGAGAATTTTGTGGAGCATATGGAGAAAGACAAAACTAGTTTTGAATTGTGTAGTTTTGGTTTTGAGGATGTTGAGTCTAGGGAAGGATATGAATAGATAGTTGAGAATTGGAATTTGAGAGGACATGGGATCATTGCTGGTGGAACCAGGGTTGATTATTGATAAAAGAAATGTTAGTAGAGACAACTTGATCTTGGCTGATCCAAGGATTCACTCCAATTAATATAGAGGACAAGAGGGGGGCTGGGTAATTGAATGAAAGTGCCCCAAAAATGCATTAACAAGTTGAGAAGTCTCACCCAAATAGGAGTAATAGCAAAAGTTTCTATTAAGGTGTTGAATTTAGGGTGCCATGGTTTCATGTATTGTAGAATTTCTTCTAAGCTAAGGGCCTCAATGAAGTAGTAGCACTTTAGTTAGGATTTTAACAATAAAATTATCAAAAGAGAAACTGCTTTGACTATATATAGAAGCACTCATCGATTACATGAGCATAAGGAAACAACATTTATATTTATATCTAGATGTATTATGTATATTGTCAAGTGTAAACAAAATTCATGGATTATGAAATCCATGGCATCAAAACAATATCAAATCTAAAAGTACACGCTAATGGCTTAGAGGGGCATACATCACTTGTGCCAACATTCATAACTATATGACAAGCCTTGTGTAGGAATTTTGTGATAGGTTCTCAATGATGATGTGGTCATGATATTTTCTTATGACTCCGTAGACCCATCATCCAAGGAGTCTAGTCGTGCTCTATCCTCCTCCTATGTTGTGGCTAGCACCTCTACATCGTGATCTACTTGATTAACCCATGCATGGTCTTCCTTGTCGAAGATGGGATCCTCAACCTTAGTAATCTAATCTAGTTGTGGAACAATCTCCACTAAAGTAATGGGAGATAAGTTTGTGCTCAATATTTGTTTGTGACAGATGTGAATGTTTTAATGAACATGAACAAGATCATTCAACCTTTGGATTGACATCCTGTTGTGCTTTTTGGAGTGAATGTGCTCAATTATAGTAGCATTCTGGTTCATTGCATGGTTGGATCAAGCCACAAATTGCAATCCACCAAATATTTTACATACTTGTCCAGCTTTGAGTTTTAAGCTCAACAAAAATGTATAAAAGGAGATTTATTTTTTTAAAATTTTAAGCTTAAATTATGCTCTTAATAAACTTGCATGGTTGAAATGTTGTTCGAGTTGTTTTGCATATGTCTCGTGCAATTGTATGGATATGTCTCAAATATTGTTTTCACTTCAAGTTGAGGATTGAGTACCATCCATTCTATGATCATATAGATCCCACACAAAACCTCTTCTTGACCTTGAAATCTGGATGAAATCAGAATTCCAGATCTAGGAAATAGGCATCTGCATGTGTGAGTTTGTGAAGCTAAAAGTGCCATCATTGCTCAATGATGTCCCACATCGAACAATACTTATCTTCGACCTTATCATAAATGGATCTTATTGCCTTCATGGCCCTACCCATGCCTTCATATATACAACCCATTGCGGGCTTCTCCCTATTAGCAACTTGAAGGAAAACAACTAAAGTCTTTGTGAATTGAAATTATTATTAAACATAAATATAAATAAGTGTGAACAAAAATAAACAAACAGAATGGAAATACAAACAAAAATATAGTGGAAATATCAAATATGATTTAATCTCTAGTTTCTCTTTCATTGGAAGCTAGAAGCTATGCTCATGAAAAATCCAATGGGGTCTTAGCATGTGCTGATATAAACCACTTCTTAGTAACAATCATGCGCTTCAAAGCAGCCTCTGACTAAAGCAAAGATTGTAACATGATAAAGTTTGTTGCAAAGTGGGTTAATCCAAAATGAGCTAACTCCTTCCTATATGCCCTATTCGAGGGGCAGGCAGCCGGACATGCGCCCTAGTACACCTGATCTCTTGGGATTGTAATGGAAGTCTCTAAGAAATTCCTACATCCTAGGGATATGTTGAATGCATTCCCTCCACTATTCCCTGTCCCAATGAATGCACAACTTGCCAAAATTGGTTGAATTTGTTTAGTGACTCATGTTTGGAGGATCTTGCGAAAATCTAAATAATATCAACATTAATGACTTGCAGAAAGAAACCTGCAAATGTATTTCTGTTGAAAAATATATCTGTAACTGTATTATCTGCATTTTCATATGTAAATACAATGCGTTTTTAAACATATGCAAACACACTGCCTTTCTATACTTATGTGTTTTGAGGACTTTAGCGCTGCTTATGGCATTAGATACATTAGTCTAACTCATAAACAACTTTGAGTTTATGGTTGAATTTTTATTGAATTTGAAAGTTTCATTTATGAGTAATTTTCCAGATACACATCAACATTCAAAAATTATGGCAGTAGGTAATGAGTATATGAAGGGATTGATGAGATTATTTTGAAAATCATAGACAATAACTCCTTGTTACCCCAAAGTCTATTCTTTCATTCTTACTTGGAAATAATTGTGGAATTAAGTTGCCCTTGGAAACAATTACTTGAGTTTTCCAGCATCTTTTTGAAACAGTGAAAATGTTGAATATTATGATTAGTATTTGTTTCCATTTTCATCCTCTGCTAAAGCCAGCTGCTACCAACTGCATTGCTTTTGATTTTCTTCTTGGTTGGGTAGAGCATTTTAAAATTTTAATTGAACCTATCTTATTGACATTTTAGTATTTTCTAATTTTTTTGTATTGATTGACTACATTATGTGCGTTATCATTCCTGGATATGGATATGACATGATTTTTTCTCTTTTGCAGCTGGAGGACTCCTGAACGCTACATTTGGAAATGCCACAGAGATGATCATTTCAATTTATGCTCTAAAAAATGGAATGATTCGAGTTGTGCAACAGTCATTACTTGGCTCTATCTTATCAAATATGTTGCTTGTGCTTGGATGTGCCTTCCTTATGGGTGGCATTGTTCATAATAAGAAAGAGCAAAGCTTTAACAAGGTAAACAGAAGGCTAGTGTAAAATGCTCAAGTTTAGTAGCTTTGGAACAATTTTTTTTTTTTTTATGCAGTGGATAAAGGTAATTTACCATATATTTGTTCTACAGGCCGCTGCTGTTGTCAACTCAGGATTGCTATTGATGGCAGTGATGGGCCTACTTTTTCCAGCTGTGCTACACTTTACACACACAGAACGGCATTTTGGACGATCTGAATTAGCTCTTTCTAGGTTTAGCAGCTGTATCATGCTTGTGGCATATGCATTTTATCTTGTATTCCAGCTGAAGAGTCATAGAAATCTTTATGATCCTATAGATGAGGTCAGTTGTTGATCTATTTTACATATACTTGCTGTAGTTCAACTCAATATCTGTTTAAGCCCGATTGCTTTAGGTTCTCCTATAATTTTTATAAAATGTGGAACCCCACACAACCTCATATGCAAAGTCAGGTATTAGTCTAGCATGAGAAAAGAACTATATGCTGCTTTTTAGGAATGGATGATTTTGATGGATTTAATTGGTTTTGCAAAGTTGGTCCATAAATTGAATGTGATATTTTTAATCTACAAATTTACTTTCATTTAGCACTTGAAATCCTTTACCAAATTTGGATTTTTTGAATCAAATCTGGCTGGATCTGAATTTTTCGATCTGCTGGGTTTGACCTATTTGGTCTACCCTTATAATTCCTATAGGAAATTTATCAATTTTAATTTAAAATTCCAGGTTTCTGAATTATTTTTACCTCCCAAATGAATCAAATTTTTCTAACCTGGTAACCATGCTTAAAACTGAAAATTATTCTGTATGCGAGCTAGAGAGTAGGGGGACTAACTATTTTATATCACATCGTTTTTTAACTTTTTGTCTTTGTTGATTTTATCTCAAATAGCTGTCTGACAAAAAAGTAGAAGAGAATGGTTTTCAGGATACTATATGGAAATTAAGAGCATTACCATTGAGACACTTGTCACAACAAATCCTTAAATGGAAACTAGATTTCCATTTGTCAATTTATGTGGCATTAATGATATTATGTAATTTCCCTTTTACTCTGTAGCGCTGCGTGAATGTTCTGGAGTATTTGTTAGCAGTTAGGTAGGAAATAGTAAGTTGATGTTCTGTCAGCAAGTTTTTTTACTTTTTGTCTTTGTTGATTTGATCTGTCTGACAAAAAAGTAGAAGAGAATGGTTTTCAGGATACTCTATGGAAATTAAGAGCATTACCATTGAGACACTTGTCACAACAAATCCTTAAATGCAAACTAGATTTCCATTTGTCAATTTATGTGGCATTAATGATATAATGTAATTTCCCTTTTACTCTGTACTGCTGCGTGAATGTTCTGGAGTATTTGTTAGCAGTTAGGTAGGAAATAGTAAGTTGATGTTCTGTCAGCAACTAGGTTGTAATTGGTCTGTCAACATAGGTGTAGCATAGTTGGAACCAAAGTAACAAGAATCGGAATCGGCAAGGCCAAATTGAATTGCGAATCGCCCATGAATCGGAATCGAATCAGCCACGAATCAGCAAATTTAAAAAACCCTTGAAATTTAGAGATTTTAACAATTTAAAACTTATTTCATGCACCCTTTATTGAATATAACTTAAACACACTATAACATCATCAAATAGAAGCTAACATACATAAACAAGGAACATGAATGATAAATCCATCACATACGTTACACGTAAAATGTAAATTGTAGCTGAACTCTGAAGTAAATAGAAATCATAGAATCATAATGAGTCAAATCATAGAATGTATGTAAGATGAAGATCCATAAGACATCAAATCATAAATGTATGTAAGATGAAGATCCATGAAACGTATGTCTAGCAGTATCTGTCAAGTGTAAACAAAATGAAAAAACAAGGCTCTAGCTCAAGCCTCATCCTCATCATCATCCTCAAGCTCGGCCGCAGCCTCAGCCTTTGAGTATCGTGTCTGCCTTCTACAAAAGCGTCTAAGGTAGGTCCTAGATGACTGCTAAGCCATAGCCCCCGCATGTAAGATGGGCTCACAAACAACTTCACTAGGGCTTGTGTCCGTGCGTGCGTGTGTGCGTGTGCGTCTGCTAGTGCTTGAATGTGCTCTAGCCGCCTCCTCTGCCATGGCCACCATCTCAGCCTTTCTATCTACTTGGTCAACCCACACATGTTCTTTCTCAGTGAAGACCGGATCCACAGCCTTAGTGAGCCACTCTGATTCTGGATCAATCTGCTCCAGAATGATTGGAGAGGAGTCAGTGCCCAAAATTTGTCTGATCTTAAGAGGGAGGTTGTAATGAACAAAGACAAGATCATTCAACCTCTGCACAGACAACCTATTTCTCCTCTTCGAGTGGATATGCTCTAACATGGACCAATTGTGCTCACATCTAGAAGCGCTGCTTGGCTGACTCAGAATATGGATGGCAATTTTTTTGAAGTTTTGGGGTTGTGGGCCCAAACATTTGCCACCATCTATCTGAAATAAGGGAAAACAAAAACAATTAGTCTCATTTACAAAATTACAAATTTAAAATTACAAAATCAAAAATTAAAATGCACAATTTATAAGCCATAAACTTAAGATTCAATAATATATTATTTTTACCTGGCTGTAGTGATGTCCAAGTATCTATGGCCATCTTGTTAGAGAACATTGGCCCTTCTTTATTATTGAATTTGTCTAGCTCAATGGTTGTAGCTAAACTATCCTCATCACTACTTAACCTCTGGATCACTGTATATAGGCCGGTGAGAACCTCCTCATCCGCCTTGAAGTTAGGACGGAAACGAAATGCTGGATTCAGATAATAAACTGCAACATGGATGGGTCGGTGGAGCTGATTCTGCCATCTCCTATCAATGATCTCCCAAATAGGGGCATACTTCTCCTGCACTCGTGCATACTGGGCTCTAATGGCCTCCTTGGCCCTATCCATGCCCTCATATATGTAGCCCATAGAGGGCTTCTCCCCATCAGCAGTTCGTAGGAGAGATACGAGGGGCTCAGTGACCTGCATATAATGTAAAAAATACATTTGAGTCAAAACTTAAATATAAAACTAAAAGTAAAACTAAATCATTAAAGTTTTAAACAATTAAATAATAAATATTAAATACTAAATACTAAATGTTAAATTGTAAGAATTTTACCTCAAGGATTTCTTTAGCAGGTTTCCAAAAACCATTCTCATTAAAGATGCAATTCGCCACATCTACCCCTACAGTGGTCGTAGCATAGGAGGATGTAGTTCACTCCCGCCCAACAAACATTTTCCTCAAATCGTCCCTTGATGTCAACAAGGACTGCAGTGTGATGAAATTTGAGGCAAACCTCGTGATGCATGGATGAGCTAACTCCTTGCCTCCTGTGTACTCCCTCATTGTGCTAAGAACGAATGCATGATTGTAGATAAACTTGCATATATTCTTCGCCCTTTCTACGCATGATTTGATCCACTCAAGCTTGCCAATTTCCTCCAACATGAGGTCAAGGCAATGTGCCGCACAAGGAGACCAAAATATGGTGGGGTGCCTCTCCATCAAAAGTTTACCTACAACAATTTTAAATTAATTATAAATTTAAACATGTTAGGAAACCTAGAATTAGAAAAGTTCAAATAAATTTAATTTTTAAAACTTGAAAAGTTAAAAGTTTACCTACAACAACATAACTTGCTCCATTATTCGTCACCACTTGCACCACATTTTCTTCCCTCACCTCTGTTATGACTTCCTCAATAACCTCACATAAGTATATGAGTGGAAGCATCAATTGATTTGAGGAACATGGTATATCCTACAAAACAATGAATTATCATGGATCATCAACAAATTAGCAATCAACAAATCAAAATTTAAATTATTCAATCACGATTCACAATTCACAATGCATGTAGGAAAGTAGACTGTAGAATGATCAATCACCTCCACGGGAAACAAGAAAATTGAGTAGTGTTCTATTCCTCCTATCCGTCCAACCATCAGTCATGATGGTGCAACCCTTTTCAATCCACTCCTTTCGATGGTCCTTAAGCTCAACCCTCATATTCTCAACCATTTCATCTAAGAGGTATCCACTCAACTCAGCCTCAGTTGGGGCTTTAAAGCCCAGACCACAAATAGCAACCGCATCTACCATGTTTTGCCAATAAGGAGCCCTGTCACAAATAGATTATGATTAGAAATTTAGATGACAAATCATAATGATATAATTAAAATTTAACTTTAAACTTGAAGAAAATCAATAAAAATTGAATCAATTACCTGGTTGCAATAAATGGAATGTTGCAAAAGTACCAAAATTTGCAAATTTCTTTTTTGGTAGCATCATGAATCTCCTTGTTCAAACCCATGCCCTCAAGCGTGGGTTGTGAGCCAGGAGTAGTGTGGGGCACAAAGTAACTATCCAATTTGTTCTTCCGCACTTTAGGCTGCAATAGGCCACTAGACTCAATATGAGAATAAGAACGACTAGCACTAGCACGAGCACCAACACTAGGATGAAAAGGAGGCCTGGAAGAACCTTCTCCAACACAACCTACGAATGCGGACTCTGATGCAGATGCAAATGCAAATGCGACTATGGGAACATGGGAGCCAATAGCCCTTATCCCTTCTAGTTGCCTTTTCTTATCTATTTTCTCTTGTTCAAATTTTTCTAATGCCACTAAACAAGTGCGTTTTGCCTCAACTATTTGTTTAGTGCAAATTGTAGTATCATGTCCAAGTATACCAGCAATGTGGAATTTGAATCTATAAATGCTACCAGAATTTATTTCTTTACAAAACATACATTTTGTTTGAAATTTTGTTCTTTCAGGAAAGTCTTCGGTTTATTTCCAACACTCATCTTTTTTACCCATTGTGGAAAATGAAAATTAAGGCTGCTACAATAAGAAAATTCAAGTAAAACCTCTATATTTCAAAATTCAAACTAATAAACAAAACAACAAAGCCTACTTTGTGTTGTGAGGTTTTCACACCATCGCCCCAAAGAATTTGGAGACCCCCCCAATTTTTGAGCGGGCCTTGGCAATTTTCCTAGATCCAGGTATTCGGATGCCTTAGCGAATTTTGGGCGATCCAGAGGTTTTGAAATGAAAATTTTACACTTTGGATTTTTTTAAATGTTTGGGAGGGTGTTGCTTGTTTTCACCTTGTGCGAAATGTTGATTTTCTTAAACAATCGATTTTGTCTCTAGGCCAAATGAAATTCGATGAGCAAATTTTATTTTAATAACTGGCAGGATAAAATTGCAAATTTTGGACTTAAATGAATTTTTGAAAATTGATGAAATTGAAAAACTTGAACATTTTCGAAATTTAATTGTGAAATTAAATATTTTTGGGAAAATCTTGTAAATTTTTTGTGGTGAAAATGAAAAAATTAAAATTGCCAAATTTGAATTAAATGACAAAATAAAATAAATTAAATTGCCAAATGGAAATTAAATTGCAAAATGATTTTTGGATTGCAAAATAATAAAAAATTAAATTTCCAAGTGGGATTTTCGAAATTTTAAATGGTGAAAAAGAGTAAATTGAAATTTATTTGAATTTTAATTGGCTTAAAATTTTCAATTTTTGGTGAGGTTGTTGTGATTAAATGCATTAAAATTAATTTTTTTGGGGAAATCCCAAAATTACAACTAGCAGCCCCATCTTATTTTCGAAATTTGCTTGTCATGGACCTAATTAATTAATTCTTTTTCACCTCCAAGACAGCCCCAACTCTTTTCCTAGCCCACTTGCGATTTTTTATTAATTAATTGGGTAATTTTTGAGATAAATTTAATTCACCCTTGGGCTGTGCGATTTTCATACATTTAATGTGGCTTTGAATTGACAATTTAAAATTATTATTTTTTCCCTCCTAAAAAGTTGGCCCTCCCCCTTAAGAGGCATAAATTTAGTATAAAGGGAGGGCTTGTCTCCTCATTTTCTCATTTATTTCTCACTTGTCTCTTGGCAGCCAAGGAAGAGCTCTTGGAGCAGCAAAATAGCGAAATTCTGCAAGGGGTGCATTTAGCAAGGGGTGATTTTCTTCTTTTGGTGGAGGAGTGCATTTTTGGTGTTGTCTAATTCTTCTTTGGAGGAGAATTTGTTGGTGTAGAGGAGGATCTTCATGTTTGAGGGTGAAGGCTGGTCTAAAAGGAAGATTTTCTCCTTGTTCTTGTTTGGTACATTTTCCCTATTTTCTTGCTTGCATCATCTCATCCACCACTTCATCATTTCATCTAGGGTTTGAAGTTGGGAGATATAAGTGTAGTTTTCATCTAGGATGTGGAAAAATGAGATATAAGTGGTAGTCCCACCCCTAGGAATGAAGTTGGGAGATATAAGTGTAGTCCATCTCATAAGTTTTTGAAGAAGCAGAAATAAGTGATAGTCCCATCCCTAGGCGAAGAGGCAGAGATAAGTGTAGTGTGATAGGCATTGAAGAGACAGAAATAAGTGGTAGTTTCATCCCTAGGATCGGAGGGGCAGAGATAAGTGTAGTCCCACCTCACTGTAGAAAGAAGGGGTAGAAATAAGGGTTAGGATGGCAGATGCTAGTGCAAGCAAAAGCCAAAGGGCAATGCATACCAAGTAAAACAAGGAAGACATGATGCCCAAGACCACCTTCTTCTCGAAATTGAAGCAAGTGAGGGACACCAGCATTGGCACAGTGAACATGATACAGTTGAGAGACAAGTTGATGGAGCTCCTCCCCCTTGGCCAAGAAGGATAAGGAGACAGGTTGCCACCACATTTTCATAGTTCCATCCTCCATCTCCATCTCCATCTTTTACTTACATCTGTTTCACCCTCACCCTCCATTCTATATTTTCATTGCAGGTACAAGGGAGGAAGCAGGTTTCATTACAAGTTGGAAGAGATTTGAAGATATTTGAGGCTAGGCAAGGCTTGGCTATTCGTGCAAGCTAGTTTGGTTAGATTTGAGAAGGGAGGTATGGCCAAGGCAGGTGCCCCCTGAACCCAAGAGAATTGAAGCAGAGGGGGCGTGCATGCAAACCAAGTTTGAGTAGGAAGGTTAGAGAAGACCAGGAAGGTTAAGGAAGGCAAGGATAACGAAGGAGGAAAGCGAGACAAAAGGTTGAAAGAGGTCAAGTTCGATTTCGGGGTGGTGGCCAAGGGCAAGGCTCTCAAATTGCAAGAACGTTCACATCCAGGCAAGCCACCGAGGCCAAGGCAAGATTACCCCAAGTGCATAGAGACCTCACCCTTTCAAGGTCAGGACATCAGGTACAAGCAAGTTCAAGTGGTGATGAGAAAGTTTCTAAGGGCGAGTTCAAGCATCCAAGGCTTCACCTCATCTCAAGGATTAAATAAACTTATAAGATAAGGTTGATGAGGTGGCAATTTCATGTGCATGCAATCAAATCATGCCAAGTGTCCTATGTTCTCATTGGTTGACAGATTATTGTAATTTTCTCATTGACCCACAAAGCTGGTGCCCTCATGTAATTGGTTGAAAGATGGTAACCCTAATTAGGGTTTGTAAGGTTTAATCTTGGCCCTTGATTTTGCCCCTTAATCTTGGCCACTCATTGTAATTTTGAGCCTCTATATAAGGCCATTTGTTCTCATTTGTAAAGGGAGTTATGTTGGAGAATTGTTGCCAAAATACTATCAAAATTGTTCTCTATTCATTGTTGTGGCTTGCATGGTGGATATACATGATCATTTTGGTGTATTGCATGTTTCTTCTCATCTCTCAAATTAAAATAGGATTTCATTTCATGTTGTTGGAGTAGAAGTAGATGGCTAGTTGTATGGTGATGTTAGTGAATGTTTGATAGGGATCTATATACTAGGCCACTAGCATCCTAGTGGCTTGTTAGGAAGTCTTGTGTGGTAATCTAGTCCAATTCCCTTGAATCATTGCATCTATGGAGGTAGCGCCGCTGACAAGCTTTCATTGGATTTGATCCCCGTCCATTTGCTAATTTCTTCATTCATAGGAGTAGTAGTAGAGCAGTAAGCAGTTAGTGGTAGGAGTAGTTGAAAGTGAAAGTGATCAAGGAGAAAAGAACAAGTCAAGCAAGTGAAGTACCACCAAGTTATCTTTGAATGAACAACGTAAGCCTGCCTACGTGATTAACTAGCAAATCACATTAATATAACTGAGTTAGTATCCACAGGTGTAAGGAACCTTGGAGTTATCTCATGTTCTTCATGACTATTTACTTTTCAAGAGAGGGTTGAGTGTTTGGTATTCTTTATCAAGTATTCAATTGCTATATGTTATGTAGTGGTACAAAACTAACATCAACACTTTGCAATTTATAAAAACTAAAAACATTCAAGATTTGCAAATGAAAACTAAAAAAATTTAACAAAAAATGAACAATACACTAACATACAAAAAAAAATCAACACTTACCTGTTGCAAATGAGTTGAGGAGTGTTGCTATTGACTCCTTAATGCTCCCAATGCAATCTTATGGTCTCCCCAAATGAATTTTTGTTCTCTTTGGTGCTCTTCCTTCTTGCTGTTTGCAAACTTGTGGTTTTGCTTCTCTCTTCTTCTCTCTCACTTTTCCTCTCTTCTACTCATGCTAAGCAATTAGAAGACTCTTTAGGGTTAAAACAAAAAGAAAATGCCAAATGAAACCTAAAAAAATGTCATTTTTTATGTTTTTTACTTTACGAACTGACTAGACGCGCGACCGATTCATGCTGATTTCCTGATCCGGTTCAGGCGATTTTTTTGCTATGAATCACCGATTTGGCGATTCATGGCAAAAAATCAGCTGAGCCGATTCACGATTCCAAAAAAATCGTTTCCCTTGAATTGAATTGCGAGACCGGCGATTCCGGCGTTTCAAGGGCGATTCTTATTTCACTGGTTGGAACTATAGTTACTTTCAGTCGATTAGAACTGGAATAACGAGGCAATGCAGTCAATTATTTAAGACTATAGTGGACTGAAATTAAGGTGGATGTGTGACCAGGTAACTGTTTAAAACCACTTTAATACGAGGGCTGATTAATGAGTTAACTGCCCATTTGAGTAGCTAGATTTGTCAATTAACTTGTCTGCTTACTGCTAACATTTGAGGGATGTCATGCACTGGCCAGGGGAGACGGGACACATTTAATTAATTTGAAAACAAAAATCATTTATTTTCTTGGGCTGGATGTTGTGTTTCAGCAGCTATGGCTTGAAGATGAAACCCTCTAGGTACAAAGATAGGCTTCTTGAGGATGGAAACCCTAAAGCAGCAGACCTGCATTTAGACTGACATTGGGAATATGAGTGTTGTCCAGTTCTGCATTTGCGTGTGTTCAGTATGCTGTATTAGTTTAATGAACTTCAATCTGCATGTGTACTGTTTTGAAGAAATTTTAATAAAATACAAAAATATCTATTGAGTAGAATAGTTTTGGGTTTGTCCTCTGGTTGCAATTGTTTTTATAGGATATTTTCTGTATGCTATTAGTAGATGTTATCATAGTGATATCAGAGCTATGATCCTGGTAGCTTGTGAATCATGTAGGGAATTTTAAAAATTCCTATGAAAGTAAAGAGGGGATATTTTTTTCAAGACACACTAGTGGTGATTCAGAGGAGCTAAGATATAATGATCAAGGTACTGGAACAAAGTTGTATCTTCAGAGTAGCATGCAAAATTTTGCTCTAGCTAGAACATAATAGAGAGATGAAAACTCAATTCCAAATAATGGACCAACAAGTGCTTCCATTTCAAAGCCTATGAAACCCATGTTCTTGCAATAAGATGAATAAATTAAACCCTAGATAACAACTACAGTGGAGATATACACAATGTTTGTGTGGTATCGAAGTAAAGCACTAGATTTCAAGCTACATGTTGATCACTTGGAGATACTCGGCAAGAAGCCTCAGGATTGGAAATGCCAGTATAATAGCTAAAAAGACAACACAGAAAAACAGAAGTAAACAAACTGAATGCACCTCTGTTTGAGGTAGTAGCAATGAATTCTCACACTAGGAAGGGAATTTTCTCAATAAACATGATCATATATCAGCATTTGCACTTTGCAATATTTGAAAGAGATATTTTTAGTGGTTTCTAGAAGTGTCCAAGAAACGTCTTGTAAGATTTCGGACCTTGAGAAGATGGAGCCATTACTGTGCGATTTTGGTATGAAGTTGATAAATGATAACAACATGATGTAAAGAAAGAATATATTGTTGAGTACGAGCCATGAGCCTGAGCGGTTTGTAGGGGACTTCTTGGAGTTATCTGTCTCATGTATCAAGGGTGCTAGCATTCATCAAGATATTGCAAAGATGCTAGTCTCACCTTTTATCATAGTTGAGGAAGTAGCAGAAGTTTTGGAATCTCAACTATCAGTAGCAATTGGACTGAGTTTACAACATTTGATTGGTAGGGTAAAGGGTGAATTTGTGTAAAATGGCATAGAGCTCCTTTCTCTCAAGTCTAAGAGAATTGCTCTTGTATAATGGTTTGTGATCTTGGTCTTGTTGTGAGGTTTTGACACCATCGCCCCATTGCAAATGGGGACCTCCTCTTTTTGCGTGGCAGCTGGAGTAGTTGCCTCAAGTTGCCTTAGTTTAGTGGCAGTGTTAGAATCTCCAAGCCATCGAGACGAGTTTGAGCAACTTTGGGAGAGGTCATGCTCACTTGAGGGTCAAGTCCTAGGAATGGTTGAGTTAGAGAGGAGTGGAATCATTAACAAGACTTCAACACTTAACCAAAGTTTAAAAGCTTAGAAACTGATATGATAATGGCAAGTTGATTTCAAGTTCCCATCATTGTGAGAAAATGAAAGCAAGGGTAGATGTAACCACTTGGAGAAGAAAGTTGAAATCAATCTGAGGACGAAGTGAAAACAAAATGCATTGGAGTGAATCTTATTATGAAAAGCATGGAATTCTGAGATCTTTTGGATCAGACCTGAGCATCAACGAAATGAAAATCATGACGGGAGTTTGAATTTGTGAAACAACAAGCATGAAATTGCAAAGGGAAGGAAGTAATTTAGTGTGAAGGGACTTGCAGCCTTGACATGGAGTGGTCGGAATCCACCACCTCATGTCCACACTTGAGGACTTCAACTGCCAAATTTCCGTCCCCCTATTATGGCCAAATTTCCATTCCAAGTGATTTCTTTCATGAAAAGATGGGGGTTTCTAACTGAAAATCAGGACTTTTCACCAAAACAAATTTGATTTAAGGGGATTAAAAGCTCATGTTTTCCATTAAACATCATGATCAGACCTGCAGTCAAGAAGAAAAACATCATTCTAAGGTGAAATCAAAATCCAAGCCTTCACAAAGTAGTAGTAAATAGGAAATGAAGTTATTTGAAATCAAAGTGGCATATGAATTCATAGGCAAGATGACATGGAGCTGGGACTTGAGACCCCAAATTTTCGCCCATAAAACTTGGACATATTTCAACTCCTTTGGCATTGTGGCATTGAAAGGTAAAGGTTACAAGGCAAAAACTAGGGTTATTTCCCCAAATGAAGCCTGATTTAAGTTTGAAAACATGAAGATAAGATTTGTGATAGAGGAATATCCATGATCAAGACTTGGAAGTTGAAGTGAAACCATTGCAGTTTGATCAAGAAAGAGAGATTAAAATAAAATTGAAGTTAGAAATGAAGATGGTAAGGTGATCGTTTTGGAGAAAGGAATGATAAAACTTTGAAAAGCAAAAGAGGCCTGGACATGGAGTGGTCGGATTCCGACCACCTCATGTCTAAGGCTGGACATGGAGAGGTTGGAATCCGACCTCCTCATGTCCACTTTTGGGACTTGGGACCCAGATTTCTGCCATCAAGTAAATGGTGCATTGCGACATCACCAACTTCTAATGTAAGTATGGGCATTTCAAACCATGTTAAGCTAGATCTAAGCAGGTAAAAAGTGAAATTTCTCCATCTATGACATGAAATCAGATCTTTAAGAGCAAGAAATTTATGATTCAACCTCTGATTTTGGATTAAAAACTGATTCAAGGCATTAGTTTTCAAGAGGCAAAGAAGTATGTGCAAGGGAGGTGTATGTTGAATGAGCTGGGACTTGGAGAGGTCGGATTCTGACCCCTCCATGTCCAGCCTTGGACTTGGAGAGGTCGGAATCCGACCACTCCAAGTCCCAAACTGGGACTTCAACCTCCAGATTTTTGCCAGCCCCTAGAACACAGCCAATTCGACCTTTAACTGAATTTTGCCTCTCAAAATTGATGAAATAGAAGGAACATCTAAACTTAATCAGATTCAAGGTGTAAAACTCAGATTTTCCCAAGGCAAAAGAAAGTTTAGAAATATCAAGCACTTGCAGATCTGAGTTTGTAGACTCATAATTTTGTGACTAAATCTCTACGTTGCTGGATTCGTGCCCAACACCCTTGATCCGGGTCCAGTTCGGGTCCGGATTCACGGACCGGACTGCATCGGATCCGGGCAGGGTCCGCGCACGGACACTGCCCGGATCTAGCGCAAACCCAGGGGAATCCGCGCGAGTCCACGAGGGCACGGACACTGCCCGGATCTAGCGCAGACCCGGGGGAATCCGCGCGAGTCCACGAGGACCCCGCGCAAATCCCCAACAACCCGTGGGTCTAAGTGTCCAAAAAGTGAAAAATAAACTTAAAAAAATCATTTTTATATTTTTTTTTGCGTACAACCCTAAAACGACCCTTATTATGGGTCTCCAAACACATTTCATTTCTCATTTTGCTCTTTATTTTTCATTCTCATTTTGGTCTCTCATTCTTGCAAGCTTGAAGTGAGGTGATTGTATTCGAAGGAGATCGATTGTGGAGTGGCAAGTACGTTCCAAGAAGTAGATTTGAGTGATTAAGGTATGCATTTGAACCATATTCTCTAGTTTTTTGATGGATTATTTCAAGTTTTGAAAAGTTTTAAATTTTTTTCAAGTTTTTGTATAAGTTTTGAAGTATTATTTTTTTCATTTTTGTTATAGATTGCAACAATCATACAATGAGTAGTCAAGGCTCAGTGGTTGGGGAGGGATCTAAAAAATATACAATTGATAAAGGGTCTCCTTTATGGAGACACCACAAGAATTTCTCAATGTTCTGGAGGTTGGGTGTATATATGGAAATGTAATTTTTGCAACACACAATATAGAAGCTCCTACTCCCGAGTAAAATTTCATTTTTTAGGCCTTGGGGTCAAGGGATTAACATGTGTGAGGGTCCAGGGGGAGATAAGAAGGGATTGCCAGTTGCACAAATAGCAGCTTAAGAAATGGAAGATGTTGACAAATTAGTTGCAAAAGGGAAATAAGGTGCTTATACCGAGAAACATAAAACAATACTGCCACCTACTCAACTAACCTCTAGATCACATCCATTCTTGCCTATGCCTTCTAGGGATGAAGATGTAGAACAACCACATAACACCCCCCGCAAGAGAGGCCCATTAGATAGGGCATTTCAAAATGACTTAAGAGATATTGTTGATCTCAAAGTTGGACGTTGCCTCTTTGTGAATAGTGTTCCATTCAACTTAGTGAGATCACCTTATTGGAGGGAGATGTGTGATGCAATAAATGAAGCACCTTTTGGTTACCATGGCCCTGGATATGAAAAGTTGCGCACCACCATATTACATAGTGAGAGAAAAAATATAGAGACCCAACTAAAACCAGTAAGAGATTCTTGACTTCAAACGGGTGTGTCCATTGTTTCAGATGGATGGAAAGATTACAAAAACCGTCCATTAATTAATGTAATTGCTATATCCCCAAAGGGGTCAATGTTTTTGAAGGCGGTTGACTATGAAGGTGAAGTAAAAAATGCAGAGTTCATTTCCCACATTCTCATTGATTCCATAGAGTCCGTGGGTCATGGCAATGTTGTCCAAGTAATTGCAGACAATGCAAAACTTTGCAAGGCTGCAGGTGCTTTGGTAGAGGCTTGAAATGATAACATCTTTTGGACACCGTGCACTGTCCATTCTCTCAATCTAGTGATGAAAGCAATTGGCACCGAAATAGAATGGGTGAAATAGGTGTATGAGGAGGGTGAGGAGATTCAAATGTTTGTGACAAATCACCATATGTCACAAGCAATTTTCAGAACTTTTTCAAGCTTGGAATTGTTGAAGGTAAATTTTAAAATTTAATTTATAATTTATTTAGTTTCATTTATCATTTTATAATTTTTATGTCATGTTTTACATAATTGAATAAAATATTGTATGTGTTGTTTACATATTTTAAATGTGTTATTAACTCTCTATTAACATGTTCTTAGGTGGCTGAAACCCGGTTTGCCTCTCACACAATTGTGTTGAGACGTCTTGTCAAGGTGAAGGAGGCATTATCACAAATGGTTATTAGTAACCAATGGAGCATCTTGAAGCAGTCCAATACAGTGAGGGCCCAAAAGGTGAAGGCATTGTTATTAGACGATGATTGGTGGACTCGTGTGGAGTATGTGTTGGAATTCACTAAGCCTATCATGTCTATGCTTCGATTTGCCGACACAGAGGAATCATGCTTGGGGGATATCTATGATAGCATGGACACAATGTTGGAGAAGATATAATTGGTAAAAGTTATAAATTTAATACATTCCTCTATCTTTGTTTATTGAGAGTTATTTAAATTCAAAATTGACATAATGATAACTTACATCAAGATAACTTACATGAACATCATTTGATATCCCAGGTCATACATAGGAGAGAGAATGATCCCGAGGACACCTTATACAAAAGGGTGGAAGCAATTGTTCTTCATCATTGGAACAACATGACCACACCTTTGCACCTCCTAGCATATGCTCTTTCTCCCAGGTACTATAGCGCATAAGTACTTGCTATTCCAGGTAGTGTGGCACCATATAGAGATGCTAAGGTTGCTAATGGGTATAAGAGGGCATTTGATAAAATCTTCTGTGATCCAGATGTTGGGGTAAGTGTTAGGAGAGAATTTGGATCATTTATCTTAGGAAGAGATATCCACCCTAGTACTATCAATGACCAAAGCAGAATTGATGCTATTAGTAGGTGGTACCTTCATGGGGAAGATTATGTATACCTCCAACCTCTTGCAATTAAGATTCTATCACAAGTAAGTTTTTAAGTTTTAACTTTTTTTTTGTCACTTGCATTGTAGAATTTAACAGTTAACACTCTTGAATTTATCTTGTATTTTTTTAATTTTGTTGGTTTTCTCTCTAGGTTGCGAGCTCTTCCTGCTGCTTAGTGGAATTGGAGTACTTACTCCTTTATCCACTAAGTCAAGTGTAACTGGTTGGCTGCAAAAAAAACAGAAGACTTGGTGTATATTCACAACAACTTGCGTGTCCTGTCACAGAAGGATCCAAAGTACAAGAAGGGGCCAGAGAAGCTTTGGGATGTAGCACCCGAGTCTGCTGACTTAGATATAACCATTCGAGATCTTGCTAGAGCCACTTTGGCTAATGTGGATGATGATGATGATGATGATGATGATGATGATGATGATGAGACAATACCCTCTAGTGCTAGTGGAACCTGTTTGGGTTCCAATGATGATTTTGATCAACCACTTGCAGCTACTGGAGACCCCATTGATCCGGATTTTTTTGATAATCCATTTGATGTTTGGTGAAATGAAAACTTTAGTCTTTCATGATTGATGAACCATTGAACATTGAATCATGTTTCAAACTTTAATGAACTATATTTTGAATTATCATTTTGTAATTCAGTAATTCAATGTGCTGATTTTCTTTAGAATCGTCAACATAGAATCATAGATCAATGATCAAGTATGCTATTTGAATTTTTAATGTTTATCTTTGACATTTGGCATTGATCAATGATCAAGCATCATAGATTCATAGTATGAAATGATTTAGTTTTAGAATTATGTATATATCTCTTATATTTTTTGATATATAATGCATATATATATATACACACGAATCTATACGAATCCATAATTGGAAAAAAACAATTTCACGAATCCACGAACCGGATTCTTGAACTTGAATCCGTCTCCGAATCGAAATCGACAACTTAGCTAAATCTCTTAATTGGGGTTCTTGTTTGTTTAGATGTGATCAAATTTTAAAAATTGAGAAAATCGGTCCTTCATATTGTCTAAGCAAAACAATTTCCTCTTAAGTTTTACTTCTTAGCATCAAATTTTGATTTTATGAAATAATATGAAATCCAAGCTTTTAACAAGTGTTGTTTTGTTTTGCTATGGGAGAGGAAGATGGAGGATTGGAAGATAAGGAGAGGCTATGGCAAGATGAAGTTCAAGATTTTGAACAAGTGCAACATGGGAATTCAAGTATCTTCAAAAGGCAAGATTTCATCAAGAGGACAAGAAGATCATACTCGAGATTGAAGATTGAAGTGAAGACGCAATTTCAAGACAGAGATCAAAGAGCAAGTTGTACAAGAGAATGATCAAGGAAGTAGGTGAGGAAGATTATCAAACTTGAATTTCCCTCAGAAATCCAAGTTTAGTTAGAAGGTTGCAACAACATGAAGTACCTACATCACTTCTACAAGTTGAAAATCATGGCAATGAGATTATTTTCAAAAGATGGAAAAAAATTGTGAAGATGAAACAACTTATGCCATCAAAATATATTGAAGACTTGAAAATGTTGAGTATCAAGAGATTTTTTTTTTCATCTCCAAGGAATTAATCAAATTTATAGGATAAGGATGCTGAGGTGGCGCCCACTCGTCTTCAACCAATCAAAAAATCTAGTTGCAGGTGTCCAAGTTCATCCAATCAAATTATTCCAATTGTAAATGTGGAGTCCACCTAATGCTTTTACCTAACCTATTCTCTAATTGGTCAATAAAAGCTATGTAATTTTGTCATTGGCCCACAAGGTGGTGCTTCATTGTAATTGGACAAGCATTTAATGCTTGTAGCTGTTAGTTGAATTAGGGCTTTGTTGGCTTAATCTAGGCCCTTAATTTCAAATCAATCAGAGCCACTCATTGTAATCGAGCTCCCTATATAAGGTGTGCTCAAATCATTTGTAAAGGGAGACTTGGAGAGATTGTTGCAATAACACTACCAAAATTGTTCATAATTCATTGTTGGTCTTCTCGGTGGATTACTTGTATTAATTTGGGATATAGCATGGTTTCTACATTTCCTCACTTAGAGTAGGATTTCATTTTATGTTGAATAGAAGTAGTTAAGTAGATGAATGGATGATATTATTGTTGGTGAATCATGGTGGAACCAGTGTCCATACCTTTTGATGCTTGTTGATTGCAAGTATCAGTGTAAGTCTAGGCCATATTGCAAGCATCTAACTTCAATTGGAGATGTTCATTTGAATTGCGCCATCACTGGGTATTAGAATGAGTATTGACAATATGAAAATCATTCCCACATCCTTAGAAGCAAGCACCCTCCTTAGCATAGTCGAAGTGGTGAAATAAGGACTGGTTAGAGTTTCACCTCATCTCCAATGATTTCTTGCATTCTTAGGGCCCGTTTGGTTGCTGGAATTGAGTTGGAATTAGGAAATTCAAATATTAGAATTTCCAAATTCGCAGTTTGTTTTTAAAAACGAAAATGGAATAGGGTTTTCCAAATTCTCATTTTGGCCCAAAACGAGCATATGATCTTCCACCTCAAAAGGTGGAATTGGAAAACCAATTCTAATTCCACTTTTTGATAAATCAAATTTTATAAAATTTTTGGATCCACAAATTGTTTGTTGATCATGTTATATTGCAATGGAGTTTCCACCAATTATCTCCCGCGCGTCTTCCAGAAAAAAACTAGGAAAACCAAAATAAATAAATAAAACCACGTACCTAAACAAAGCTGTAACAGAGATTTAATTAATGGAAATAAAGAAGTGATAGCGATTGAAACGTCTTGCAGCAGCAGAACATGCACAGGAGTTTCACTGCAAAAAATTGCAAAGTTCCCGTATTGGAGGCATTGGACGCTTAACTTGAATAGATCCATTGAAAATTGTGAAGTGTAACTTTCTGTGTTGTTTTACAGTTCACATAGGTAGACTATCCATTCTTTCTTTCAGTGTTTTTAAATGGCATCTATTTTTTAAAACCCTTATTATTTTGCAACCACTTAGTTTTATAATTACTAGTTATTGGCTCTGAAAGTAATGAAATTACTCTAATTGCAGATTTATGGAACCAAACAGAGAAATTGCATCTTCTCACTCATCTTCCAGGTGAACCAAACGGTTCTAGTCATATTCCAAAAACCATTTTCCGGATTTAAAACTACCTGAATTGGCAAATTCCAGTATTACAGAAATCCAACATTCTGTAATTCCAGCAACCAAACGGACCCTTAGAGTTAGATTAGATTCTCTAAACCCTTTATCTCTTTGCAATCTGTTTGATTAGGAGTAGTTGAAGAGTTCCAATTGCCAGATCTTTTGCATTTACAAACTTGAAGTCCATTGAATGAATATCGTAAGTCCCCAAGTGATAACCAACATATCACATCATTACAACTTAGTTAAGTCCACGATTATAAGGAACATTGAGGTTGTCTTAGTTGATCACACAATTATATCCATTGTTTAGCATCTAAGCTTCCTTATTCAAGAGAGGATTTGATATTTGCTGTTTTGTCTTGGAATACTAAGTGTTTTCATCTTGCATGTTGAAGTGGTCACAAAACTCTCATCAATAGGTCCATTGGAAAAATATGCTGGAGGGAATGTACTTCGTGAAGACCAAAGATATTGGGAAATTCAACACTACATTATTTGTGGGCAAACAATTCTCGGAACCACAGATGTGTAATATCTTATTTAATTCACAACATTGTGTGAGTGCTTTGTCAGTAGTTAAGTAGGAAGTGAATGTTCTGTCAGTAGTTGCTTAGTGATCGGTTTGTGAGCATAGGAGTGGCATAGTTGGAACTCTAGTTACTCCCAGTTAGTTAGGACTGATATGATGAGGGCACGTGGTAACAGTTGGTTGGAATTAAGGTGGACATGTAGCCAAGTAACTACTTGGAACTGCCTTAATTTGAGGGATGCCATGCTTGTGTTTGAGGCATGTTAGGAAAGGAGAGCTTGAGTTACACGATGTGCTGGGCAGAGAAGGGATACATTCCAGAAATTTGAAAACAAAAATCATTTGTTTACTTGGATTGGACAACTTTCAGTAGCTGTAGCTCAGAGATGAAACCCTTCATGCAGAAAGATTAGGCTTCTCGAGGATGGAAACGCTTAAGCAGTAGACATACATTCAGACTAACTTTGGGAATACCAGAAGTGTCTAGTTATACATGTGAGCATGTTTAGTAAGCTGTATAGTTTTGTGAACTTTAGTATGCTTGTGTACTATGTTGAAGAAGTATTAATAAATGCAGAGATATTTGCTGATCAGAATAGGTTTGGGGTTGTCTTCCGGTTGCATTTGTTTCTTTGGGTCAGTTTTTGTATGTTATTAGTAAAGCCATCACATATTGTATTATTTTTTGTTATTTGGGCTGCTCGACTTGTGTTATGAGCAATTAAGTTCATTTTGTGATCAAATTTTTGTTCATTGCTTTTTTGTGGAAGTCGGACTATTTTTATGATAATATAGTTATATTTTAATAGTTAGGGATGTTAATTTAATCCATCTAATCAACCATCGTCCAAACCAAATCCTTATATGCACACTGTTTTGTCCATACATTGCCATGCTGAGAATCATTTTTTACAATCATCTGAATTTACATTTATCGAATGAGTTTGAACAACGAATGGTTATTGTTGTTTATTGTTGTTGTGGAAAATGAATTTGGAAAAGCAGAAAATGCTAGAGTGTTTATTTTTGATTAAAAAATTGAAGACGATGAATTTAATTGCTTCATATTGTTTGTTATCAATGTTAGTATATTTCAGATTTACCTAAGGAATATATCAATTTATAGAGGTCTAACAAAACCAAGCACATGATGAAGTAAAATAAACTCAAGGCAAAGAGAGATAGTACCTGGATTGCAACTCTGAAATCCTCCCTTGAAGTCTTTTATTCAGGTCCTTCAATTTCTTCTAACCATGGTCTGAATTAGCCAGCCTAGGGCTTCTCCAAGTTGACACCAATCTGTACTTGATTGTTCAGATCTGCCCTACTAAGGAAATCACAGCATCTTGAATACAATTCGCAGCTATTTCTGCCCTAGTTCGCCTTACCTAGGGCTGCTGCTGTTGGCCCTAGGTCTGCTCCAACACATTCGCTCCTAGATGTGCTGCTATTAGAGCAGAAATCGCTGCTCCTTTAGGCTGAAATTCGCTGCTCCTCAATGGTGAATTAGCTGCTCCTCAATGGATGAATTCGCTGCCTTCTCAATGGTTGAATTTGCTGCTCCTGAGTGGTTGAATTCGCTGCCTTAAATGATTTTTGGGAGAGGAGAATACATGTTATATTTTTGATGTCTTCTTCTCCCAAGAATCAAACTTGCTTTATATGAGAAGGTATATATTTCCTCAAGGGGCCGACTTGGCCACATAATAAATATAATTAACCAAAAGGGATGACATTGGGCCCTCAAATTGATTTATCTCATAAACAATGAATATTAAATATTTCCAATATTTAATATTATTATTTATACTTATCGAAATTTTCAAGTCATTTAGATATTTGCCGTAAAGGCCAAAATATCAACACTCCCTCTTGGACTTGAGGCAAAGATCTTATCTTTAATCCTTCATCACAAAACATAACCAAGGATGGATTCCTAATCCAATGATGCCATAGATTTCTCATCTATGATAGTAGATCTCTATCTACAAGATATAGTGAGAACACAAGTGTTCTTCATTATCCATCATACATACATCTCATATTAATATGAGAAACATCATATCATATGATGCTTACCATCCAAATGTGGATCTCCTAGATTTGCTAGTCTCCACGACCCAAGAATATCAAGTCCATGATATTCATGATAACATCAAGTCCATGATGCTTATCAACTATAAGTGATATCAGATATTTCCAATCAATTTGTGGATTTCCTATATCCACGAGTCACCTTGACTCTTTTGAATATCAAGTCCATGATATTCAAGGTAGTATCAAGTCCATGATACTTCCAAACACAAGTTATCATCAAGTTCATGATGATTACTATCCAATTTGTGGATAACTAAATCCACGAGTCCTCTTGACTCAGCCAAAAGAATATCAAATCTATGATATTCATGGTATTATCAAATCCATGATGTATACCAATAAATCTGTGGATAACTGAATCCACGAGTCACCAAGACTCAAGAAATGTCAAGTCCATGACATCAAACCAACATCAAGTCCATGATGTTAAGAGCATTGGTCCAACGAATATTAAGTCTATGATATTCACCAAGTACTCGGAGTAATGGCCTATCGACATCAAGTCCATGATGTCCACCAATTACTCAGATGTGGATCTCTGATCCACGAGATATCAAATCCATGATATCCTCGAGCATTGGCCTAATGAATATCAAATCCATGATATTCACCAAGTACTCAAAGCAATGGCCTCCAGACATCAAGTTCATGATGTCCACCATATGCTGAGAAGTGGATCCTTGATCCACTAGATATCAAATCCATGATATCCTTGAGCATTGGTCTAACGAATATCAAATCCATGATATTCACCAAGTACTCGGAACAATGGTCTCCAGACATCAAATCCATGATGTCCACCATATGTTGAGAAGTGGGTCCCTTATCCACCAGATATCAAATCCATGATATCCTCGAGCATTGGTCTAACGAATATCAAATCCATGATATTCACCAAGTGCTCGGAGCAATGATCTCCAGACATCAAATCCATGATGTCCACCATATGCTGAGAAGTGGATCCCTAATCCACCAGATATCAAATCTATGATATCCTCAAGCATTGGTCTAACGAAAATCAAATCCATGATATTCACCAAGTGCTTGGAGAAAGAATATCAAGTCCATGATATTCTCTAAGTGTCCAATTCATAAGAAACAACTTAGCCATATGCATAGATTTAATGAAATGAATCAGACACAACCAAATATATCTTATAATCAAAATCTCATCTCATGAATCCACATAAGTATAAGAGTAACCAATATGATCATAAGATTTAAATTAAATGTAAAGTTTACACATAGAGCCATATGTAATATAGTCTTAGCTATAATCAGTAAATATAGACTCAGCTATGAAAGAAAGTATGATCCATTCATACACAATAATTAAAGTATGCTTCACAAGCTAAAGCATACAAATGACGTATGCCCCATACAATCATATTAAGTAGTCAATATCCAAATGCAGTTCTCTCATAGAACCAGCATAATTTATCCAGCATCTATAGACAAGCATAAAAGTAATCACATAAGTCTTCACCACCTAAAGGTAACCAACATATAACCAGGTGCAATGTGATCGCAGCAAAATGCAATAGTTTTATCTAAAAGATAAAGGATAACATATGTCCACAAAATATTCTCCCACGCATACAACAACATTATCTCTAAGTTTCATAATGTATGTTCCCAAGAAATATGCCAATTGTGCAATGTAACATATACAACATATGCCAATTCATTAATCAATAATGTATGCACCCATGTATCAAACAGTTAATCTAACAATCAACTGTGAATGTTCCCAGAACAGTGTTAGATATAACATACATAACATAAATAAATGTCAATGTAAATGTAAGGTATATTCCTCATACATGACATAAGCATAACAAATGCCAATGTAGTGTATGTTCCATATGCCAACCCGAAGTATGCATCCATTCATGCATAATGTATATAAAGAAATGTCAGATACGCCAATCAACTAAACAGATAATCAGTTATGCTAATAAGACATTCCTAACCAGCTGATCGAATTAGCTTATATCAAAAACTAACTAGTTATGATGATCAAGCCAATGAGGTATAATCCTACCCATACATATGATCAACAAGATATAAGGAGTTCATAACAAAATTAGGTGTAAGCGAGCCCATAATTGAACTCCCTCTTGAACCATATACCCACAATTTAGCTACCCCAGGGTATATATTACTCAAGGAATCTACTCCCTTTGGATGATCCTATCTGCATCCTCTAACAAGGTTAAAACTCCCTCAACCAGTAAAGGAAGGATAATGCCAATAAAATCTTGTGATCCTGAATCCATATACATAGCCAATTTATGCTTCTGTAATGTATGTCAAGTATGATGCCATTCATACATGAATAGGCCAATAAGATAGTATGTTGTAGTTCTCTCAAGCATAACTCACACAACATCTAGTATAATGTATGCCAAATAGATAGATAGCTATGTAAGTTGCCACAACTGCATATAGAAAAACTCCCTCTCAATATGCAATAGATACATACTAGATTAAATATGTCTCCATAAGTAAAATATGTGAAGGCAATATAAAGTGTGCTCTCACACATGAACATGAACAATTATCCAGATATACCAAGAGCATCATGTCTCAACTATATGTCATATATAGACTCAGCCATAACAGTGAAGAAGGGTATGCTTGCATAAGCCAAGTGTTCTGTATAAAAGGAATTATGTTTCCAAACATACATAGGATATGCCACTATAACATATGCAAGGTAATGTTAAACATAACATATGCTAATGTAAGGTATGCTCTCAAGCAACATAAGTAAGTTCCTATACCATACATAACAGAATTGTAACACAATGTACATAATATGAAGTTATGTTCTTCATAGAGTGTTAATAAACCAGCCAATAACATGCCATATGCCATTAAGCTAAGCCATGCCAATACATCCAAGATTAAACTCTTCTTAAGCTTAGACTCCCTCTTAGGTTGGTTTGGACTAACTAGGGCAATTTGCATATTCAACTTCAATGCAAAACTATGCTTTCATAAAATCAAAATTATGTTTAGGCCAAACCCCCGGTTACCATTCTTCCTTAGTTTTGAAGACTGAATTCCTACATCTAAAATTGATCTTTCACTCAACCAACGCTCTGATACCATGTTAGTATATTTCAGATTTACCTAAGGAATATATCAATCTATAGAGGTCTAACAAAACTAAGCACATGATGAAGTAAAATAAACTCAAGGCAAAGAGAGATAGTACTCGGATTGCAACTCTGAAATCCTCCCTTGAAGTCTTTTATTTAGATCCTTCAATTTCTTCTAACCATGGTTTGAATTAGCCAGCCTAGGGCTTCTCCAAGTTGACACCAATCTGTACTTGATTGTTCAGATCTGCCCTGCTAAGAAAATCGCAGCATCTTGAATACAATTCGCAGCTATTTCTGCCCTAGTTCGCCTTACCTAGGGCTGCTGCTGTTGGCCCTAGGTCTGCTCCAATGCTGTTGGTCCTAGGTCTGCTCCAATACATTCGCTCCTAGATGTGATGCTATTAGAGCAGAAATCGCTGCTCCTTTAGGCTGAAATTCGCTGCTCCTCAATGGTGAATTAGCTGCTCCTCAATGGATGAATTCGCTGCCTTCTCAATGGTTGAATTTGCTGCTCCTGAGTGGTTGAATTCGCTGCCTTAAATGATTCTTGGGAGAGGAGAATACATGTTATGTTTTTGATGTCTTCTTCTCCCAAGAATCAAACTTGCTTTATATGAGAAGGTATATATTTCCTCAAGGGGCCGACTTGGCCACATAATAAATATAATTAACCAAAAGGGATGACATTGGGCCCTCAAATCGATTTATCTCATAAACAATGAATATTAAATATTTTCCAATATTTAATATTATTATTTATACTTATCGAAATTTCCAAGTCATTTAGATATTTGCCATAAAGGCCAAAATATCAACAATCAATTCTTATGTTGGCACAAATACAATTTGCAAAACATAAGTATAATTTGTTGAATTTAGTAGCTGCAATTGAGGTCTTTGTACCTGCAATGGCTTGTTGTGCGGTTCAATTTTCTGTTGCTACCTTCATAGTTCTGCAGTTCTCTATCTGCTATGTTTGATCTCCTGTTCAACGGGTTCCAGTTTGTGAGATTACTTCTGATGGCATCATTCTGTGGCAGTTCCTTTCTTCTCCTCTTTATCGTATGTTTCCTTGGCATCATGATATGTAATTTAGTTATCTCCTATTGTTCGCTTTAAAGAATAATGACATGGCACCGCTTTCATATGACATGGCACCATTATTATGTTTTGCTGTTCATTTCCGACTTGTCATCCGACTGGGCACTGTTTGTGTGTCATTATCTTTGCTGGCAGCTTTATTTATGTAAGTCGATGGTCATGGAAGTCAACAGTTCCTTCTGTGTGTTTGTCGATTCAATTCATAAAGGCGACCGTTTCTCATATAGCTGTTGCCGCACATTTCTCATGATGATTGACATTTGGTATACTTGAAGAGTTAATCTTCAGCTGTGTGACTTCTCTTCATTATGTGGTTCTTGTATTCACAGTGCAAAAACATCGTTATTGCTGGTTATTGTATTAGTGTGCGACAGCATCGTGATTACATGCTTCATGTGTTAGCAGTGATAGAGCTTCATGTTTCTGGTTTTGTGTGTTCTTGCAGTGATTAAAGTATTTATTTATCCTGCTCTGAAGTATTATATTGACTCCATATTTTGTGTTGCAGAATACATTCACGATCTGTGTATGATCGTTTGTCATGTATGTGATTCTCATTACTTCTAATCAGTTTTGTTTATTTAGACATTCTGAGATTTTGTAGTAGAAGTCAGGCTTATTAGTTGACTGTGAGTAGACGTCAATTATAAGCAAGGGAAATTTTTTGTATTTGATTTGAGATCTGAACAAAGGCAACATCATTTTTATGGGCTGGGTTGTTTCCCTCAAGAGGACAGTTTTTTCCCAGGATAAGTATTGAGCATTATTTGTTATTCTGTGTTTTTGAATTTCTTTTGTTGCATTTTCTATATTCTGGTTCGAATTTTAACATAATTGTGCCATAACCATTGACCAAAGATACCCAAGTTATGGAATTTGAATCAGATACGAGTACATGGGTATGGTATTACAGTGCAGGCAAAAACTTTTAGGGGTTGGGTACGCCATACAAAAAATATTAAAAATTCATAAATTATAATACATATTTGCTACTTAAAACAAGAATTATATTCAGAATGCTACATATCATGCATATGATAAACAAAACCAGCAAGCAAACAAGAATGAAGTTAATTTCTTAATTAGCATGTTCATTCCTATAATAATACTGATGCATAAACTTTATATAGAATAAATAGTTATTATTATATTAATTTATAGTATATATTATTTGTCATAAAATAAATAATAAATGTTAATATTAAATATTGTTTTTCATATAATACACATTACTATAATTATACTATATTATATTTATATTATATGTCATTTATTTTAGTATCCTTAATATAACCATTATTGACAATTTTAAATAATTATTTGGTATTGTTCCATATAAATATTTCTCTCTTTTGTATAAATTAGATATATTAATCGTTCAATGATGTGTAGAGTGTTCCACATTTGTGTAGATATATTAATTATCTAAGTTGATATCTTTCATATAACTTCTAATATAAATATAAATGATAAACAATATAAATCAAGAGCATATATAAATTGAAAGGATGTTGGGTTGTCGGCTATTTCCATGGGATACAAAAATCTCCTCTCTTTTCCCTATTTGTTGTTTGAGTGACCAAAGAATGATGAATAGGTTTAAAAAGTCCTTGTACCAGTGTAGTGCTGTTGTGACACTAAAATTGATGAAAATAATGAAATGTAGTGTTTATGATCTTCTTGGAGGTCAAAATATTTTAGAAAACTCTTCAAAATTCAGGCTTCATCTAGAATTGTGTAGAAATTACTTGGAATAGTTGTGTAAGTGTCTAAATCTCTTGGGTTCACTAATAGCCATTTCTGGGATTCTAGAGGGAAAATTGGTGCCGTATTGGCCTACACAAACCGATAAGCAAATTGACATAGATTCTGAGTTTGGATGTTTAGTACGAGGTACTGGCCTAGTTTTTTTACCAATTCGACAACATGGAAAAATACAAAACAATATGAAGAATAGTTGTTTTATTACATATGCTGTGATAAATGCCTGTCATAATAACACCCCGACCTTGACATTGGACATGTTCTTTGTAGGACCAACGATAGTTAGTCAAGAAACAATCGTTTGCCCAGTTGTTCAGGGCTACAATTTGACTCACAACATCTAAGCTAAAAACTAACTAACATTAAACCAAGAGGCCAAAAAACATGCAATCTATGAATGAAGAGATGTTGTGATGAGGGTCTACATTTACTGACCTTTAAACAGAACTTGGAGTTCCATTAGATAGGATAGTTATAATATGAAGAAAATGCAGAGACCAGGTCTACGAGGAAGACTTGGAGCTGAAAACTCCTCTAGAGTTATGGCTGCTCCAATTGACCATGAACCTAAAGAAGCGGTCCCACTAGATTTCTATTGCTTCGCTTGGGCCTGAAGTGTGTTCACCATGCTAGTGCATTGATATAGAGGGTGCTTTGCTATAATTTCTTTCTCTGGGAACATTCCAGGAATGCACAACCTAGTACTTTTCCCTTAAGGCGGTTTCTCTCTGATTTTTGCGTCTCATGCCTGGTCAGATTAGCTCTCAATTCTGTTGACTCTTGCTCATATTTAACACTTCAATGACTTGGGTCCTCAAAATAGATTTATTGCTCTTTCAGCTCATCGGGCGAAGTCACACTATGAAAAGTCTTTTGGCAATTGGCATTAGTGTGACCTATCACCTTGCATTTAGTACAGAAATGGTGCTTCCTTCTTTCTTGATATCTTGTTTGAATTCGTATATAGATTTATTGATCCTTAAGCTTATCATGCAAAGCCACACTATGCAAACAGTCTTTAGGAAATTGACATTACTGTGTGACCTATCATCTTGAATAGATGCCCTATCAGTTGGCAACACCATAAAAAGAGTCTTTGGGCAATTGGCATTAGTGTGACCTATCAACTTGCATTTAGTACACAAAGGGTGCTTGCCTTCTTTCTCGATATCTTCTTTGAGTCCATATATAGCATGTACTATGTCTTATTTGAGCATGCTGGTCTTGGTTCAAGCACGAGGGTGTCATGTTGTCACTTTCAATATCCATGTCTCTATTGCACACATCATTCTAAGGTGAGGGTGGTACTACCTTCCTAGCTTCGTCTTCCTCCACAATGAGGATATAATCCCTTTACTAAACCATCACTATTTTAAGCCATTATGTTTTTTTGTGGTATACTTTTTCTGTTTTTTCTGTTATCTTATTTTTATTTAATTAATTATTATTTGTTGTTCTGGTTTTCCCGGCAGTGTCTTGAGCCTTTTATTATTGGATTAAACACTCACACATTTTCCTTGACAAGTGTTAAGCTTTTTGTTGCAATTTCTTGGCAACTTCTGTCCTGTCTTCACTATTGATTTGTAAGGGGCATGCAGTTTTGGGATGTTAATCAAGCCCTCCCTTGGATTGGATTCAACTTTGATCATGCTCGGGCCTAGGCATTCTCTTTGATTTGCATTGCTACTATAATTTCTAAGTACTTGCCTCGATGGAATTTTAAATTGGTTGACTCTTGCAGACTTTGATTTTGTTCTTCTTGTTCAACAAGCCTGCTAGACTGTCTGATTTCCTGGTTTACTCCTTAACCGTCTTGTATCTTTCTACCACCTTTGTTCTCGTATGGCATTTGTTTCTTTTGTTGCAGTGTTAGTAAGAAGATTGTTTATCTTCTTCCTGAGAATACATTTCCTTGTAAAATTTATTGTCATTTTAGTCTATGATCATGTTTAATGTGGACATCTTGCACAATAATGTAGTGCATTGTGAGAAGTTTGGCTAAATTGTCCCATAGTTGATTGGCAATCTGATGTACACTGCTTAACTTGACAATTAATTAATAATGAACCAAGTTGCATACAGAATATGCAGTTTTTTTAATGAGAACATAACATGCTAAAGATGTAAAGTATGTGATATACTCTATCTAAAGTGAGTGCCCAAGCCATCTTTTGGCTGGATACAAAGTACAAAGCCTGTGATCAAAACATCAATTAATGGTGAGATATTATTGGTTTTCATTCTGTTCTAAACAGATGCTCTTTAAAATGAATATCCCCTTTTTTCATTTTTCATTATTAAATTACCTGGTATATGAATAAATGTATTACGTGAAGATGAATTTGAATACATGGGGAATACCTTGCTAAATCCAATACACTTGTTGAATGTATCTCAATTGTGTTGTAATACAAGACTTGGTTGGTGTCTTTATTCAAATAATTTCATTTTCATATATATCTAACAAAGTGGAATTTTTGGGCACTAACACATTGCTGGCGTGAAATGCAGACTGAGAGACAGAGTGAAGGTGTTTCAGATGTTGAGGAAGTTCCAGAGATAACTCATTGGGAAGCAATTTTATGGCTTGCCATCTTGACTGCTTGGATTTCTTTCCTCTCAGGATATCTTGTCAATGCAATAGAGGTGGAAAAATCCCTATCTGGACTTAATGTGACCAATTACATGTTTTTTCGTCATATTTTATAGTAGCAAATATTTTTAATGATTAAGATAAAGAGTTCTAGTGTTAATGATCAATACTGTAACATGTGTATTGTTAAATGATAAAAGGATGATAAGTAGAAATACTTATAGCTAGTATATATGCCTGCCCTGTCAAATATCAAGGGTATGCAAGAGTTTTCAAATTTCCATTCCGTGATTTTTATCCAGAAAACTTGATTCTAAAGGACATCCTTTATGGTCTTCTCTTAGCTACTTTTAGTTTTCTCTTCAAATGGCCAGTGAGGGGTGTTGCTGCTTGTGCAATCATTCTCAATATCACTTTATCCCAGATATTGACCATATCAAATTAATGTCAGCAATAGTTTCTGTCTTGGGTTTCTTTGTGCTAGATAACGCCAAGTGACCAATGCCCAAGCATCAGTTATTTTAATTATTTTACAGACAGGTAACTGTCATTCAACTAATTAGCTATGGAAGGCCTAACAACTAATTGTCAGAGGTTATTATACGTATAAAAAAACGGTTTGTCTTCTAGTTAACATACAAAATTGCTGTATGCTTGTAATGGCCCCTTTTCTAGCCCATTCTTTCATGATGTGTTGTTAGCCCTATTTGTCTTGGTCCCGTGGGCTAACTAGGACTTTCCAGGGATCAGAGTGAGTTTTGGCGTAGGAAATGCCAATTTTAGGCCAAACAGAGTTGATTCAGCAGGGTTTCCAGATACTATTAATAGTAATTCAGCAGTGTTTAGTATTTTTGGCATTTCAGTTTAGGGCTTGGAGCGTATCACCGAGATCTTTCCAACGAGCTATCACACATGGTTTTTTGAGTTCGATTGGTTATTTATTTTAATGCTTGAAGATTAAACAGTTTATTAATAAAGTGACTATTAAATTAAAGTACATATTAATATGTCACTTTATTATTAAAAAGCCATTTTGTTCTCTTATGTGGGAAAGGATATTTTAAAAAGGGAATTAATGATGAAGAGACAGACATGGGAAAACGAAGTCACAGGGCTATTCTTTAAAAGAACAAAGAGAAGCTCATTTGCACATGCTTGGATTATGTTTTGATTTTCTTCTCTTGGTAAATTTGGAAGCTCAGCTTTCAGCCAGTATGAAGACAAAAACCCTTGAGCTTGGAGACAATGGATGGAAACCCGTTGTCAGTTGGAGACATCGTGCAAGTGTTTCACATAGTGTTTCAGGTTCATATTTTTGGTATCCAATCTTGCTGTAATTTTCTGTAACTATGATTGGATTTAAATGCAAGAATATTTCTGAAACTATATTTTCATCTGGGTATTTTTGGTATTTTTGCCGGATAATTTGAAATCTATTGCTTGAAATTATCTGTTTAAATTACAGTGATATGTTTTGAAAAATTTGGGGAAAAATATCTGCTCGGGATAGTTCAGTGGTATCAGAGCTGGTTGTCTTGCCAACTTGTGAGGTTTTTTACAAGTGACAACAGACAAATTTGGAGAATGAAGATATTTACAAGTCTGAAATATTTATATCTGATTAGAGGTGTGAAAAAAAAGCAAATGTTTTTATTCCAAGAGATGGCTATTGTCCAAGGCAAATATTGCAAAGATGGCAAATATTTCTTAGTTGTTGTTGAAGCCGATTTATTAAATCATTGCATTCAGAGTTATTATAATGGGCCTGACTTAATATTTGATGTATTTTGGGGCACATTAAATTATCGCCGGCTTAGGGATTTGTTATTTGTTCGAATATCAAAGTTATGCCGTGGGAAAGTATTTGATTATACAATGGTTTGAAAATATATGCTCCTTGACTTCATTATCCATAAATCATTGAAACGGAGCCTTAATAAAGTATGGAAAGATAAAACGGCGTTTAATTTGTAAAGCTGTTGGTTTTATTATTGGACACACAATTGATATAAAGGGTGAACATTATAGTTTCTGGAAATAATAATTAACTACTGGTATGGCCGTGCCTGTGGACCAACTTTATTAATGCTGGTGACATATATATTTCTTTGTTGGGAGTTATAAGGTTTGATTCTCATACGGTTTTATAAAGTTTGAGAAGGTTAGTGGCAGACTTAATTTTGTTTTTTACATTAGTGGAGAAATAGTTCCACTACTTGTGAATGAAGTCTAAGTTGAAATTAAATATTCATTCATCAATACTTTAGTAAGTATAAAGTCCTGGACCTAATAATAAAAATCCAGCATTTCTATTGGTTGCCAAACTATTGCCGTGGAAGCCGTTACAGACATATCGGAGTTCTGGAATCAATATTTGCCATCAATACTACACAACTTGGCATTGTGTGTCTCTGTTCTAGGGCCAGAACTTTATCTACCACATATCCCTACATTCAGATTATCAAGCTTCAGTTTGTTCAGCTTTGACTCATTTCTCTGCGCCTTTTCATTGACGAGAGCATATGATATCTCCATGAAAGAATTTGCTTTGTGAATGGAACCTACTAGCTGTGGAAATAAGAAGGCTGCGGAAGCATAACTCTATACCTGCTGCTAGCAATCATCACTGCTATAGGCGAACAGAACAGGAGGATCAAATTCCATACCCAGACTTGGTTCGTGCTTTGGATGAAGATTGCTCCAACAACAAAATTTAAGAGGAATAAAGTCTATTGCTTGTACTGTTTACATATGAAGGCGTACAATGAAATATGAAGATACTATTGCATTGAAGAAGGCTGCATAATCTTCTTAGCAATTCAGGAAGGGCATGTCCAAGCACAGAGGTTCCTTTTAACTGACGCTGAGGAAAAATGTGCTAGCCATGTATATGTACCAGCACAGAACAAAGTAACTACCAGTTATCATTACCAGAAGGATTCACAATTCTGAGTTTGGTGGCAATGTCTGCGGTTGCTTTGACGAAGTTGGTGATTCAAGTTGTGAAGTTATTCGCTGGAAAGGCTATAGACAAGGTGCATTTAGTTCTGGACTATATTCTCCTGTCTATCTGTTACAATTCTTGCAGTATTACTATTAATATAAGAAAAGGGGAATCATGAATCTTATTGGGATTCAATATATATATATAAATATATGATGTTTTCTGCAGCTACCAAATATCATGATGTACCTTACGAAATGAATCATCTTTGATCAACAAATATTTTATCTGTGCTTCATGAACTATTTTAATTGTCATTTAATGTGCAGTGAATGCAAAGACTTGTATGCAAAATCTGTTCCGTTGTCCAAGAACTGGTGGAATCACAGATTTTGTTTTGCTTCAAAATATTAGAACTGCAATATCATTTTCAGTTATTCAGAAAATTTCTAGTATCAGGACCCGCAGGGATATTACAGGGCAGTTTAGAGGGGAACATATCCAGGTTGTTGGTTAAAGCCAGATTTGCAAATATGAGTCGAGTGTACCAACACTTGCAAACATCATCACATTCAGCTATTCACAGCTAGTATTTAGTCCAGAAACAGCTCCGTGCAAGTGGCAGATTTCAATCTTAATTTCAGGAAGGCATTGGAGCCCAATTAGCACCTCTGGACAGAGCAATGATTAATTAGAATAGGTGATTATCAGTTAGTTGTTGACTGTCCTCTTTAGACATTGCTACTATAGGATTGCTTCTACAACAAATAGGGGAGTCTGTTACAGAGTGCATCAGATTAATTGAAAATCTGTAAAGTAAACTCTTCTCAAAAGAATTCGATGATACATTCAATGGTGATCAGTTAAAGGACTTGGAGAAAGAAAAGGAAGTAGGGAATTGGCTCTACTTGATTGGATTACAATTGGAGTTCATAAAATTTCCTGATAGTGTTCTTTCCAAGCTGGAGGAATTAGATACATATTTGTCAAGAGTAGACCAGTCAGATTGAAGGCTTCTTAATTGGGCCTTGCAACTTTCAATGCTCGTTTTGGTTCAGCAAAAGTCTATGAAACATCCACATAAAGATGTTAGGCTTGCAGTTGCTTCATGTCTCAGTGTGATCGCACGGATAACAACTCCTATAGCACCCTATAATGATGATGTGTTGAGGAAGGTTTTGCAGCTGCTTGTGAAAAGCTTTCAAGGGTTACATGATGACAAAGGCCCTGCCTTTATTAAGAGGGTTAAGATCTTAGAAATTATGACAAAGGTCAGATCATTTGCCATTATGATTGACCTTGAATGTAATGATTTGATTTTTCAAATGTTTCAATGCTTCTTAACTGAAATCAGCAAGCATCATCCAGACAATGTGAGAGCATGTATGCAAACCATCATATCCTTAATCTGAGACGAGGATGATGAAATATGCAAGCAAATGCAATCAAACTTGTTAGCCATTTGGAGGAAGGAACAAGCTGTACCACCTATTGCTTACGAGTTCTCAAAAAGATTGGTTGAACATAAAATTGGAAGGTTCAAGGAGCACTTGACTGAAAATGAACTAATATCAATGGGCTTACAGGTTGCAGGATCTTCGAAAATGAGCAAGAACCAATTGAGAAAATAGTAGGTTTGTTTCACATGCCAACAAATTTGGACACCTAATCATGTTTGTGGGGATTGTAATGAAGATAAAGCAGCCAAAGAAATTCAGACCAGCAATGAAGAGGATAAGAATCTCACAGCTTTGCCCCTACAAAATAACACAAATATTGGTGGTGAGATGAATTCAGCTATTGTTAAAGGTATGAGATATACAAATCTCTACATTGGTGACCTAGAGGTCATAATTGACACACATTCTGTTGAGGATAGTCTTACTCAATGTGAGAGCATGTTGGTATCTCAAGATGTTTCCAAAGAAGTGTATGAAACTTCACATCATGAGAAATTATTTGAAAATGATGACATAGTAGCAGCGTTGACTTATCAAACAGGTATGTGGAGGCCTATGATGACATTGATATCATCTGTGAAGGGTATGATGAATCATGTGTTCGTTATAGCAGCAACTCACCTATGCATGTAGTGATTTGGACGACCACTTAGATATGTTTTGATCAAAGAAAATGATTTTTCAAATGCTTCCTTACCTGTGATTTCTATGTATTCAGTGGCATTTCAATTTGTTTACTGTTGTGCTAGTTCCTTCCTTGTTTGGGTGTTGACTTCAGAGTACTTGTATGCTTCAGAGCAACTAGTTGTGGGGCATTTCCTTGGGCATGACTCAATTATTCTTCATGTCTATTTGAGATAATTTGAGTCATTATGGTCACTTCATAACATTAGTTTGTGCGCTTGTAGTGAGTTGGGTTTGTTGGGATGCTCATTCTTCCTACACTAGTTTTTGGAGGCAAACTGTTGATGATAGGTTTATAGTAGTTGACTCCAGGAGTAGTACTTGGATCATGATTGATAGGATGTCTTATGAGGTAGTCTCTCTTGAGTTACCTTGGCAAAATATCTATCATGGTGTTGATCTTAGCGCTCTTAGAAATTTCAGACCTCTGAGAGTTGTTATTCATTACATCAACAACTCAAGTTGGGGTGATATGTTTTATTTTATGCCTATAGTGGGTGTTATGCACTTCCATGGGAGATCACTCACAGTTGGAGAGTTGTTTAGTGATGATAGCTTCTTGGGATAGTACTATCTCTTCATATCTGAGAGTTGTGATGACATGATAGCCTAGGATCTTGGTATTGACTTTCTTGGCACATTACTTCAGTCCCCACTGATCGGCTTCACAATTCCAGGCATGTTATTTTTATCAGAGTTGAGCAAGAGTTTGGTAGAGCAACATTCTTGAGGTTGATATGGGATCTAGGCATTTGGTTTCAACATGCAGGTGCAGATTGCTTGAGGGCAAGCAATCTTTGGGAAGGGAGGACTGTAATGGCCCCTTTTCTAGCCCATTTTTTCATGATGTGTCATTAGCCCTATTTGTCTTGGTCCCATGGGCTAACCAAGACTTTCTAAGGATCAGAGTGAGTTTTGGCCAAGACAATTCTAGTTTTAGGCCAAACAGAGTTGATTCAACAAGGTTTTGAGATACTTACTATTCATAGTAAGTCAACAAGGTTCAATGTTTTTGGCATTTTAGTTTTGGACTTGGAGCGTATCGCCAAGATCTTTCCAACGAGCTATCACACATGGTTTTCTGAGTCCGATTAGTTATTTGTTTTAATGCTTGAAGATTAATCAGTTTATTAATAAAGTGACTATTAAATTAAAATACATATTAATAAGTCACTTTATTATTAAAAAGTCATTTTATTCTCTTATGTGGGAAAGGGTATTTTAAAAAGGGAATTAATGATGAAGAGACGGGCATGGGAGAACGGAGTCACATGGCTATTCTTTAAAAGAACAAAGAGAAATTCATTCGCACATGCTTGGATTATGTTTTGATTTTCTTCTCTTGGTGAATTTGGAAGCTCAGCTTTCAGCCGGTTTGAGGATGGAAACCCTTGAGCTTGGAGATGGTGGACGGAAACCCATTGTCAGTTGGAGACATCGCACAGGTGTTTCACAGTGTTTTAGGTTCATATTTTTGGTAACCAATCTTGCTGTAATTTTCTGTAACTACGAGTGGATTTTGTTATTGTTCTGCTAAAGATTTAAATGCAAGAATATTTTTGAAACTATATTTTCATCTAGGTATTTTTGGTATTTTTGTCAGATAATTTGAAATCTATTGCATGAAATTATCTATTTAAATTACGGTGATATGTTTTGAGAAATTTGGGGAAAAATATCTATCCGGGATCTTACAATATTGCCTCCTTGAGTCCTCACCTATGGAAAATTTGCTTAACATGACATGTTCCACCAATAATAATTTTCTGAAGGTATGGCACCCTCTTTTGAGGCAAAAATAATTTCATACAACAAGTCAATGATTGGTTTGACACTTAGTTAAATGCTCTATGATCCTTGTGTCTCATTTGCATTGTCATTCCAAGCATGTGATTTGGTGATTTTTCTATGGCTAATGTCATTTTTTTATGGCAAATGTGGATTCCACAAAGGTTAATTCCCAAATACATAGCAAATACAAAGAAGCCCTTTGGCCATAACAGCCAAAAACAGATGCTAATGCTACAACAACCAAACCAGTAATCCAAAGATGACCTGGGGAAGTGAACAAAAGAAACTACTATAACAACATGAGGGAATTAGAAACACTAATGGAAAGGCAAAAAATGTTGAGCTGAGGATGTGAAACAAAAGGATAGTCTTCTTCATGGGGAGATTATGAGGAGAAGCTAAATTATTCTCAGCTGGCTGATTGCTCATTTTTGTGAAGGGGAATTGAGAAATTCCTTTGTTCGCAAGTTTATCTGCAACCTGATTTTAATATCTCAAACTATCTACTAACACTGAATTTACTCTAAAACATTAAGTAGTTTTTGACATTTAAGGAATCATTAGTGCATCACTCTATTACTGGGAGTCACCTATCAACTTCTAGCTTCTTGCATCCCAATGCTACAACCATTTTAAGACCTCGGAGCAATGTGACAGCCTATCCTTCATCACTTGTCTTGATGCTTAGAAAAAAGAAATGCTGCTTGCAAATGAGCAATTGGGAGGAAAGCAACACAACTCTCACTCATGAGTGACACAGATTACCTTCTAAGGAGAATTTCAAGAAGCAATGCCTCTTTTGGCTTTCACACAACGCCCCCACTACAACTGAGGAGGGGGTAAATTTTATTTTTTATAATCTGACATTCCATTTGGCCCTTTGGGTAAAAGACGATTTCACCTTTGCTAAATTAGGCATGGCATATGAGAATATCACCACACTGCTCTTATTCTTACATTGCTCCAATGAAACGACATTCTTCTGGAAGACTTTTATGCCACACCTTAATTGAATCCCTCATAAAGTACAACAGAGTGAGTTTTTTGATGAAAAATTTAGAGTTAGGGTTCCAATTGGACAGTTGCACAAGTGATCTCTGATGCTAAAAGGAAAATCTCACCATCACCAACTTGCCCAAGGGTCACTGCAAAATTCTGTGAGCAAAAGCAGTGCAATAGAAAGTGTTCTACAAACTCTTCTTTGCAGAGACATAAAACACATTTGGAGAGTTCATGAAAACCTTGTTGCAATTATCATATGTCAGATTCTTTATATTACAATAATAGATAGTTTTTAATTTTATCTCTCTTTCGTCTATTTCTAATGGTCACTCTTTTTGTAATGTTTCCATAAACTTTTTCTGTTCATTATGGAAACTTTCTCTTTCATTCTACAAGAATGTTTCTATTTCCTCTCTCCTGTTCGTTATAGAAACATTCTCTTGTATCTTTTATAGATAGATCATTCATGATCATTGTTTAATAACATATTCATTATTTTACCACAATATGGTATCAGAGCAAATTCCTGGTCTCTTCGAAAATTTTTAATTTCTTTTTTGAAATTATTCGTTCAAGATTTTCGAAGCTTTTTTGCCCCGAGTCTGTTCAAAATTTGCATTTTTTTTCCTCACCCACCTATCTAGGGTTTTTGCATTTTCGACTAGGGTTTTGACCCTTCACTTCAAGTCGGAATTTTTTTTGATTACAGATTCCTTGTGCGTTTTTTGAGAGCCCAACTAGGTTGTAGTCTGTTTTTTTTGGGTGCCTTGATTTTTGTGCCTTAATTTTTGAGCCAGCGGATCCAAAATTTGAGACCATATTCTTGGTGGGTTTTTGCAGATCTCAACTAGGTCAGTCTCGCTTTTTTCTGGGTGCATCATTTTCCGTGCTAACGGATTCAGAATTTGACAACAAATTCTGAGTTTTTTGAGTTCTTCACTAGGTGTCTTCAAATTTTTTGGGTCTTCCGTTAATTTGCCTTGAAGTTTGTGCCCTTTTTTTTTCTTCTGATTATTCACGTTTTTTCTTTGAAAAACATGCTATGGCATCTCTCACCAGTCTTATGCTGGAAGGTAGTCATCATTTCAACGGAAAGAACTACAACACCTGGAAGCAGCGCATTTTGACTTTTTTCAAGTACTGTCGCCTTGAGGCGCTTGTTCAGGGTACCGAGACTTGTCCTACCATAGCCGATGTGACTCAAGACAAGTTTGATGAACGTAATCGTGAAGCGGTTATGCTCATTAAGCTTTCAGTTACTGATGATTAGCTGCCTCAAATCCCGTCTGGCAAGACAACTGCAAAGATTTGAACAATATTGAAGGATCTCCACGAGACATCAGATAAAAGCAGAACCTTCTTTCTGAAGAATCAACTATTCTCCATTATTATGGATGAAAATATGTCCTTACAAGAACATCTTTTGAAGATTAAGGACATCAAGGATCAACTTGAGGCCATTGGCTGTACAATGGAGGAAGAGGACATGGTGGTCATTACTCTAAAAAGCCTACCATCGTCCTATGAGCACTTTAATGAGACACTCAACATTACCTGCAACTAATGTTGACCTGAAGTTCTCAGATCTATGCACCAAACTTCTGCAGCAGGATCGTTGGAAGCAATAGTTTGGTAGCAGTGCTCCTTCGTCCTCCTCTGAACAAGCATTTTCAGCCCAATCCTTTCACAAGGACAAAGGCCTATCTCATTCATCAGCTCCGTCTCAGGATAGCTCCAAGAAGAACATTCGGTGCAACTACTGCCACAAATTTGGTCATATGCTTTGAGACTGTAGGGCTTGCATTGCTTCTGATCAGCAAAAGTAGGGTGGAATCTAGCCATAGGCCAACGTTGCAGAACATTCAGACCTCTTTGATCAACCCGAGGCTGCCTTTTATGCTTTTTGAGGGCATGCAAATTTCTGTTTTTTTGAAGATAGATTGACCATTAAGGGAGGGTATTACGATAATAGATAGTTTCTAATTTTATCTCTCTTTCGTCTATTTCTAATGGTTACTCTTTTTGTAATGTTTCCATAAACTGCTTCTATTCATTACGGAAACTTTCTTGTTCACTCTACAAGAATGTTTCTATTTCCTCTCTCCTGTTTGTTATAGAAACATTCTCTTGTATCTTGTATATATAGATCATTCATGATCATTGTTTAATAACACATTCATTATTTTACCACAATACTTTAGGCACTCTCTAACTAGACAAAAATATTGCATTTACGGGGCACCTTTTTGTTTTAAGTGAGTGCTGCTGGCAAGTTGATTAGTGGTGGCAAATCTCTTCCACTAAAAAGGGCCCAAATAATTGTTAAGCCAGACTAGGTGATCCTCACTTAGCATATTTAGATTTCTTAGTTGGCTAAGACTTCCTTGCAAAAAGCCTTATTGCTGAATAAGAATAGGTGTGCCATCTCGATTCTTCTAAACACAAATGCTCACACCATCAAGAAGCTGTTCAATAGACCCTTACACAGATACCTGACTGGAGCAATAAACATACTTTTACCTCTTCCATACCAGAGATGGAACTGAGATAGACTGCCCATCAAAGAATCATCCCAGGATTAGCTTGATTCCCATTGCTCAAGTTCCATGATAATAAATCTCCCATCAATTTTTTCAGAGGGATCATGAAATTTTAAAATCACCAAACTTGACGGCAAATGAGAAGATTGAAAGAGAGCAGAAGATAATAGGGAAGCTAGAGGTGCCTATGAGAATTTGGCACCAACTTTGATCTTGTCCCATCAAAAACTGCCATTATTTTGTTCTTGAGGGTGGACAATATATATGTTGTATATGGTGATTTCTTGATCTTTTGACTTTAGACTTACTCTTTTTGGTTTGGATTGAGGTGTGGTATGGGTTGCTGAATTGGGTTGATAGGGCTGAATGCTTCTTAGTTGTCATCTTTGGTTCCTTTTTGTTTCTCCTGGCTTGTTCTTTGTATATCTTTATGATCAGCTGCTCAAATGAGCTATATTTGAAAACTATTTCCGATACTAAAAACATATGCTTCAGCCTTGGGATGTTATATTGAGAGTCAAAAGACTGCACTTATTGCATCATCTGATTAATTAATGCCAAAGTAATTGTGGTCCTTGTCAATTTACACCATTTTGGCGACTGAGAAGTGAAATACTGTCCAAGATGTAATTATTATTCTTTTAACATTGGAAAAGCAAGGAAGCTTTTTTGGATACGGGGAAATTATAGACCATAGAACAAGTTCCTTGTATGTGGCCAATATTTCTTCATGTTGTATTGGGAATTATCTGTTTTCTAAAGCTGACAGCAATTTGGGGTAGTTTCGATCTGATGATGAATCTGAAATCAGCTACATATAGAAACCAAAGTACATTGTTTTATATATCTCCAATTCTGTTAGTATGCTGTGAAATCTGAGAAGTTTTTCCTTGTACATATAAACCCTCAATATTGTGAAACCTTTTGATATTAGGGTGTGGTATCCTCTATGCTGCAAAGGATGCTGTATGCCTCTGTCTTGTTTCCGGCGAAATCTATGCACAAATCATTGATACTATAAAGTGACTGCAAGCAAATCTCCCACATTGTTACCAGATACAGATATTATGGTCATGAACAAGTCTTGTGGTAGGAGGAGCTCAGCAAAGAAGGCCGATTACTACAAAATGCTAAGGATTCTTTTGTACCTTCTTACTTCTGTTTAAATGCTCAAGAGTCAAAATAGGTGTTCATATACAGTGAATCCATTCATTGCTCCAAGTTAATGGAGGGAAATCTCAAGATAAGGACTGAGGCATTTGAGCTAAAACATAGAGATGGAAGATAAAAAGGGAAAGTACCTTTCTTTGACACTATATAATGCAATCATTATTCATGATGTAATTAAAATTCATTGTTATTGTTTCGACATTTAGTAAGTTAAATTAAGTCAAATTTGGTCAAAGATCTTTTCTCTTTGAACATCAACTTGTAGTAGATTTCTAGTTATTTTAATGATTGCCGGCTCACATGGCCAAGTTGGATGGCATCAACATACCCATGTAGCATTAAATGTGTATTTTATTGCCAACCTAGTTAACCATCATCATCTACAAAAAAACAACAGATTGTTAACTAACATCAGCACTAGCATTGACCAGAATCTTTTCTAACATTGACTATTTGAAATTTAGTAGTGCTTCACCGAGTTTTAGAGATAAGGGACAAGGAATGGGTGGATGTGGTTTCAGGGAAGGCAATTTAAAAATATATAAACTCGTCATGTTGTTCCATCCATAGTTGGAACACTCGCCGAGTTTTCCAGCCAAAAAATCGCCTAAAAAACTCATTGAGTAATTTGCGAGTTTTTCCAAACAACTCGTCGAGTTTAAAAAAAAAAACTTGGCCATGCACCAATGCCAGGGTTTAAATGTCAAAAACGACATTTTTGTTCAGGGGCGGGAGGATTTGTTCAAATATAACATTTAAGTATAAGTTTGATTTATTTAATTTCTTATACTTTAAGTTATATTTGTATAAATACTTTCAAGATGTTTGAGATAGGTTCCAGCTTCATAGGAGTTAAGATGCAAATTCTAGATTTTGGGGGTTTTCGAAAAATACCAGACTTAGCCAAATTTCAGGATTCAACAAGCCTTTAGCAGGGTTACCTCCCACAATCCATCATGGCTTTCTAAGGTCAAACTAAAGCTGGCAGAAGGATTCTCAAAGGGTTTTAACTCGTTTTATCACAAATCACTTGGTTTTGACCCCATATCTATGACAGACTTAGCTTAGCTCTCGCCCAAATCCCAGACATAGATGACTTCTCAACAAACAAACTTGAAAACAGCCACCAACAAAGACTACCTAAGACCTAGTTATGAAGACTTTGACATTTGGCATTGATCAATGATCAAGTGTCATAGATTCATATTATGAAATGACTTAATTTTACAATTATGTATATTTCTCTTATTTTTTGTATATATAATGCATAGGAGGCACAGTCACGCGACTCATGCTCATCACAGGGTTCCTCTTCTAGGACTAGACCCTCTCCCTTATATGCTAGTAGAGCTGGGGTGAGGAAGATGTGATTGTAATGATGTATTCACTTCTATTTTTGTAGAAACTATTTACTATTTTTCTTCTAGCTATCAACATTGCACATGAGAATGTGATTTTGTACCCACTCAGAATTTATATATATCTAAACTCCACTTGTTTCCTTTGTGTTCTCGTTAATTAACTCATTGGATGCATCTTCTCATTGAATTTTTTTAAAAAAAAAGTATTTTTAATTAAATTTAAGCTGTTTTTAAAGTTCTTGAGTTTTTTCAAGAACTGGCCAAATTTTTCCCGAGTTTTTTTTTTGGACTTGGCTAGTTTTTGCCGAGTCCAAATTTTCCATCTATGGTTCCATCCATCTTTGCCTTGTGCTTTGTCCTTATTGTTCCCTTGGGCATACCTTTCCCAATCCCAACATCCCAATCCTGAGCCTTGTAAATTTTTTCTTAGTATGGCTATTGGACTATCAGACCATCTCATGTTGGCATACTATCCATCCAAACTTCAAATTCCCACCCTATCTTAGAAAATTTTGTGTGTGTGTGAGAGTTTCAGACTAGCGCTTCCCCTAACCCCATTCCCTTAGCATTCTTGAGGTTTGATTCTTGAAAGTTTTGCGTTAAAAGATCTAAGTCTTTCATTTGCATTGGACTTTTGAAGTTCCTTTTCCCATCATACCTTTCACTCTTTCCCCTCAAGAGTGTTGGAGTTACCTTCCCCCGAGGACCCTTTCCATGCCTTCCTTGATGCCTAAACTTCCCTACCCTTTTCGATTTCAAAATTTAAGTATTTTGGACGAGTTTCAGACTATCCTATATATACCCCACATGGATCTCCTTTGATTGTCTACTCAATTTTTTCACTAAGTGCTTTATCGAAGTCAGAGTTGTGGCCTTCCCTCTACTTGTGTATTCATTTTTTTTCATTCTTGATTTCCAAACTTAGTTTATTCCTTCTTATGCCCTATTAGAGTTGGACTTTTGCCCATTACCATACCTCAATAGTCTTACATCTGCATCTTTGAAACTTCGCTACTTGATAAATTCCCTTATTCATTTATTGGAGTTTGAGATGTGGGCTTCCCTTCAAATTGGTACTAGGTATGACTTATCCTTGAACCTCAACTCTCAAGATTCCAGCACTTTCTTACCTTGTCAGGACTGTTTGTTCGAACTCTCGTCCATCAGCATGATTTCTTCGTCACCCTTGATTCCTCGAGATTTCAATTTCATGATTGGCATGAGCTATGAGGTATCCTCGACTTCCAATGGTTTAAAACTCCCGCATTTTCTTCTATACTGTCTCACCCACCACTTGCACATCCAAAATGTTAGTTATGACCATGTTTGATGTAGGGACCGCTAAAAAGGGTTTTCTTGCTTGGAAATTCAACATTTAGGTGCGGATTTGCAAGTGGTTTTCTATTTTGGAGGAGAAAATGAGAGGACGGTTTTGGTGCACAAATATCAAGCGGTGATGTCATGAGCATGGGTGGTCTTTTGTAATATAGAGTGGCCACGACTTCTCCATTATGGCTGCGTGCTCCAGTTGCAGATCTATTTATGGGTTCATGCTTTCTTTGTGAAGGGTTGGTCTTAGTTCATATTTTCTTTGGAGGATCATGCAGGTCGAGCTACAAACTGCTTTTACACCATTGTAAAAGACATTAGCTTTTTTCAGAAATCAATATAAGACATTACTTTTATTCCATTTCAGCATTCTGTCTCCATTATTATTTAAGAGTTTTTTGGGGATTCATGGAGTCTTTAAGTTCGCAATTGATGTTGTTTGTATTGGTTTGTGTTAGTTTGCATCTAAGAGGTGCTGTAGTTTTGTTTTGCTTTGTGCAATAGTATGCCAAGTTAAAAAATCTTTCTGGATTGATATTTGAAGCTTTTGAATTAATGGTGGATTATTAAGTAGAGGTGTATATCTAGGAAAGAAGGGCATTTGAGGGTTTAAACTCTGCAAGATTGAGTCAAGCACTTTAGACTCATCTAAAAGTTGGTTTACTCTGTCATTAGGGTTTTCTATAGGTTTGACTCTGTGCTGTAGTAGGCACCAGTCTAATTGTTGAAGGTTGACCGACCATTCACACCATTCATAAACCAAAAAATCATTTTTCATTTATATTAAATTTTTTTAGTTTAATGTCTTGCTATTATTTACAACCCACTTTTATGAATCTCTGTCAAAACCGTTGTGAGCATACAATTAATTAAATCATTAGCGGACTGTTGTATGATGCTTGTTATTGGGTTAATAATGCTGTAAGCAACCGTTAATGAATTCATTTGTTGGGATTAGTGGCCAGTCTCCATCTTTCGGTGATTTACATGTTTAAGCAATCCCCCATAGAGTATAAGTATTAGAGCTAAATATAGAGTCATCTTTGTGTATGAATTTAGTTTGTCTTTTATTAGCTTTATCTTGGAAGGATCCCTGGGAACACCCCACCGAGCTTGGTAGGGCTCAAATTGCAGAAGAGGTCCATATTCCTTTCTTTCATTAGCCCTTTCAATCTGTAATTTGAGGATAGGTTTCGTCCTTGTTTGACAAAGTTTGGTTTCCTTGGCTATGTCTTGTCGAGAGCTTTAGAGTTAGTAATTACTGCATTAAAGAACACAAACGCTTGGATTGTGCAACAAGTTCAAAGCATCAGCAAATGTGGAATAGATAAAGATATCAAGACACAAATTGTAACACAACAAAAAGATTGTAACAGACACAAATTGTAACACAACAAAAAGATTGTAAGACACAAACTGTAACACAACATGTCGCCATTGTAAAACCCCTCAAATCGATAGAGAACTCTAGGAAGGGTGAGTACGTCTCCTCATGCCACTAATTTCCAGCTTTTACAAGTGGTATTCATTGTCTTTTTGGCTTTAGGAAACCAGCTCCCTACATCTGCATAGTCATAATACCTTGGCATCACTATAACTGCAACAACCTATGCTACAAGCCTAGGAATGGTTTACATCCATCAATATGTGGAAAATATACAGACATATTTGCAACGTACACTTGCATCCTACCGACAGAAAATGGTTCGACAGACAATGAATTGAGTGTATGACCATGTCACAAGCATGAAAAGGTCCATAATAAATGCTCCTTGATTTCCAATGTTAGAAGCCAGAAGATCAAATGCGAAGAAGGAAGAAAAAAATGCTTGACATTTTAGTTTTCAACACTCTGGTTTCTTAGAACACCTTGGCTGCTTTACCAGTTGCAAATTCACTCCTAAATGTTCTCCCCTTTGCCTGTCATAAATTCATCAGGACAAATGCAAGTTCAGTTTTCTAGTCATTCAGCATAGTTCTTCTACAGGCCATGACTTTTTCAAATTGCAATATTTTTCAAGAGCTATTTGAAGATACAATCAAATTCAACTGTTGATTCCATCTTCACATTTATTTTATTTTTGCCCCTGCAACATAACTATTTTTATGAGGCCCATGTTGAAGAAAAACAAACTTGGAAGGTGTCTTATTTGCTAACAAAGATTCTAAGATGCCCTGTACCATACCTTAACCTTCTTAAGCATAAAACAAGTAGGTCACTGGCCAAAAACTTTGTGAGCTATAATGACATGAGCTTGATGATCCACATATCAACTCAATTTGGTTTTACAGATCATACTTACGCATCCATGAGGGTTGCCGGTTCGGAGAACTGGTTCATATATATATATATATATATATATATATATATATATATATATATATATATATATATATATATATATATATATATATATATATATAGCCTGTATGCATGAATTAAGATTAGAATGCCACATAATATCATAGAAACAACAAAAACACCATAAACTCGTAAATTTGTAATCATAGCATCATGATCATACCAACATAGCATCACATACTTCAAGTTCAACATCAAAATATTAAAATGTCAAATGATAAATCATAACATCAAGTTCAAGTATCATTGTTTCAACTAGTGGATTAATAATTTCTTCTTCTTCTTCTTCTTCTTCTTCAATGGCATTAGTTGATTAAAAAATAGTGCCAAGGCCAATGAGATCAGCTGCACCAATAACATTATCGCTGCCAAATTCTTCCAATTCAGCAATTGCAAGCTGAGAAGTGGAAGCATCCAAGTCTGTATGCTCTGCATATAAGTCCCACATCTTCGTCTCCCCTTTGTATTCATTCTGCTTGTGTGAAAGGAAATGCAAATTGGAATGCACATATACTAAGTTCTCTGCTCTTTTTGATTAAAACCAATTGCACTTTATTGAGTGGATGAAAGAATATGTGCTCCAATTTCTTTTTGATGCAAATGAACTAACAACCTATGAAGACAAGACATAGTAAACAATTAAATTAAAATTATTAAAGTTATAAAATTACTAGCAACCCATGAAGACAATAAATAATTTTTTTTTACATTAAACTTGTGATTTAATTTTGATTGCAAGAGGCTGCAATAGTTGGAATCATTGGCTATGGACGTACCACCAACTATGACCATCCTCCCCAAACCGATGCTGAATGTCATCATTACTTAGACCTCTTTCATTCACAAACTCTATGAACTCATTTGTAATCAAATCTCGCATATCATCACTAGGAAAGAGTGTAAGGAATGTTGTACCCATTAGACACTTCTAAATCTCTATATGGTGATAGCCTTCATGACATATTAAGATATTGGTTGCTATAATATTCTGGTGTCAATGCATAGGCAAGAAATGTAGAGGATTGGTCATCTTATTCTATTGTTCTACAACAATTGCTTCCAATTGTTTGAAGCTCTATCATTTATGATGTTCTTCATCTTGTCAAGCATGGAGTCTATGACATCATATACTTCTCCAAGGCAAGGCCTATCCATGTTAGTGTAGAGAAGCAAGCTCATAATGAGCTCAATGAAGCTAGGAAGATACTTCAGACGTTCACACTATGCGTCATCCAATATCCTTTGCTTAATTTTCGTTGCCTTCTCTGTGTTGCATTGCCTCCATATAGACCAGTTATTGCTGATAACCATATTGTGAAGTGCCACTTTCACTTTCACAAGCCATCTCAAGATGATTAAGTTTGATGCAAAATGGGTCTCAGCAACTTGTAATAGAAATTAGAGAAAAAAAAATACAACTATTAGAAACAAACTTTAAAAAAGAATAACGCATTACACAATCAAATTATGAAAATAAAAAAATGTAAAATGCTAGTTATAATTTTTTAAAATTAAATTACTACTTCAAGTTCAAGTTCACTTACCTTCAATAGCTCCAAATTTGAGAATAATTTGAAAATTTCTTGAGACATGTGGTGGTTTGTGATGAACATCTAGATGTCCTCAGCCTCTGGATACACTTCTTTGATCCACCCAATTTTATTCCCAATCTTTTGTAGCACAAGATTGAGTGAGTGGACCGCACAAGGTGTCCAAAAGATATGATGATATCTCTCTTCAACCAACAAACCATCAACTCTACGATTCTTGGTGTTGTTCGTTATGACTTGGACAATTTTTCTAGGTCCCACTATCTCAATGGCAGAGATGAGAATATTAGCAATAAATTGCCCATCTTTTACTTGCCCCTCATAATCCACGGTTTTCAAAAACATTGCCCCTTTAGGGGACACCGCTATGACATTGATCAAGGAACAATTTCTTGTATCTTTCCACCCATTTGAAACAATTGATACCCTTGTGTCAATCAATGAATCCCTTATGGGCTTCAATGCATCCTCAACCCCCTTGACCTCTCTTTCCAACAAGGTGGTGTAAATTTTTTGATAACTGGGGCCCTTATACCCTCTTGGAGCTTCATTGACACTATTCAACATCTTGTAGTATGGTGGAGTGAACAACATTGAAAGGCAACCCATTTCCATAAATACATCTTGCTATATCTTGGTCGGCAATCTCTCAACTCTCATTTTGAAATGAAGTTTCTAAAGGTTCCTTCCTTTTGTGTGGAATAGGTGCTTGAGTTTCAGTTTCAAGCTCAGCTGCGGTAGTATAAAAAGGGGTGGTCTTCTATCACTATATTTGAAGATGGGGGTTGCTTTCCCTTCGATTTCCTTTTAGTGGGCATATTTTGTCTATGTGCTTCTCTTTCTTCTGCTTCTTCATACTCCTTGATATATTTTAATCCTATTTCATTTGGTATAGGTGCTCCTTTTTTTCTAGGGCATTTCAAGACTCTTCTTCCAGGGTATCCACACAAATGGCTTGCCACTCGATAATATGAACTATTTCTTTCTACATCACAACTCTGACATTTCAATGGAATGCACCACCTCCTAGAAGGGGTCTTATAATATCAACATACTTCAACAAAGGAGAATCAAAATTTGGATATATTATTTGTTGTTTATTATTGCCTACAGAGAAAGAGGTAGATGCCATTGTAGTTCCTATGGCAAGAAATTTTATACACATCTAAAATAGAGTAGCCGTAAACTCCTTTGCCTCCCCTTGGGTGCACATATCCTTGTATCTGTATCCATATCGGATACAAATACAAAGAAGATATGACATGGATACACATTGGATTCCCTACCCAACCCACTTGTGCCCAAAAATCCTTAATTTCTAACTGTGCCAAATACTATGTGATTTGATTTTTAAAAAAATTGACATAAATCGTCCTAAATTTAAAACAAACTTCAATCATGCAACTTTTTTTAGTTTGTATGCACAAAAAACTACACCGAATGAGGAAATCAAATGAAATGTTTTTCTATTTCAGCTACCCATTTTTTGTGGTTATCTTCCAAAGCAACTCTACCATTTTTTTGAATATTGAAAATATTTAAATCAACTTATAATTATGTATGTAGCAATTATGTCTATATTGCTTTTAAAGTAATGAAAATATCTTGAAATAACTTAGAAATTTGTGTTAAATATATGTGAATTTGTTTTTATGAATGTCATAGCCAATTGTATCCATATTGTGGATCTTAAAAAGTGGCCGTATCAGTATCCGATACTGTACCCATATTTGTGTCCGTATCCGTATCCATGCAACTTTGCTTCAAAATAAAAACAAGAGAATGAAAAAAAATAGGTAGATCTTATGGACAATGAAAGAGAAATGAAAATAAAAATAAAAAACTTAAACAAAAACAAAATCAAATGAAAAAAAACTTACCTCTTTTACTCATTAGAAGCTTGCAAAAGTGTAGGATTGAGGCACAAACACTTGATAAAGATTCACAAATCAATCTTCCAACGCCCTCTTGCACAACCAAACTCTTGCTCAACCACCTATTTGTAAAACCAATCTATTTGTATGCCAAATGAGACATAAAAGCCAACCTAAGTCCTTTTCAATACACTTTTTAGGGTTTCAAATGTGAAAAATTCATTAAATTTGCAAATTTTTTTTTTGACTGGGCATCACTTTTCCGCCTTGGCCTGCCTTTGTCCGCTCGTGGTCCAGCCAAGTTTGACTTGGTCTGAACTCAGTCTGACTAGATCGAACTGGCCTTTTGGACTGGACCCTGTTTGGACCCATAAGTGGATTGTTGCTAGACTACGTATTGGTTCAGATCGAACAAGGATCGGGGGCATGGGGGGCCAGACCAGGTAACATAGGTTTAGGCTCCCACAAAGCTTTCAAATAGAAAACAAAATGAAGAATTCTCAAACATCCTTCTTGTTATGGCTTGAACTTGTAACCCAATTCCATATTTCAAGCAAAATTCATTCATTTCTTGATTGTTCCTGACATTGCACCCTAGTAACTGAAAGAAAATTCAGTTCTTCCTTGCCTTTGTTCACCTTTTAATGGTGAAATGAACTGCCCCCTCTTTTACCAATGGGTACTTGGTCTTTTCTTTTCTTTTCTTTGACTTGCCTTCCTCTTAGAGGTCTTTGGCTTTTTGGAACTCTCTGATACATAGCTTGATGGTGGTTTCTATGGCTGCAAGTTGAACATGAGTGTACCTTCAAACAATGCTTAATTGCATGGCCTTTTAAATGACAAAAGAAGAATAGAATACAAGACTCACCCTGCCTTATTTCTCTAACTCAACATGCCGTTCCTTGGGTTGCAAGTTTTCTTGGGTGTATTTCCTCATCAAGATGTTTTGCACTCACCCTATTTGCTTTTCCCCATGTCTATTGGCTGCTCGCATCTTCACATGTCTTGGATGTTATCTGAATGGTCATGTAACTCTTAACAACCCTTTCCACATTGGAGCTTCTGTCCTGTCTTCTTTGAAGCAGCAGATTCTTGCTTTTGAAGCACACAACCTCCTTTGAAACCTACTTAACAACTAGAGATTCATATCTTCTCTTGCTTAAACAAGAGCAACTATAAATTTACCTTGGGAGGACTCTTTCTCTTGTTTTGGTGACTTTATATCCTTTGCTTGTGCTTGTATTCTTGAAACAATTTCCATCCTCTTGAATGACACCCTTGAATCCCAAACTAACATGTGAAGGTCTTTCAATAATCTCTATGGGATTGATAATTTCATTGGCTAGCTTCCAAGCCTATTTTCTTTATACTCCAATTGGACAACATTGTTGATCCAAATCCTTCAGTGCAATTTTCAAAAGCACTAAGAGCTTGTTGTGGGTAAATAAATTAATTTGTACGAATGTTTACCATGCTTACTTTTGTTTGAGTTTGAACATACTACGAAGGATTCCTTTTTTCTCTAAACTCCAATAATTTTCATACTTGTCAATGTTTTGTCCTTGCATCATGATCGAAATTTTATCACAATAAGCTCATAAAAATATATTTTAAGTTTCATTTAAATTTTGTAATTTAAATTTTATATCTATTAACTCTCTACTTTTCTCTCAATAGGTTGCAAGTTCATCTGCATTTGAGAGGAATTAGAGCACATACTATTTCATCCACAATAAAGTGCAATCAACTACATTTGAACATTTAGATGACTAAGTGCATGTGCATTTGAACTTGCATATCCATTCACACAAACAAAGTGGCTACAAGGAAAAAGACACAAGGAAATGGGATATTGGGTTGGATGCTTCCACTTCCCACCTTGTTGCATTTGATGTTGAAGGCAAGCCAGCGAATGAGTAGTGGTAGCGGAAGTGGCATTGGTTGTGGTTCTAATATATTAGTACCTACATCATCTAATATGGGTGGGGATGATATTTTTGAGGACCTCTATGATGATGGTTGAATGTTGACATTGACCATTATTTTTTTTCAATTTTAATATATATTATATAACAATATATATCATGACATTTGCATTTGACTAATTGACATAATATTTTTAATTTTTATGATAGTTTTGTTTATAATACAATATATGATGCGATCTTGTATTCTGAACTTAATTACTGCTGCAAATATGCATATATTTGTATGGACGAAACCTAAACTAATCCAACCCCCATTTTTTTTTTGATTCACCCTTTAAACTTGAACCCGAGGCAATACCAGGATTGATAAATTAGGTTCAAAGCATCAACAATTTTGGAATAAACAAGGTTGCAATATATCAAATTATGTCGGAGAAACCCCTCAAATAGGTAGAAAACTCTAGGAAAAGTGAGGACTGCTGCTTGTGCCCGTAATTTCCAGTTATTATGAGTGTATTCACTATCTTTTAGGGGATATATAAGAGTACCTTAATGACAACTACCATTTTCCTTTTGTTGCATGCTATGTTATCATCGATATGAATCTACATCAACCCTTGCTACATTATCATATGGAAAACTTACAAATATTTGGCAACATACACTTGCGTGGCACCAACAGAAAGTTGTTCTATAATCTATGAATCAAGTACCTAACGATCTCACAAGGATGGAGAAGTTTATAATAGCTCCTTGATTTGCAATGTTAGAAGACAAAAGATCAAATGCCAAGAAAAGGAAGAAAAATGGTTGGTGATCTAGTTTCCAACTCTTTGACTGCTCAGTATATGTTTATCACTTTATGAGTTGCAAATTCCGTATAGTGAGTAGAAGTTTGCCATGGGATAAATGTAGGTTAGCCACTTTGCTGATCATTTAACATAGTTATTTTGATGGCCATAACTTTTGCATATGGATTCATAATGAGGTGCCTGTTGTTTTGAAATTGCACCATTTTTTGAAAGCATATCTGAATATGCAATCAACTTTAACTTTTGATTCAGTCTTCATATTCATCTTGCCCTTGCTATAATTGTGTTTGCTAGGTTTGGTTGAACAATTTTTTTTTTGAAATATGTCTTATCTGCCAAGGAAGATTTCAATTTGCCCCACACTACCCCATATCAGTGCGTAACAAGTAGGTCTGTCTTGAAACGTCTCTGTTATATTGGTTTGATGGCAAACTCTTCCATTAGGCTTCTTGATGATACTCTGTGAGCTAGAATGACATAAGCCTGATGGTTCAAATGTCAACTTAGTCTAGTTTTTTGTATCATGCATGGGAGCTAGAGGGAAAGCTTCCACAGGAAACTGAGTTTCTGAAATAAAATAACTAGATGCTGTACTCAAAATAATTTAACTGAGGGTTTATGGTCTATGCTGCTGAGTTACTTATCTGATTTTCTGAACATAGGTCATCCTTGCATTTAGGGCCCCACTCACCTAGAAATGGATGCATGTGCAAATTACAAAAACTGGGTAGATGGGATCTCTTATGTTAAATATCAGAATTCAAATAGATTGAATGGGTCACAATGGAAACCCAAACCAACTCACTGACACTGTTATGATCTGTTGAGTTTTTAGCCTAGATAGGAACTTCTGCACAAGCTCGGTGTGAATGTGCTGGAAAGTGGTTCAAGTGTTTGAGCTATTCTATTTCACATTTCACTTTTAAGGATTAAAGTGAAGTCTTTTTTCAGCTAACTTAGTCTAATAAAGTATAGATTAATGACTTAGACTTATCTTCCAACTCATCTCTTGCAAGAGATAAGGATGCTTTTTGGAATTAGCTGAATAGTATAAAGCAAAGTTCCCAGACTCAAACTCGGCTCGGACTGGGCAAGAATGACTCGACTCATGACTTGGCAAAATGAAAAAACCCTTGAAATTTAGAGATTTTTAAGAATTTAAAACATGTTTCATGCACCCATTATTGAATAAAGCATAAAGACACAATAACATCATCAAATAGAAGATAATTTGATCACATGCATAAACATACATCCATCGCATAAGTACAAACGTAAATTGTAGCTGAAGGAAATAGCAAATTACAATGGATGCTTTAGCAGGGCCTCTCGAATTAGTATGCATTAATAAATTTCATTAAGGTGGTTTTTTTTTCTCCTGGATCATTCTTGAACTAAATGTGCTTTTTTCTATGTCCTAAGTTTCAGGGCTGCGAACCTTGGGGCAGAGAACTTGAATTTGACAGATCTTGTTTCAGAAAATCTAGAAAACATGAACACAAAAGAAGAGATAATACTTCTGAGATTGGAAATTGTACTTGCTAACAATTTTGGCATTAAAGAATGTTGTAAAGATGTATTTTTAAAGCATTCAAGATGCTGCATATCTATGAATTTAATTGGCATTTATCTTTCGTGCTAATCTGTCCAAGCAGATCTTCAATCCAAGTTGTAGCTTTAGGATTGCTAAGTGGTAAACAGTAGTTGTGATCCCTTTGTATAATTACTTTTTTTTGAATATAACCTTCGTTACATGCCCTGTCATGTGAGAAGAAGTAGAACCACATGCAATCATTACTGCATAACCTCTGGGAATAAACTGCATTGAATTGTCTCAGCACAACACTTTATCATTATTCTATTTTGACATAGAACACAAAATTCTACCTTTGAAGTGCATGTAAACAGCTGTGCATTGTGATGGCTAGATTCAAAATTGGCTGTTGCCAGCCGAATCAGAGGGTTCGGACTCGGCGAGTCACGAGTCAGGATCTTCCTGACCCGCTGATAATGGCTCGGCTCGGTGACTCGCCTTACTTGCCTGACTCGCGGTGAGTCAGGGAACACTGATATAAAGATAGGACTAGGAGCAAGATAGAAAAATCTAACATTCAGTGAAACATTCCTAAGGGGCCAATCAACTCTTCATAAATAGCCTAACTGAAAAAGGTTTACTTAGCAAATGCTTTTGATAAGGTTGATTTTGAATTCTGTAAGAGTTTTTCACAACCAGGTCATTAAATAGAGTTGTTTGAACTTCAAAGCTTTTCTATTAATCAAATATATTGCTCAGTTTCAGTGAAGGAAATGTTAATTTCTGAATTAATGTTAGAAGGCAACGCTCCTCCATGTTTTGAATAAATGATCTTGTTAAAGCTAACAAGGCAAATAATGTCAGTGGGTTGCAATTTTGTTTTATTTTTTGACATTCTTGATGACATATTAAAGAGCATTGCTTTGTGGCTCATATAGTATCACAGAAGCTACGCAGTTCTAATCTCTATTCTTTACAGGGGGCTTCAGAGTCATGGAACATGCCAGTAGCTTTCATAAGTGTTATCCTTCTACCCCTAGTTGGCAATGCTGCAGAGCATGCTAGTGCTATTATGTTTGCAATGAAAGATAAGCTGGTAAGCTGGATTTTTTATTCATATGCTTGTTTATCTATTTTTTGTTTTCCTCTTTTTATCTTTTTATAATATTGCTATTCTTGATGTTTATTTCAGGACATTTCATTAGGGGTTGCTATTGGGTCTTCAACACAAATATCAATGTTTGTGGTATACTGCTTAAACTATTCTAAATTCTCTTTACCTTTGTGGTGTCTGAATTGCAAGATTCTGATCAGTTATATTGCAGTTTCACCTGATATTCTTAATATTAGAATTATGAAATTTGATTTTCAGCTGCAGTTAGTATTTTTTGCTTTGATGGTGCTCAGAAAGAAACAGCATCATGACTAAAATAATGAGGAAGAAAAATTGACATGAAGTGTACTGCATATACAAAAAGATTGCATATTTGCATTGCATGAATGCTATATCACGTCATTAGAATTTAAGGACTTTTCAGTCATGTTTTGTTATGAAATTGCAACATATTTAAAGAGGCCTGATATGTTTTACTTTTGGAGGTTAGATAGTGAGTAAGATGTGTGTGCAAATTGATCTGATATATTATGTTGGTAGTGTTCTATTGTTTTGAGAAATTGGCATCATTAAGGAAAGAAATGTAATGTCCTCAACGCAAAATATAATATCTGTCAAATCTGGAAATAGATTCACAAATATTATACAATAACTTCAGCAAAAACACCCAAACTAGTTAGCTACTCTTGCATAGGAAGGGCTGAATTAAAATGTAACTTTATAGAACACTACTGAACATGATTTTCTGATATGTGCATCCTATCAGGTCTGAAACTGGTCTATTACAGCAGAAAGTTAGAAACATTAATTTATTTGAATATCAGTTCATAAGAAAAACCCACAAAAACTATTTCAGCCAAATACCATCAATGTCACCGTAACACCACAAACTGATATTGTTTGATTTCCAACTGGAAAATGCATAGACTATGATCTGATACAAGATTGATAACAGCAGAAAACTCCTCAAAACACATCTAGAATTATCACAACAATATTAATGAAGCCCTGAACACGCACAAATTCACAATAGAAAACTGTTGAAACTGCTAAAATCTTGAAGCTTGAATGCAACCTGTGGATGAAATTGCTCTATGTGAACAATGGGGTTTCGTCCACTATCCACCTGAAACTCATTGGTTTCCGTCCACAAGCCTTCAATCTCCAATGGGTTTCCGTCCACTGAAGAATTTTGCAGAACATGAAGTTCATACAATGAGAAATTGGGAAGTACAAATGGCATAATCTCCATTTTTCCACACATTTTTTGTATTTATCTTGTCCTTGGCCAATTTGGTGGGAAAATCATTAATTAGAAATATTACAAATTTCTACTCTCCTCTTACTTTCCAAATCTGCACTTGGTGGGAAAATCTTTATTAGAAATATTTTAATTTCCCACTCGACTCTTTCTTTCCAAAGTTGTGCTTGGTGGGAAAATCATTAATTAGAAATATTTCAATTCCTCACTCCACTCTTGGTGGGAAAGTCGTAATTAGAAATTTTTCACACTTTCCATTATGGCACAAAATCCAACTTCCCACACTAAGTGTTTCCAAATATTTAATTTAATAATTGAATGTCCCTTTGATATTGACCTTATTTGGACATTCATAAATATTAAATTGATTATTCCCCTTAATTTTTTATCATTAACCCATAGAAGAATAAAATGGGTTACTATTGACCAAAAACTATTTTTTAATAAAAGGGGACATGACAAGAAATAAGTACCAAAATTATTTTAATGTGGATAAATGACCAAAGTAGGTCAATGTTACTTGAAACTATATTCAAGAAGAATAAAAATAACCCCAGGATTTGGTAAAATAACTAAACAACAGTAAATATTGTAAAGATAACTTGATGCAGCAAACACAGAGAGGGTAAACTCGAACAACATGAACCAAGAAAAAGTACAAGTAGGAATGCATAGAGGAAGCCTTTAAAAAAGGAGTTGATGAAGATGTGAAAATGGACAGAATGTTGAATATCAACTTTTCTTAGAGTATGGAACAAAACTGAGGACAGCACTGCTTGCTGACATTATAGGGCCCATTCAAAGTTTGATAATGCCATTAGGAAAATTTCTGGTGTACATGCTCCTAGAACTTTTTGTAATACCCAAGGCTGACAAATCTTAAAAAAACTTATATTGTGTTGTGGCACACATGATTCAAACTTATATCAATATGAGCTACATGTTACTCTAAGTTGGGTAGTATATTCTCACCTGAACAAAAGAAAATGAGAATAGAAGATTGAAAATAAAGAGTTACATGCCAAAAAATGATGTCATATGCTATTCACTGGCGTTGGTATAGTTTACAAGGCTAAGGATGTGTGCTGATCAGATGAGCTCAAACACATTCTAGTGGCACAAGAATTGGACATTCCCAATTAATATAGCTTATATCAATGGTGAGGCTCCAATGAACTGAAATTGTTCATGGTTAGTGTAACCTACAAGGGAGAAGGAAGTCTTTGGTTAACTAGGCCGGGTTTACATATAAGATATTTACATTGGTATAAGTAATTGGAGGAGAGTAGGTAATTACAAGAAGATACACTTGCAATGGTGATTTCACTGTTTCCTTCTTGTTGTAAGGAACTGTATCCAACTTCCGTGAGATGAGGAAACTTGTCTGCAGAGCTGACTTGGAGAACTATTTGCCTTGTGTCTAAGTGTTTTGGTTCTCAACAAGGCAAGAAGTAGTTTTCTTTAGGCAGTTGTTGCAAGTTTGAACATCAAACAAAGCATTTAAGGGAAATCAGCAGCTAAATTATGCAACAGTAGCCTTAGGATGACCACCTCCAAATGCAATGGTTTATACAGCTGATGGTGGCCTATATTTATAAGAGGATGAAACCAAGTTGTGCTGGAAGATTGAGGTGAAATACATTAGATCTGACTGCTTGGAGAATAGTGTAAAGCCCATATCTGACAGGTGTGAACATATAATGTTGTTTGATGTAAGACCTCTTCATTTCCATGTAAGGTGAAGTCAAGTCCTAGGTGGAAATTCATGAGTTGAAATTTTTGAATTCATGTAATTCATCTATTGTAGTTTATTTGATCCTTAAGGACCTCAACAATGCTACCTTTCGCTACGTATTAAATTGATTACTTGTATCGCAACATTCAGCTTGAGACACTGAAAATTCAGGTCCCATGTTTGTTGCTCTTGTTCAATTGCATATATATTTCAAAACTCAGTTGCTGGTTTTGGTATTGGTTTGGATCTGGGTTTGGGGGTTCGGCTGAATTCCTTTTTGGCGTCTAGTTCATTTGTACAAAATATATTTTAATCACATATTTATCATGTATGTTTTAAAATTCAAGCGACATTCAAGTTTATGGTGGTTTTGTTGCTGATGTGATGCTATACGATATTCCAATCTTAATTCACGCTTCTAGGCTGCACATACGTACTTATGCACATACATACGTACGTGTGCACATACATAAGTACATACGTAACTGGAATGCCATTATGTTCAAACTTCAATTGTAAAATAATAATATCAAGTTGAGCAATTAGTTTTAACTTTTAATCATCAAATGGATTTTGTAAATCATCAACATCACTATCTTTGACATTAGATGATGTAGGAACATTAGATGAACCACAAGCAATGCTGGTGCCACTTGCACTAAAAGTGTGTTCGCTTTCAGACTCCTCAAATGCAATATGCTAGGAAGTGGAAGCTGTTAAGATTTTGTGAACCAGAATAGCATTAACACAAATATCAGATATCTAAGAACACAAATAACAGATTGACACAATTATTTACCCTGGGAAACCCTCCTACTTGAGGGAAAAACCCAACCACACCCAAAAATATATTCTTTATTGAATGCTCCAAATAACGCTTCACAAGCTATAAGACAAATGAATGTCTTCTTCACTAAGTCTGTGATCACACAACAAACATTTACAGAGAAAAAAATGCTCACAGTAATGACAACACTTTTGTGAGTCACTCAAATCACACCCCTGAATTTGCTAATGATTACAAAATAAGGAGATAAGAATCTCTGACTCAGTTCACAAATACAAACATAGAATTCTCAACACATACAAAACACACTGTATTCTGCTCACGTGAATATCACACTAAATTCGTCTCTCCCAGAAGATCATGCTAAATTTCTCATACATGGCAACATGCAATTATTGTTTCAACATCACGAACATGAACCTTCTCTTCAAACACGGGAAACATCAGAGCTTTTATCCGCATTGAGCTCTGGACCAAAAATGTACTGACCTGTGACCGTACAAAAAACAAAAATTTAATCAATGACACAAATTCAGAATCTATGGTAAGACTAGATATTCTAATAGTTGACATCAATCATGGATCAACCAAACTTTCTACCCGCCATTGCTGAGACTTTTTGAAGGATGAAAAGCATTCAAAAATAAATAAAAGGAGCCAAAATGGAGCTTATAAAACAACGAGAATTGCTCAGAGAAAAGCATATATTGTTTATTGAAATCAAACTCCTTTTCAGAGCTTGTGCACTTGTGTTCATCTTCTCACCCAAGGACTTAAAGTCTTAAACTCTTTAACTTTAAGTGCAAGAATTTGGAGGACAAAATCTTTGTTAGTTTACAGTTTGGTTTGGAGGACGAAGTTCCTTGTTCTTTTGAGGTGTTTTTATTCAAGAATCGCATGTGCGGAAAGTTCATAATTTATTTGATACAAACTTCCAAACAAGAGTAAATCAACACAATTGCAAAACAAAAATAGAACAAAGTTGAAACAATGAAATGGGACCTGTGCTGTGTTGTGTGAGTCTGTGAGAAACTTGTCGCTGCTGTGTTGTATGAGAGAGTTTGATAAAACCGAAATGAGAAAACGACGTGATATATGTATTTGGTGGTTGCTTTTAGGTTTAATTCGCCCAAAATAATGTTAAACTTTAATCAAAAGTCAACAAAAAAGTGTTTGACCAAATTTGATCCACATTCGATCCGGGTTCACGCGGGCGTTTACAAATTCGCTCAAATTCGACTAGGGTCCTGATGACCGAATTTAAGGCAAATGTCTTAGTCGGAATTTGAATTTGCAGCGAATTCGAACCGTATGCGAAGTAAGAGCGGATCGAATTTTCGAATTTGGGGTCCAGCAGGCGAATGTGGTAACGTAGGAGGTTTGTGTAGGGAGAGGCAGACTATTTCCACACAAGACGGGTAAGTTCCAAGATGGATTAAAGACGTATTCTAAAGCCTTGAGGGGTAAGTCTTGAGATGGGTATAAATGTGCTCTTGAAACCTTGAGGGATCCTTCTTGTAGATTGTTTCCAAGTGTTTTGGCATAGTAATTCCAACATCCTCCATTAGGGGTATGGAAATGGTCTAATATATATGCTGTAGCATTTATATCTGTTAATAATAGTGAAATCAGAATTCGATTAGGAATAAGGGGGCAATATATGGTCTAGTATATATGCTGTAGCATTTATATCAGTTAATAATAGTGAAATCAGCATTATATATATCAGTTATTTTTTATTCATAATACATGAGATATGCTAGATATTTAGAACTTTAAGCACAACTAAGTTGTGGGGACTTACAGATTTACCTAGGATGGTTGAGAGCACCTAGGTATCCCTTGGTCATCTTGGAAACATTGGAGTGTTCCCCCAACATCCCTAGCAGGGGAAGATGCTTTGCAGCTTTCTTTGTCTCTGCAGGGGCATTTTAGGGATAGCCCCACTTGCAAGAAGTCACTTGAGAGAGCAGAGGGATGCTTCAATTCCACCTCATCATCTTGGTGACTCCACCATCCTTGGAACTTGGTGTTTTGAGGGGGAGGGATGCATCCTTGTGGAACACTAAAAATAAATCCATTTGGTTCAATTGTTTGTCTAGTATTCCAAAATTTATTTGTCATTTGAAAGGCCTAAATTTTACTTTAGGTTCAACTTTGAAAGGAGTATGTTAGATTTTACTTTAGCTTCTAGATGTTGCTCTTCACCTTTGAATTCTTGTTTCTCTTCTTTGGGTTCTTCTCCAATATTGAATTCTTTGCTAAAGTATGAAGTTTGAACCTTTGTATCCATGGATGTTTTGTTCCTAGCTGAAATCTCTTGCTGTTGGGGCTACATTTTCTTGGGATTATATTATTTTTGCCATGTTGTTGACAAGTGTAGCAACTCTCTCAATAAGACCTTGCCATTTTTCTTTGCCATCTCTCTTGTTGATGGATTTCATTCCTATTAGATATCTTTGGATTGCAAGGTAGCAACAGCCATAGTCAATATCATATGAACCAAATTGCAAATCCTTAGTTAAAATGTAATCTTTGGATTGCAAGGTAACAATAGATGTAATCAATATCATGTGAACCAAATTGCAAATCTTTAAAATATAATCTGAAACTTGCTAATATCATAACGTGGTTTGTAATATCTCAAGCACAATTGTAAGTAGAATTTGAAAAATTCACAGAGCTTCTATTTCCTACTTGAAAATTGATTTAAATGATAGTTAGAACATTTGTTTGAATCTTTGGAGAATTATATTAGTGTTCTATTGTAAGAAAAGCTAGATGCTACTTGCAACAAACAATTAGCCTAAGTCACAAGGTTCGGCGAATTTCAAGCATGAAATTTGAATCTTGGCGAACATTAAACTTATATATAAAATTTGCTAAAACTTGCCTTGAGATTCGTACAAGCAAGTTGGGTATATTTTTATATTGAAATATAGCCTTAGAAAGCATTGTTTTAGGGTTTTTGGAAATATGAAATTTTTCTAACTTTAAAAGTTTTACAAACATAATAACATAAGCAAAGTTTAACTTTAGATTCCTCCCATGGTTCCCTACTAGAATACTAACAGTCCATTTTAGTTTCATTAAATGTACTAACAACTTTGAATAACTTTAAATCAAATATAAGATAATATTTGAAGAACTTTAAAAGGAAACATAAATGCTTTCATTCGATAATTAACCTAACATTTAAGATCCATCTATATTCCCAAAGTATTCCTTTATGAACAACATAGCATTTAAGGTATCAATCCCATATAAATGAATCATCTTGAATAATTACATACATGAAACCATCCCATTTGAACTACTAGCTTTTCTTAATCAACAATAAGATACAACATTCCATCTTACTTTGAAACTTACTAAAATCCTTTACTTTTAAACCAAACATGCTTTACATAACTGTTGCAATTCTTTTTTTTTCCCCTAAATCTACCCATTCCAAATTACATCACTTTTGAAATACAATAAAGATTACATTACATTCATCTCCTCTTGGGAGGTTACAGCAAAGACATAACTTTACAATGATAAGAAATAATGAAAGATATGAAAAGAGTCTTCTTCCTTCAACTGGAACAATGAGCAAGCAAGAAAGTCCTTTCAGCATTGCAACTGCAACTGATACCTCGATAAAGAAAAGATTTACCACCCAACCACGTGGATACCAAAAGGCCCACTCCCCCGTGCTAGGAGATAAACACCAAGATCCACGCTAGAAGAGATAACTAGGTCATTCCTAGGGTTGAGGTAACCTTTCCCAAACAATAATTGAACAAGGAATGAAACTCAAATCCCTTCCCAAAGGTTCACAAGAGTAGGTAGAAACTCTAAGCGACAAGCTAGGCGAGTGTCATCGCATAACCCTCACCCCTTGGGTTGTCCTGGTACTAGCCACTCTTGGCCCCGGCCCCCAAGCAGGCACATGCGGAACCGAATGCCTTTCGTGAGGACAAGGCCATTCAGTCGTACTTACGCATAGGTACCTTCTCCCACTCCCATCCATAGTCTTTACTAGCCCTAATGGCATGGGCGAGGCACATATTTATCTTTTTAGTGTTTGATTCCATCCCCATTCATTTTATTTAAGTTATCACTTGATTAAAACAACTCATCAGTGGGTTATCCTGGTACTAGCCACTTAGGGCCCTGATCCCAAACTGAGATCCACTCACCTAGTGTTCTTAGGTTCTCTACCCTTACCCAAGCATCATAAACATACTAGATATGCAATAAGACAAATCCTAGAACACTCAAGTACTTGCAAACAAGAATAGGAATGGTTTAGGAAGCCATATGGTTGACCTAGTCCACCAGACAACCCTGACTGATATGTTTACACTTTCCTGCATCTTTATTTTTCTATCCTTGTATCATACTAACCAAATGCACGGATGAGAAGGATTCATGTTGGTGGATTAGTGATTGATGGGGTTTGCTGATTGGTGGGAAGCCTGGAATGACACTAGTCATTTGGGAAGTGAATGCCTTAGGTGTAGTTGCATTTTGTTTTGGAACATGGATTGTTTGTGTCCATTATGAGGTGTTAAGACCTTTGGATTAAGTTGGAGATGTTAGTGAAGTTCTTTTGTGTAGACCCTAGGTGTATGACCCAAGAAACACAAACTGCTTGAAACACTCGTTGTAGTAACAGTCATAATACACTGTAGATTTGTAATGCCCCTAACATACAAGGCATCAAATTTGGTCATTTAGATAGTAGGAAGAACGTATTTTACTATCCTAACCCTGCAGGAGACCATGTATCATTGAGAATGAGATTTGATGGAAGGAAGTTGGTGGTTTGTTGGAGGAAAATGAAGAAAAGACTGTTGCAGAAAATACAGTCCTGACGTGGGAACCATATCTCCTATTTTAACCGTTGGATTGGGATGTGTTTTGGATATGTTGGAGAGAGCGAAGTCACGTAAAATCTGACCGGATCGATCAAGGAAATGTTATTGGAGTCGAAAGATATGGATGAATGTGTACAGGTCTATCAAAAAGACCAGTGAGTTATTATAAAATCCAGAATGCAAACAAGGAAGGAGAAACAAATCGGAGAGTAACTACAGGCTTCTAAAACACAAATAGAAGTATTACAAAGATCCTAGGGAGTCTCCAAACTCTAATAAATACATGGATGAAGACCAATCAACTTATATAGGAAGATAACGTAGCTTATGCAACAATACATTTCAAACATATACACACTATTCCATTCAACAATGCAGACAGAATACCATAGCATATACATTCTTTGAATTGCAAATACATATAAGCAACAAGTAAATAAACAGAATAACACTCCAACAAAACATAGCAAACACACAAAAGAGGATCATCTCCCAGGATAAATCCTACTTGGAGTCCTACGGAGAAACCGTTGGAGAAGAAAGATCCAAACTATCTCAGCCTTCTTCAAGCACTCCTCCGGATTCCTCTGATTGCAAACACGAACTCCTCCATAACTTATATATTTCCCAAATTATTATAGTTTCCTAATATCATAACCTATCAAAACAATAATCAAGTTTCCTGAGAATCTCCAGCCAACTCCCCCTCTCATAGGAATTCTTCTTGTATATAGATTAAGGGAGTAGTTGCACGGGAAAATCCAACCAATGCAACTATCCAAACCAATTATTGGTTAATAGTTAGGCTTAATTATATTCAATAAAACCATTCCCGAGAAGAGATATCTATGTTAATAATAATCTTACTTTTATTTCCTTTATTTAAGGAAGACAATAGTAACTTTTGCCTTTAAGTTTATTTACTATTTCTAAGTTACCTAGTTACCCAGGCCATAGTAAAAGAGGTTTACCATATATTTATTTTCCATTCCACATAAGTAATTTATTTGTTTATTAATATTATTTAAATGCAATAATTACTTATCCACAACAATTATATAAATATATGTAACCATATGCATACGTGTGCACCCATATGCCTATGTGTATATATACCATTATTAATATTATTAGAAACATATTATTATTAGTATCATAAGACCTATTATTATTATTGACATTATAATCACATTATTTTAATCATACACTAAATCAAACTCTTACAAGGTACAATAATTCCTATAAGGTAACTACTAATAAAAGATAGAATATTCTATACAATAGAATTAGAGTTACCATTCGCAAGATCTCATAATCAATAAATGCAAGAGACAAGAAACAAGATCCACAGAATCTAACAACTGAGACAACACATTATTACACCATCCAACACAAGGACTGACTCAAGAACTCCCCACCTAAGGAACCAAGAGGGCAAGAGGTAGGTTTCATTCTCACGGAACCTTGATGATATCTCCATAACAACAACAACGATCGAGGATCGAGGATTTTGAGGGCATGCTCAGACCTGTGAGACCAGGTGGAATCGATGCCCGGTACTTGCAAGCCTGCATCACCGAGAAGAGATACATGTGCATAGATATATATACAGATACAATAAGATAGTTGCAAATAGATGACTAGGATCGATACATCGTGTGGACCTCAACTAAGTGAGTAACTTTGACTTTGTCTTGAATCATGAAAACACATCAGTCACATATACATAAAACATGAGACATCACATATAATAATGGTTAGATTCCAAATCCTTGGGTTAGCTCTATAAATCTCCATAAGCATATATAAATTAACTAATTTTCAGTTTCATAAACATTAAACAATAATCATAAATCAGTATGTCTAAATATTTGATAAGCATATCATCATCCAATTAAGCATAATTGTAAACATATAGTTCTAACCATCAAAATGCAAAATGTCCAAATCAAAGAGTCAAAAGTATAATCATCTAAGAGGGTATTACATTGCATATAGATAGGCCTGAGTGAACAGAGCTATGCCCGAGTGAATAATCATTTGTTGTTGCTGCTGTTAGAATGTGTACAGACTACAAAGTTATCTGTGAATTCTGGAAATCTATGGTGAAAATCTACAGATTGAGAGTGTAAATCTGAGCAATATTTAGTATTGTCAGACCAAATCTTAATGGCAGCAACATACTATGTTTGTTTTCATTTTGACTTTAAAGTTTGAGACTTTGAGTCTTCTGACATTATATGATGCATTAATACAATGATAATTGAATCTTGATAAATGATAATGATACTTTAAGTTTTTAACTTCGCATTTTGTTGAAACTTGCAGCCTTTGCGCATTTTGATATATGATTTGATACTTTTCATTGTTTTAATGAATTATACCTATGAATGTATGAAATTGAAATTTGAACTCTTATTTGATGCTATCCTATGTTCTTATTCTATGATGATTTGATTTGATTTATTTGATGCTATGTTCTATTATGATAATACGATGAATGATCATTGATTTTAGATTTATAAATGTTATTATGTTGCTATGATGAATGTTACAATGTTATGTAATTCATGAAGATATTTAAAATTTCAGATTTCCATATATATATATATATAGCTGTCCCCTGCTCCGGGAAAAAAAATGTTCCGGAAACCTGTTTCCCTGTCCCCCCGTCCCAGAAACTTGGGGAAACATAGATTAGAACACTCAGCTTCTACCTTTTCACGTGGAGGGAGTTTCTGATGTAATGAAAATATGATGAGAAGTGTTTACATTTCTTCATACTAGCAAAAACTATGTTTTTTTTATGTGCTTGCATTTCGATTTTCAATGAATATTGTATTTTTCTAATTGTCATTAACTTAGTACTACTTAGGAAGAAAACTGCATACAACTAATTTTTCTTTCTTAAAATAGAAGATTAACGGTGTAAAAATATGTATTAGAATATATTTTAATTCATTTTTTAGTTACTGTTATATTTTACTCTATTTATTCAACATATGTGGATGCAGATTCCCTTTTGTGTGGTTATTGGGTGGATTATGGGAGAGCGAATGGATTTGAACTTTCAACTTTTTGAGACTGCTTCACTATTTATTACAGTCCTTGTGGTAGCGTTTATGCTTCAGGTTTGTCTGAACCTAATTAAATATGTTTTGTGTTATATTTTAATACTGCTGTTCAAATATTAAATGCTGTCGTGCCTCCTTATTTACCCAGATTGATACACTTTAGACTTTGTTTTGAAACATTTGCTTGTAGGCTAATTTGCCGATTCGGATTCGGGGATGGATTCGGGTTCAAGAATCCGGTTTGTGGATTCGTGAATTTTTTTTTCCAATTATGGATTCGTATATATATATATATATATATGCATTATATATCCAAAAATATAAGAGAAATATACATAATTCTAAATCTAAATTATTTCATTCTATGAATCTATGATGCTTGATCATTGATCAATGCCAAATGTCAAAGATAAACATTAAAAATTCAAATAGCATACTTGATCATTGATCTATGATTCTATGTTGACGATTCTAAAGAAAATCAGCACATTGAATTACGGAATTACAAAATGACAATTCAAAATATAGTTCACTAAAGTTTGAAACATGATTCAATGTTCAATGGTTTATCAATCATGAAAGACTAAAGTTTTCATTTCATCAAACATCAAATGGATTATCAAAAAAATCCGGATCAATGGGGTCTCCAGTAGCTGCAAGTGGTTGATCAAAATCATAATTGGAACCCAAACTAGTTCCACTAGCACTAGAGGGTATTGTCTCATCATCATCATCATCATCCACATCAGCCGAAGTGGCTCTAGCAAGATCCCAAATGGTCATATCTAAGTCAGCAGACTCGGGTGCTACATCCCAAAGCTTCTCTGGCCCCTTCTTGTACTTTGGATCCTCCGTGACAGGAGACGCAAGTTGTTTTGAATATACACCAAGTCTTCTTTTTTAGCAGCCAACCGGTTAGGCTTGATTGAGTGGATAAAGTAGTAAGTACTCCAATTCCGCTTAGCGGCAGAAGAGCTCGCAACCTAGAGAGAAAACCAACAAAATTAAAAAAATACAAGATAAATTCAAGAGTGTTAATTGTTAAATTCTACAATGCAAGTGACAAAAAAAAAGTTAAAACTTAAAAACTTGTAATAGAATCTTAATTGCAAGAGGTTGGAGGTATACATAATCTTGCCCATGAAGGTACCACCATCTAATAGCATCCATTCTGCTTTGGTCATTGATAGCAGTAGGGTGGAGATCTCTTCGTGAGATAAATGATCCAAATTCTCTCCTAACACTTACCACAACATCTGGATCATAGAAGATTTTATCAAATGCCCTCTTATACCCATTAGCAACCTCAGCATCTCTATATGGTGCCACTCTACCTGGAATAACAATTACTTTTGCGCTATAGTACCTGGGAGAAAGAGCATATGCTAGGAGGTGCAAAGGTGTGGTCATCTTGTTCCAACGATGAAGAACAATTGCTTCCACCTTTTTGTATAAGGTGTCCTCAGGATCATTCTCTCCCCTATGTATGACCTGGGATATCAAATGATGTTCATGTAAGTTATCTTGATGTAAGTTATCATTATGTCAATTTTGAATTTAAATAACTCTCAATAAACAAAGATAGAGGAATGTATTAAATTTATAACTTACCAATTTTATCTTCTCCAACATTGTGTACATGCTATCATAGATATCCCCCAAGCATGATTCATCTGTGTCGGCAAATCGAAGCATAGACATGATAGGCTCAGTGAATTCCAACAGATACTCCACACGAGTCCACTAATCATCATCTAATAACAATGCCTTAACCTTTTGGGCCTCACTGTATTGGACTGCTTCTAGATGCTCCATTGGTTACTAATAACCATTTGTGATAATGCCTCCTTTACCTTGACAAGACGTCTCAACACAATTGTGTGAGAGGCAAACCGGGTTTCAGCCACCTAAGAACATGTTAATAGTGAGTTAATAACACATTTAAAATATGTAAACAACACAAAATATTTTATTCAATTATGTAAACCATGACATAAAAATTATAAAATGATAAATGAAACTAAATAAATTATAAGTTAAATTTTAAAATTTACCCTCAACAATTCCAAGCTTGAAAAAGTTCTGAAAATTGCTTGTGGCATATGTTGATTTGTCACAGACATTTGAATCTCCTGACCCTCCTCATACCCTTGTTTCACCCATTTTATTTCGGTGCCAATTGCTTTCATCACTACATTGAGAGAATGGACAGTGCACGGTGTCCAAAAGATGTTATCATATTTAGCTTCTACCAAAGCACCTACAGCCTTGCAAACTTTTGCATTGTTCGTAATTACTTGAACAACATTGTCATGACCCACATACTCTATGGAATCAATGAGAATGTGGGAAATGAACTCTGCATTTTTTACTTCACCTTCACAGTCAACCGCCTTCAAAAACATTGATCCCTTGGGAGATACAACAATTACATTAATTAATGGACGGTTTTTGCAATCTTTCCATCCATCTGAAATAATAGACATACTCGTTTGAAGCCAAGAATCTCTTATTGGTTTTAGTTGGGTCTCTATATTTTTTCTCTCATTATGTAATATGGTGGTGCGCAAATTTTCATATCCAGGGCCATGGTAACCAGAAGGTGCTTCATTTATTGCTTCATACATCTCCCTCCAATAAGGTGATCTCGCTAAGTTGAATGGAACACCATTTGCAAAGAGGCAACGTCCAACTTTGAGATCAGCAATATCTCTTAACTCATTTTGAAATGCCCTATCTAATGGGCCTCTCTTGTGGGGGGTGTTATGTGGTTGTTCTACATCTTCATCCCTAGAAGGCATAGGCAAGAATGGATGTGATCTAGAGGTTAGTTGAGTGGGTGACAGCATTGTTTTATGTTTTCCGGTATAAGCACCTTGTTTTCCTTTTGCAACTAATTTGTCAGCACCTTCTTGTTCTTTTACCAAAGCTGCTATTTGTGCAGCTGGCAGTCCCTTCTTATCTCCCCCTGGGCCCTCACACATGTTAATCCCTTGACCCCCAGGGCCTAAAAAATGAAATTTTACTAGGGAGTAGGAGCTTCTATATTGTGTGTTGCAAAAATTACATTTCCATATATACCCCCAACCTCTAGAACATTGAAAAATTCTTGTGGTGTGTCTCCATAAAGGAGACCTTTTATCAATTGTATATTTTTCAGATCCCTCCCCACCCACTGAGCCTTGACTACTCATTGTATGATTGTTGCAATCTATAACAAAAATGAAAAAAAAAATACTTAAAAACTTATACAAAAACTTGAAATTCTTTAAAAACTTTTCAAAACTTGAAATAATCAAGGTTGGACGGGGACGGGGGTACTTGGGTACTTTGGGTATGGGTACGGGTACGATTGTTTTTCAAAATAGGCGACGGGTGTACTTGGGTACATCAATTTTTTAATTTAATATTTTATAGAAAGTCTGAAAATATGAGTCATGACATTGAGTTTTCAAACCAAGAACAGTGATAAATTTTGTAGATGTAATGTTTTGTTTTCAGTTTCAGATTTGCAATATGTTTGTAATAATATATATGTTGAATGTTTAGATGCATAATAGAGAAAAAAAACTTTAAACATGAACAAGAAGATAAATCATATAAAAATAACCTATTGCAAATGATAAACTTCTGACTTGAATAGTAATAAAGTTTACTATTAATCTGTATAGCATCAAAGTTTCAAACTGATTACATATTGAATTAAGCTTCATAAAGAGCAAGTTGATAAGTTGATAGGCAAACAAAAAACTAAAACAAAAATCAGAAATCTTAATCAAGTTCGTTAGCTATGATGCTCTCCACCAAGTACCCACCGAGTACCCACTGAGTACCCGGTACATGGGTACGTGTACCAGTGCCCGGTACATGTACCAGGGGTGTGGGTACGAGTATCCATGCAACCTAGGAAATAATCTATCAAAAAACTAGAGAATATGGTTCAAATGCATACCTTAATCACTCAAATCTACTTCTTGGAAGGTATTAACCACTCCACAATCAATCTCCTTCGAATACAATCACCTCACTTAAAGCTTGCAAGAATGAGAGAGCAAAATGAGAGAAAAATAGAGAACAAAATGAGAAACGAAATGTGTTTGGAGACCCATAATAAGGGTCGTTTTAGGGTTGTATGCAAAAAAACAATATAAAAATGATTTTTTAAAGTTTATTTTTCACTTTTTGGACACTTAGACCCGCAGGCCCTTGGGGATTCCCGCGGATTCGCGCGGGGTCCTCATGGACTCGCGCGGATTCCCCTGGGTCCGCGCCGGATCCGGACGGACCCACAGGTCCGTGCACGGACCCTTCCCGGATCCGGCGTGGACCGGTCCGTGAATCTGGACCTGGATCGGACCCGGATCAAGGGTGCTGGGCGCGAATCCAGCAATGTAGTATGTAAGGTAATATAATCCTGCTTTGCATGAAATTGAAACAGATATTTTCTAAGTTACCGGGTTTGTACCCACAGGCCCTGAGCCGGGTTTAGGTACCCACCTTGTTTGGGTGCATCTATGGGTACTTGCTGGGTACTTGATGTGGCTTATTCGAATATTTTTCAACTATCAATTGGCATTTGGCATTGATCAATGATCAAGTATCATGCTATGAAATGATTTAGTTTTATAGTTCTGTATATTTCTCTTATTTTTTTGTATATATAATGTGTGCAAACACACACACACATACCCAAACCCCTAAAAATCATTTTCACGTACCCACGTGCCGGGTTCGCGTACCCACACCCATGCCGATACCCGAACTTGTAACTTAGGATATTTACTTCATAACTTTAATCCAACCTTGTAATAGGCAGCCTTATATATGATTTTTTTTTGTTTGCCAATCAAAACTTTCAGATTGCATTCAATATAGGAAACAATACAGAAAACCTAATAACATAACATAGATAATCAAATGTTGACAACACAAACCCATTCAGATTTCATATAATTTGTTTCAATCATTACAAATTAGATTAAAAATAACATCACAGACCTGGTAATGTCTTTAATACATGATAATGAATTCTCAGGACTGGTATAATGTTCAATGCTAGGCTTGAATGAGCATGGAGAATGAGTATGGCAATCCTTCAAAACCTCCAAATGCCCTAAGTCTGCCTCAGATATTTACCAGCAGTAATGATGCCCAAAAGAAGGTAACTCCAAGCCTCCAAAATGTAGATTATAAACCCCAGGAGGTGCGGCTCACTGCGACAGCAATGGAATCCTTCAAGATGCAGACATAGTCATTTTAGGCCCTCAAAGGCAAGGCCCAGCAGTCTCACACCAAGTACTTGTAGAAACACAGCTATAAGAAGAGGTACAGCCCAGGCTGGAAGATGTATGACCAGTGCAAATACATATGCAACTATAACTACTAATATGGTATGGCCAACATAAACCAATGAACAGCAATGACTTTTTCTCACTCCTTGAATTGTCTTCAAACACTTCTCATACAATCTGATATGAAATTTGAACCATTCAACCAGCAAATAAGAAATCTTGAAGTGTGCTGTGTTACCTGAATGTAAGCACCAATCAAATCCTTAGATTGTGTCTTTCAATACTGTAGAGATTGTTGCTCATGAGAGATTTCGTTCTCACAAACCCTTGAAGATGAACTCTCCAAATAAATCATAAATTTCTAATTCACTCCGGCATACCCGAAATGAGCTCTCAATAGCCCTTTTATTACATCCTCAGGAGAGCCCACATTTCACCAGCCAATGTGGGATAAATAGAAATACTCCATATTTTAATATTTAAGTCTCCAAGTATCTCTAATAAAGGAGAACTTTTAATATTTAAATGACTTTCACTTTTACTCAAGTCCCCATATCAATAAAGTTAAATATTTTAATTTAACTTTATAACTTAACTTTATTGCTAAATAAATTAATAATCATACACGATTTTTCAAACTCTAGTTGATATTAACAATTACCATCGATAGGATAATATCCATGAACCACTGATGATACTGATCTGGCCCAAGTGACTTACTATAAATAGTAAGTATCTGAAAACTACACCAAAAGACGTCAGAATCACATGCAACTAAAACTGTCTAGGCCAATTACCCTCAAGTTCCCTAAAATGTCCCGCTTAGCCTATGGGACCATGGAGAAACAAGCTAACGACAAGCTCATACAACATATGCTAGAAAGGGGACATTACAAACCTAAATTAATATGTGGGTACTTATTTGAAAATGAATTACCTCATCTGTTTGTTTATGTGGCAAAGTTTACTGGGCAGAAGGGTGCAGGGATCATAGGATATATATTGTTATTATCCCGTGCAGTTCACTTGAGTATCAGATTTTAAGAGAGTTATTGTGGTATATGTAGGAAAGATTAAAAAAATATGAAATGTGAATAAGATATGCATATCTGTAAATGATATGAAGGCTTAGAATATTATGAAATTTTCAAGGTTCGAAATTTTGCTTATTGATGCAAAGTGCATCCCAATTTATATATGATATAAAAGGTAAGGGTGGCCTCTTAGGTTACAGACATGTCAAACACTCATTTGGTGTATGGAGACACTGTTGTGGAAGGCAAGAATAAAAGTTCTTTCTACTGACCTTATATGTTCAAATTTTGGCACTTCTGGTTTCAATCTCATGTCAAAACTATGGAGACAGGATCTTGTTGATGCACTTGTAAAAACTGTCAAACATAACCTCACTTCTGTCATAAACAGTCATGAGCAACTTTGTGGTTGTTTAAAAATGGCCATGGAAGATGAGAAATGCCTCTAATCTTGGTGAAAAAATGCTTCTTGCCGTGTTAAAAAACTCCAAAAAGATGTTCCATTTTAAGTAGCATCCTTGTGAAAAAGTCACTAGCTAGAAGATGTCCATTCTTTTTCAATGGCTCCTTCAATGACTAAAAACACAGCTGTTAATAAGAGGATACCAAGTGCATTGTGGTGTACAGGAGGGGTTGGGGCGTTGTGTACGGTTAATCTTTTATAATGAAATATAAACCTAAAAGTAAGGTTACCGCCAAGATAGAATCATAATTGGTAATGACATAATTTTTACGAAAGCATTTCACAAGAGGATTGTTTTCTTTTCCTTATACAATTTTGTATAAAGGTATACACGCTTAACCCCTTGTTGTATGAGGTATACAAACCGGAGATTACTTATGACATATTATTCTTAGCGGGCTACAGAACAATTAAAGGAGAGGAAGTTGCATGTGGAGGGTGTGTAGAAACTGAAAATTATAATAGGAAAAATCATGTGCTCACTTGCATAATGTTTTCCTATTGGTTTTCAATGTTCAATTCAAAATGTCTTTTTCCCTTCCCTCTTCCCTATTTTTTTTGATGATACCTTGAAGAGCTGATAATTCAACAAAAATAAATAATTGATGGATGAAATATTATTTATTTAGTGTATCATCTTCTAAGATCAAATGTTTAGTACCTGATTAATTTTATTTAAATTTTTTACATGTTACTTTCCCATTGTAAGAGAATTCTCCTGCTGTGTAGAAAATTGATTTCTGCGCTGATTTGCTTTAAATTTCCTAGAGTCTTCCTTCAACATATTATGCCTTCTTAATTTTTTTTTTGATGGATGAACCTACGCTTATTCATTAAAACTATAGGTAACAGTTAAAATGATCTATCATGACATTTCAAAATTGGATATTGTGTTGACATATTAACTTTTGTCAAATTTTTCTGTAATGCAATTGTTCTTGAGAGATTAAGTTTTAATGATAATTTCATTTTGTACTTCAGGAAGGCACATCAAATTATTTCAAAGGGCTGATGCTTGTTTTATGCTACTTGATAGTTGCTGCAAGCTTCTTTGTACATGTTGATCCCGAAGATGGTTAGTATTTAATTATCTCCTTGGACTAGTTTCTCCTATTGGCTATTGAGAACATATGCTGCTTGTGCGTTTGAATTCCATCCTTAAGCTAGATAGTTTTGATTTGCATTCTTTCAATTTCAGTTTTCTCTTTCTTAATCCCATAACAAAGTCACAGTTTTGGAGTACATTTTCCTATCATGGAAAAGGTTTATGATGCAGTATATTTGGTTTTTATTATAAGAGACGACCAGTACTGTGGCATTTCAAGCTGATCCTCACCTTGTAATTCGATACATGTGTACAAAAAGAATTATGTAGGACTTATCTTATCTCATGCAAAATTTTGGTAGTGACTGAAGCCACAACTTCCACAAGCTCTATTTGAAGACCTAGTCTACCATGTATTGTAACTTTGCTGTTGCAAACATTAATCTCTAGGGTGATCAAAAGATTGCTTGGATGCTTGTGAGACTGCGATGAAAGAACTAAGGAGGAAGAAAAAAGAAGAAACAAGGAATACAAAGACAGTATATTAATGACTGCAAATGGCCAAAGAGTCATATGAAAATACATTAACTACAATAGCATGTGGAAGCCAAAAAAGTACTATCAATCTTATAGGAGATGAAAGGTGCAAACTAAGATCATGAAAAAGAATCAACTAGGAGTGAGTGAATTCAAAGAGGGTGATATGTGAATGATAAAGAAATGAAAATGATTGAATCAATAATGCAAACACAAAAAGCCTACACAAAAGTGTTAGAGAAGAACATCTCCATTAGAACTACAAAGTTGATTACACACTTGATTACCTGAAATTGAAAAGTTAGAGGGCTCATATAGGCTCAAACTCTAACTAAATTACAAATTCTGAAAAAATGACCAAACTCATGTTTGTTAGATCAAATAAATGTGAGAACCAAACAAAAATTAATTGCTAGCTAATTGTAAACAAGAAAACAATCAGCCACATTAGGTCTAACAGCCTACCAATTAGGAGTAAAAAGATTGTTTTTTTTTTATCAGTAAATGGCTGTAGTCAAATGATTTTTATTAATAAAATAGAAATAACAAGTACAAAAACTACGTTCCGTGCGGGCACTGGTAGGAAAGAACGGAGAAGAAAACCTCCGGTTTGGCCCAGGACCACATGGTCTAGAGAGAATGTTGTAATGACAAATGCCTTGTCGAGAGCAAATAATAACTTAGAGTACATCTTTACAATTGTCCTAATTTAACTAGATACAACCACCATCTGGTTAGTCCTTTTACATCCTTTATAAACCAAGTAATGAGGTAAATCCACATCCATGTTGAGATAACCAACTATTTCCAAGATCTCCCTCTTGCTCTAAAGTCCTTTAGCCAAAAGAAAACCCTAGCCTGTGTATAGAGTAAAAACCAACACCAAAACATTTGCCAAATATCGCTTTTGTTAACGGTTAGAGATCACATATATAATACTCAAAATATCCTTAACACTAATTCTTACCAATACTTCAACATTCTAATATTTACCTTTACCTTATGATTTTCTTTTGAAGGGAAAAGAAAAAAAATAATTGTACTGGCAAATTTTATCTACTGTTTGAAAATTTATTTATTTTATCAGCTAATCTTTCGTTAATTATGGGAAAAATAAATATTTTATTGGTGATTATCAGGAGTAGGGACTCGTCATGTGGGCAAATGCCAGTGCCAAATTTATCAGAGATCTAATTGATCATGGATGTCTGTAATTAATATGTTCCTTCGTGTGATGCATAACATCCCTTATTGTAGCCTTTTTTGTACTCCTTGAGTTTTAAAATGTCATATTGTTCATCGCTGTATACTATAGCGACATATGACCGATGGTGTGCCTTAGAATAACTCCTTTTTGTTTTCTCCATTCATTGGCATAGGCTACCTCTCATACTCCATCGGGCATCGGTCCATCCGATTTCATCCTTCACCACTAGTGAAACTTACACCGATGAGTTTGTTGCTATAGCTTTCCTCGATACTGTTCCATCTTTTATCGGCATATCTCACAACGATGTGCTTATCAGCTATCGGTCTGACTTGTTTTGCTCTCTGCCGCTGGTGAAAGCTTTGCCGATGACTACATCGGAGTGATCTTTCTCGATGATTCCAGACTCTTCCTCGGTTGGACATACAACGATATGTCCATCGACCATCGATTTAACTCCAATCTTGCTTAGCCGCTAACATATGTTATGCTGTTGGTCTCGTTAGGGTAGGCTTTACCGGTCTCCGTGACTTTTGCCAATAGACAGTGCCGAGGGTCCCACTTTGCCTTTTTGTCAATATGACAAAAGTGGTGGGGTCCACGACACCTATCATCAGCTGTTAACAACCGTTGGATGAACTTCAAATTAAGGGTCCATGGAGCTTTGCGGTTCGATTTGAGAAAGGACCTCTTTTTGGAAAGTATCTCCAAAAAGAGGACGCGTGTCCAGAATGGGCCCTTAGTGTTCGTTACCATCTAACGCCCGCCGCAAGATGAACATGAGATCTATGGTCCACGATGCATTTCGGGCCGAATTTTGGGAAGCACCTTCTCCTTCGAGAAGGTGTAGCGGAATGAAGACATGTGGCATCTCTCGACTTATGTTTTAATTAAGTGTTAAAGCAGACTATGTTTTTTTTCTCTTAATTTAAAAAAAAACACGAACTAATTAAATAATGTTCGATCAAGATGATTTGAGATCGGCGGCTTAAGATCCATTTTGGATCGAAGTTGTGAGGGTTACAAAATCTGGCAGCCATCATCCAGAGAAGTGACATGTGTCACATGAATATCTACGTGTCAATGTTTAGGGACCTACAACAACTGCTACCGGATGCCTATTATTGTTGAGTCATTCGTTGGATTATAACAGATCAACTGTGTATGCTGTATTCTGGGCGAAATGTGGGCATGATACACATGTTTTCCAAACTTCGTTCGTAAATGAAACCTATCTCATTTACAAACATTTAATTAATTATAGTTAACTCTGTTAAAAAGATTGTTTTTTTAAGCTTTTAATAGAAGATAAAATAAATGGCACTGAACCTTTGAGTAAAACTATTTTATGTCTATTCATATGCACTCTACGAATCATTGTCATTCCTCCCAAGAATGGAAGCATTAGACTCTAGTGTTCTCAAAAGTGAAAGAAAAAACTGAAATGTCTATTTCTAAGAATCCATTGATGTTGGTTTAGAAGTGGACCTTAGTTGGCAAAAAGTTATTTTTATGTTATCGAATCCTAAGTCTTCTTGAAAACTTGACCATCATCCAACAAAAGCTGAAAAAGGAACATCTGTAGAGTGGTTGATGAGAAACTCAGATTTTAATGTCAACTAATGACAATGTTTGAGTAGATTGACATTGATGACATTGTGGATTTCTAATTGTGTCAGGAGATCAAGTTGAATATTTATTTGGACTCTTGTTGAAGAATAGTTTAAGATCCATATTGAAGAGATTTTATCTTATTGTATGCTTTCTCATGCAATGAATATTTTTCCAAAAACAACCAAACTTCAAACCTAACTTGAAAACTAACGAGGGATATGATAATGGTCCATGAGCTGTTTTTGTTTTTCACGAGTCTTTTGAAGAATGTAAACATGTGATGTTCCCATTCCCATAAACAGTTTAATAATAAATAATTTTATTAATTGCAAAAGAGAGATTTAAATAAATAAATAATAAATTAAAAATACAATATTATTATAATTTTGTGAAGTATGTGAAAAGAGACGAAAATGCAAATGAATCAATAGGAAATTGAATAAAGCCTTGAGGAAATGATATATAGGAATATCGATTATGAAGGCAAGTATTTCAACGACTTGTATATAATTGGTTTGATAGTTATCGACAATGTCAGCAATGACTTCAGTTAACATGGCCACCGTTAAATCTTACTGTCAATAAGATAATTGACTTTAAACTAATCAAATGACTAAGTCGATAATAGTAGGAAATGGATAAACCAGAGAGCGTATATGACCTTAAATCTGACGGAAGCTACCCCTTCGGGGATTATCGACAAAGGCAGTCTCTATTGTTTGCAAAGAGATATCGTTCGAACTAATCATACCATTATCAATAATCAACACTTGACCAGTATTGACTGTGAGATATAGCCAAAGGTGATGCCACGTAGCCTTGGTGCCCAATGGCACATTTAACATGTCTAATTCTTATTCCAACTAATTGTGATAGCAAAACAACAAAAGAGCCAACGACTCAAAGAAAATTCATCGGCAGATTATTGGACATTCATCAGAGAAGCATATAGTAATATTGCAACCATAACAATACATATTCCTCCCAAGCAATTGATAAGCAGCGATGGCTAAAAGATTAATACTGATAAACATACAAAGTATAGTAACGGCAACTTGATCATTGTTAATTATATCGATAAGACAGATATTTGGAATCGACTAACACACATAGGGATTAGGAGCTAGTTGTCTATTATGAGTAAGGGATTTGTTAGGAGACATAATACCAATTTTGGTTAAGCCAAAACACTCAACGATTCCTATAACTAATTATTAAGAGACTGGTGACTAGTATCAATTAAGAACAGGTGCGCATCAATTTATTTTATGAGGAGATATGATCTCTTATGGAGGGTTGTAATCCTTACTAATAGTAAGATATAAGATGTTATCTACCATTCAATTCAGTATGGAATAGAAAGAAATAAGAAAGGAGAAAGGAGAGAATACTATAAAATATGGAGAATACTCTTCAGTAAAAATATATAGTTATTTACTATGCTGTAAGCATAATATGAAGAAATCAGAAATAAGAAAGGAGAGAATACTATAAGATATGGAGAATACTCTTCAGTAAAAATATAAAGTTATTTACTATGCTGTAAGCATGATATGACATATGATAAAGAATCTGAATTAGATATTAAATTATAGAATCTTATTTATATATGTGATATTAAGGATGAGAGGTCATCATATGGTCACATATATACATATATAATGATAAGCTTATAATTATAATATAAATTCATAAATCATAATTATAAACTCATAATTAGTATATATGTTCCTACATATATAAATATATTTATATACTCAATCCTTTTACTATTTGGCTTAAGCAGGGAAGGTAGTAATGTTACCAAGTGTTAAGTTCCAGATCGCTGCAAATGTAATAGCACTGCCATAAAAGTATGCACTTTCCAAATGCATCGATCTCTTGTATATATACATGGTAAAGACAAGAAGAGACATGTCCCTTCATGAGACATGTCTATTCATTAATCTAATTTATTATTTTAACTATATAATCATTATAAGAATAAATAAAAGATTAACTTCATATATATATATATATATATTTATATTAATATAAATATTATCAATTATTAAATATATATATATGTATATATAATAAATCATTTCTCATAATAATTATATAATTAGTTTTATTTATCTGACCGATGCTACATGCATCAACACTCCCTCTTAGCTAGGGAAGATAAAATCATATATCACATTTCTTGTGATAAGAAATCTCACATATCCCGTGAAAGCAGATATCACATAACACGTGATGATAAGTATCACATAACTCGTGAGATGAGGAATCACCTAACACGTGATACCCATTTTTATATATATCACCTAACATGTGATAAGAGGAGTCACCTAACATGTGATACCCAGTTTTACATATCACCTAACATGTGATATGAGGAATCACCTGAGATGTGATACCCAGTTTTACATATCACCTAACATGTGATATGAGGAATCACCTGAGATGTGATACCCAGTTTTACATATCACCTAACATGTGATATGAGGAATCACCTGAGATGTGATACCCAGTTTTACATATCACCTAACATGTGATATGAGGAATCACCTGAGATGTGATACCCAGTTTTACATATCACCTAACATGTGATATGAGGAATCACCTGACATGTGATACCCAATTTTACATATCACCTAACATGTGATATGAGGAATCACCTGACATGTGATACCCAGTTTTATATATCACCTAACATGTGATATGAGGAATCACCTAACACATGATACCTGATTTTACATATTACCTTAGATCGTAATATGAGGAATTATCTTAGATCATGATACCTAGTTTTCACATCACCTTAGATCGTGATATGAGGAATCACCTTAGATCGTGATATGAGGATTTTCATATCACCTCAGATCGTGATACAAGGATATAGTAAATTAGAGAATATTACATTCCCCTTACATATAACTCTATTATGGTATGTGCACAAACATATCAAAAGTCTACCATAACGAATCTCCATTACAAGATCGTCACCTTGTAACATCAAATACAAGAGTTCATTGTCGAAAAGTCGTCACCTTTCTCCAATGTTCACAGGAGGGCCCATAAGTCCTAGAGTCACACACATGAAATCCACCTTGACTCATCTCAGAGGGTGGATCCATCATGGCTCATCCCAATTGGTGAAACAAGGGCTTTCACCTTAGACTTCTCTCTCAAGGAGAAGAATGCAATAACATACAAGATGATAGATCACAGATATTTAAACTCCTTTTCATCTAAGGCTTCATTGTCCAACATGCCAAGTTTATCTCGAAGGTACACAACCTTACCTCTAGCAAGAAACTTGGTGAGAATATCAACCATATGTTCTGTAGGGATAATGTACCTTGAATAGCATACTTTTGCACTATATCTCTTATATAGTTTGCATCACGCTAGGTGAACCCCAAGTTATGTAGGAGATAGCATAAAGGCATTTCAGCCAGCACACATGAGACTCAATCTCATGATCATAGTCCTCTGGATGCTTCCTTTAAGGTCTTGTAACAACCTCCTCACCTCCTCGTCCAAGGTTGTTTAGATGAACTATCATACTCCCTTTGAATCTAATATCAACCTTCTGCAAGCAAGTCGTGTCTTTGTTCTTTAGTCTGCATTAAGCTCTTTTCTTGAATTCCCAACCATCTATCTAGGAATATCATGACCTAGATATTTGCATAAAAGCCTTCTAGTTCACATACATGGAATTTCATCATTTGAATTGCAATTCTTTTTCCTTTTATAGTTTCCTAGTCACTAGGGAAACCATCTCAATATGGTTTACTCCCTCTGAATTAGTATGACCAAGATCCTTGGAAATCAAAGAAGGCATATCCTCTAGATGTTGTATTGACTCCTTATGAATCTTTGAGTACTAACATCAACATTTAACCTTCTCGTCCAAGGTTTCTTCTGGTGGTTCATCAGACTTCTTCTGAATGTGATATCAACCTTCAGACCTTCACGTCCAAGGTTGCTTCTAATGGATTTTCAGACTCCCTCTGAATCTGATGTCAACTCTTAACTTAGTTCCATAACTGCAGGCATTAAGTTCTTTCTCCCTTGAATGCAATCTCGTATGCTTCTAGATTTGTCCTCAATGCACTTCAAAGAGAGATTACAATTAGTTCATAAAACTAAACTATCCTGAAGGAAAATATCAATTATAGAAGTATAAAAGATTTACTATCCCGATCTTATGGCATGAATTAATGACTTAAAATTTATAAACATTATTCAAGGGTAGAAATACTTATCTCTTATTGTCAAATATTACTACCCTCGGAAAATTTTTGCTACTAACTTGAATCATTATTGTGATCCTCTTGAAGCTAAATCCAACACTCCCTCTTAGCTAGGGAGGAATCCTTCTTGATAACTTCTGGTTTGTCATCCCAATGCTAAAATCAACACCCTCTCTTAGCTAAGGAGGGTCTTCTTAGATATTTGAGTTATAGAGTAATGTCCACCATGGCTACTCCCAAGGGGTGGCTCCATCATGGCTGCTCCCATGAATAGAAATGCAAACAAACACAAGTGTTTATCAAGAAATCACTCATGTAATATCGTCATGTTATGATGATGGTCACCATAGATACTCCTAGAGGGTGACTCAATACAGGTGTTTAGTCATGGACTCACTCACATGACCTCCACCATGGCTATATTCAGTAGTGATGACAGAATACAATCTCAGCAATATGCATGTGATCGTAAATCATAATATATGCATAATATGAATCACAATGATTTCACAGTGAATCAAATATAAATCACGATCTCAGTAGTAAGAATGTGTAACCTTTAAACACGAATTTTGAATATCAATCTGCAATCTGAGAAAGTCATTCAATGTCCCAGCGTATATACACAATCTGAAAGCAAGAATATATTGGCACATGGTAATATATGGACGCACCATCTGAGTATGTAGTCACAAGATCTGATTGAGCAATATGTAAATGCATGCATAATTTGAGTCAAATGATAATTTTGAATGTCTCGAATGGATACACTGTTGTCCCAGCATATAGGATGGATAGTATGAAGTATTTTGTCTTGACGCCCAATATAGATCAAGATATATATTCACTGCTCTGAAGTATTGAGATCGCTGTGTATGTATTCACATGTATTCGATGCTTTGAAGTATCAAATGTTATCGCTGTAGACCACATAGCAGAGAATATACTAGATATTTTGCTGAGTGAAGTGTGTTTGAATGCCAAACATCCTCCTTCCTTTATACTTGACGTGGGTGTAAACATTACAGTCGGCCCTTAGATTTTCTTATTCCATTTCAAGTCGTAGAACATAACATTTATTTTCTTCAGCTGTAGATATGATTCCATCACATTCCCGGTGAGCACAAGTATTCTAATGTGGTGGGTTTGAAACTCGTAGTAGGCCCATCTCAATTTTCCAGCTCTATTTGGATATAAGGTTGCGTTTGGTTCAACTCTTTTGGATTCAATTCAACAATGATTGAGCAACTACAAGATGTATATATGTCAACCTTAAAACATGGTTCCTTATCCTCGACTGGTAGAAACTATCGCATACTTCCTGTGTATTTATAGTTACCTAGTCAACTCTTCTACTTAGAAAGTACGCTAAAACTGAGTTACGAGTCCCAACATACCATTCAACGACGATAGTCACAATAAGAAGCTAGGCAATGCTACTTGACAGTAATAATGATCGCCACCGTTGTTGATCATAATTGTTTTGATTATTATAACTTGTTCCCTCAACATTAATGGTTTTTCATTCTCTAGATGTTCCTTCTATTGGTCGTGCTTCCCAATTATCAAATGGCTCTGGACTGGTCTTCATTCCGTGCTCGATCCATTCCCTACACATAGTTATATTATTTGTTTTGTCTTCGATAATTATACTTGGCATGAATAGGACTATATGCATAGACTTGGTGGATTTGTATGTTGAGTTTTTTGTTAAGATCTATTTTTAATGTTTGGACTGTCCAACGCTATAGAACTTAACTCCCAAGAAGGGTTGCGCCTTCTAGACTCCCATGCAGAAAGAATGAACATAAACACCCAAAAATGTAAGTTCATAACTTTGAGCTCCAAACTCAGAGGCTCGCACAAGGAAAGGAGAGTGTCGCACTAGTCTCAGAAGATCCCTTTGATACATTTTTATTTAATTCTTCTTACTTCACCCAACTAGGTTTACTCGGCAAAAGTAATCAACACATCTTGATAATCTACTAATGTCATCCCCTGACCAGGAACAAATAAATATTAATCTCTAATTTGAAAGTATAACACCATAATGTAATCACCCACTCCAAATTATATATCATTGACCTTAGAAAGCTTTGATTAATAATTTCTTGATGGAAAAGTTCAATATGAAATATTTATCTCAAACAATGGGCGTCACTTTAGAGTAGTGATATTAAAATATTTCCTCACTTCGCACGCAAAATATCTGGCATACTCAATACCCTCCGATGAAAGACATTTTTTCAAATGTCGCTCAAGTATTTGATCAACCCTTTATTAATATCTATGGTTCAATATTGTATCTTGGAAAATCGATGAAATATTTGAATGTTATCTTCAATGCTCAAGGTGCTTCGATATGGCTAATTTAAAAGCAATATCTCCATAGCTAAGTATTTTCGGGAACATATTGTAATATTAATTGAAGCTTTTCATTTGCAACTTGGCTTTGATACCATGTTAAGTTCCAAATAGCTGCAAATGTAATAACACTGCTGTAAAAGTATGTACTTTCTAAATGCATCGATCTCTTGTATATATACATGGTAAAGACAAGAAGAGACATGTCCCTTCATGGGACATGTCTATTCATTAATCTAATTTATTAATTTAACTGTATAATCATTATAAGAATAAATAAAAGATTAACTATATATATATATGTATATTAATATAAATAATATCAATTATTAAATATATTAATATATATATATATATATATAATAAATCAATTCTCATAATAATTATATAATCAGTTTTATTTATCTGACCAATGCTACATACATCAACACCAAGGAGGGGCTTGTATAAATCCAAGCAATAGGATCTCGTTCCCAAAATAGGGCGGGGATCACTGATACCGAGCACCTTGTGGGCATTGTACCAAGAAAGGATTAAGGGCTTGGGTTTGTAAACTTTGAGGGAATCCATTGTTGGTATCTAGGCAACTTGGATAACATCGACTCCTTCTATCATTGAGCTAGAATAGTAATAAGGTAAGTATGGATGATAATAATTTGAATAGATAACTTAAATCTAATAGAATGAATGACTTCCTATCAGAGGACATTACAAACCAAACCCTAATTGGTAAATTTAGAATTTATTAAGGTCCCAACAAGGAACATTACAGAACAACTTTAGATGGAAGAGACTACAAATGTTAGATGGAGGAGTTGGCCTTATCGTTCTCTTTCTAAATGTGCTTGGTAATTGGGAAAAGCAAAGATAAAGATAGCTCAGAAGGAGACAAACACTAGAAACCAACATTGACCTAAAAATGTGAGTGAGATCTGGAAGAGTGATTGCTTGATTATAGGTATGTTCAATGTTGGTCAGGTTTAGATACCTATAAGGTTAGAGAGGAGCTATGGTGGCCTATTTAGAGACTTTGCAGAAGGGTGCAATTAAAAACTTTTGTTTTATCATTTATTGTAGATGATAGGCTTAGGAAAGTTGAGAAACTGCCAACAAGAAATGCCAAAAAAGGTCTACAAAAGATGAACTATGGTTGGAAACACTATTGGTAGCTAAACCAAAGGATCACAAAATAGATTCAATGAATAATTTGTCGAAGTAACTTGCAAAATTAGCCATCTTGTTGAGTCAACTCAGAACCATAGAAGCACAATTGTGATTATGGGTAACCATTGGAAAATCACTCATTAGTTTTGACTTGAGTACATTCTCATGCACTAACACTATCAACACACCTAACATTGCTCAGCAAGCACAACATAGTGCTCACAAATGCTCATGCAACTATTTTTACAGATCCAACACACAACACACACAATCATGTAGCATTGGCATCCATACCACATATAGTGATACAACCGACACCATATGAGTTTGACACTTCGCATTATTCTGTCCACTGTACCACACAACATGTGTTGAACAGTTGTTGGCATCTATGTGGAGATTGTTGGCCGCCTACTTGTACTATTGTGTACTAGCAATTATACTTCGACAAGGTGCAATGGTTACACTGATAGGAATATATATCAGGGTAATATATTAAAGGGCGGGACAAAAGTTTCGAGCAAATTTCAAAGAGAAACCCATTACAAGGACATAACATGAATCGAAATAAATTTGACTATATTGTCCAGTTTTTAGTTTTTATAACCGCCAAAAAATAGAGTGCAATTTTGACTCTTGAGAGAGCATTCGTAGTTAAGGAAGATGCTGGTAAAGCCACAACGGTATGCAAAAGAAGAATGAGTTGAAGGGAAAACAAACCTCTAAAGAAGCACAACGTAAAACTCAAAATCTTGAATTAAGTATTCACCCACTCAATAGAACTTTTTTAGAAAGCTACAAATTTGAAACAATGGATCCAGAATAATATGACTCATAATTAAAAAGATGCTTGAAAATGAATAATAATAAGATGCATGAGAGTGAATAATAATCAAACTTATGACCATTATCATTGTCAATAAGTAAGCAGACACCAGTCTAAAACAGAAAAACCATTGGAATATTCTTGTTGGTTCACATTTTATTAAGATTCCGCACTTAAAAAAATATCGTTAAAATATGTGTCAAAAACAACATTATCTTTCCAGGAATAGTAAGTCCTTTGGATTTTGCATCTATAATCATACCATAAGCAATCCTACATAGCCAAATGCACATTGAACGAGACATTACTTATTATCTAGTAATTTTGTGAATGAAAATCTCCAATAAGGGGAATAACAAGAAATTACAACAACATCGTCTCTTTCACATTCGTAGGATACTGCATGTTAAAAAAAATCATTTATCATAAACCATTTCAAGCTAGAAAACAGAAGTTGTATGTTTTAAACATAGGGTTGTATGGAAAAAACTTTCCACTCACTGTCGCTGAAGAAGCACAATTATGAAGCAATATATTCTATGGAAGAATAGAGAAGTTGTCATAATGTGTGGTTATATTTCTTTAGGGTTAGATCTCCATTAATGAATGAATTATTCTATTTTTTCTGTGGGTTTTTAGATTGACCTTTATTAACAGAGTTATGTGTGCACTAAATTGTGTAAACTACAAACCTCACCGTAACTGTAGAACAAGACCAAAGCCAGGGACCATGCCAACATTTTGGTTGAATCTTATTGTCATGTGCCTAGAATTGTGTTAGGAGGGTTATTTTTTTTGGATCTTTTTTTATTCCAACATATGAATTAGTTCAATTTTTTCATGTTTAATATATGTATTGGTTTAGTTTTTATCATGTTTACAAAAATTTCCATCAAAATATTAGTATACATTATTCACTGATTTCTCATCTGACTAGTGTGTTTTTGTTTTCCTTCAACTCATTCTCCTTCTACCTACTGTCATGTCTTTACCAACATCTTCCTTTACCATGAATGCTCTCTCAAGAGTCAAAATTGCACTCTTTTTTGGGGATATAAAAAATAAAAAGTGGACATGTAGTCAATTTATTTTGATCCATGTTATGTCCTTGTAATGGGTTTCTCTTTGAAATTTCCCTGAAATTTTTGTCCTGCACTCCAATATATTACCTCGGTATGTCTTCCTGTCGGCATAACCATTGCACCTTGTTGAGGTGTAAAGTAGACTTGTTTTTCGAGTTATTCATCACTAGTTACGTTTTCCATTGTGCTCCTATTGGTGTCGTAGTACTCAATGCAATTGGACAATTCAACAATTGTACCACTGTTTAGTTGTGTAGCTTGACCAAATCATTGGTAACAAACAAATACATCAAGATGTCAAATTGTTCCTTTCTACTTGGTGTAAGTTGTTTGTCTTTGCACGTCATCAAGATTTGCCATTCTTCTTGTCTTGATTCTGCATTTTAGATGTTTTGCAACATTTGGAAAAATTGTGCCTGTGTTGTAGATTCTCCTCATTGTCAGAAAATTGTTTGCAACGTGACAACTGTTGTGATTGGCCCCACAATGTATTGGCATCCGAACATGATATATTAATATAAACTATTGTTTTCTCTCTTGTCTTGCTATGGATTCACCAAGCTTACAACATCTTCAAAAATTGCAGAGCGATAGATCAAAATTCTTTAGAGATAAGAGACTTTCAAGATTTAATGGTGCGTGCGGGGAATTTTGGGATGAATGAGAAAGGGATTTTTGTTGATGCATAGGAAAGGGAGTATAAAAATATTAAATAGAAAAAACTTTGAAAATAATCGATCATTTTGAATATACATACATATATATTCTTATAAATAAATCTATATACTTATTAGACAATTCTTAAAACATGCATATAAAAATATCATTTTATCTTACAAATTGTCCAGTGTATTTTCAAGTTTTTTCAATCCTTGATTTATAGTCTTCTCTTAAACATTAAATTTCCTTCATTTGATATATTTAGTAAATATCATAAGCTTTTATATTATTTTACATATGTTCTATTATTATTCCCACAAACCATCTCTCATCTCTCCTCACTACGCTCACTTCCATATAATACCTATTGAGTCCCAATTTTCTTTCCTGGATTATTGAAGTTAAATTTTACTTTAACCAAATTCACACTCTTAACTATGAAAATAATTGTATTCAACTATCAAATTCATACTGCTTAAACTAAAATTTCCTTCAAATGTACAACTACTAACTACAAACAATTTTATTTAAGTTATTTTATCCATGTTCTGGTTCTTCATTAGGGTTCCATTCCTCTTTGATATACATTTACAAGGCAATGTAAAAGATTTGAAGCCCTCTAAAAATACTTATTTTGTCTTTTATTGAAAAAATATTAATTTTCCTTTAATACTTGAATAATTTAATCTCAAGTTTAAAATTATTATTGCCTAATTTTATTTTTAAATAATTTTAAATTATAAAAATAAATAATAATTTAATAATTAAATTAAATTTTTTAATGGTAACCTATAAATACTTCTTAATTATAAATGTGAATTTATATTAATGATAATCTTTACATACTTCATATATATAAAATAGAAAAATATGACTAATTTCTAAATATATTGATATACATAATTATAATGTAAATCTATACAGTATAATTAAAATATATGCTCTTTACAAGCTATCTTCTAACATTTATTTTGAACAGTAGTAGAAGAAGGAAACAGAAAATGGCAGACCAGAATCGGTTAGAAAGCTTGTTATTATGGTGATAATGGTAATAATGGTGGTGGTGAGCATTAGTGCAGTTTCAACACAAGCTGAATGCCTTTGTTATCTGTGCACCAAGGACATTGATTGTGCACGATACCCGGGCACTCCTCCGCCTACCTCTTGTCACATCGGCAGTTATGGAGATGGAATTGGTTATTGCCGGCAATTCTGCTGATTTCCACCACCTCAAGTCTCATCAAATAAAAAGAATTAGTTTACGTTTTGCTTGTTTGTGCATTTCGAGCAGGATTGGGAACTATACAATCCTCATCTGATCCGATTGTTTGTTGTGGGATTGGTTTTCATTCTGTAGGTTAATAATTCCAATGTTGCAGAAGATTTTATTGCTTCTCATATTGTGATGTAAATTTTTACTGTATGTTTTTTTGAGGTGGCAGCTTTGTCTCCTCCAATTTGTACACGTTTCACAATATTTATATTGTGGAGAAAAATGCTGTTTAATATGAGAAGTGATTTTTTCACCTTCTCTTGTACCTTTTATCGTCTCTCAATCAAATAAGACGAATCATTTCTTTATTAGCTTGGTTGGGTGTTTTGAGTAGGAATGAGATATAGACAATCTTCATCTAGTGATCATTTGTTTTGGGTTTGGTTTTGATTATGTAGGTTACTTTCCAACAATTAAAAAATAATGTTGGAGAAGGTTTTATTGCTTCCAATATTGTGAACTATATGAGATACAGTTTCTATTGTATCTTTTTGAAGTGGAAGCCATGTCTTTGAAGGATAATGTTGTTTGACTTGAGAAAGGATTTTTTCATTTAAAAAAAACAACAAAAAAATACTCTTTCCCCTTACCAGTGTAAATTAAAATAAATAGTATATAATAAATAATTTGAAATCTATTCAAATATTTAAATAATTTGATAAATTAAATTACCCTAATTTAAAAAAATTAAATTATTCAAATTATTTATTTTAAACTTATTAAAATATAAACAAATAAACTCTTTTAATGACTAAATAGATAATAAAGAACACCTGTTTTCGTTTATGCCATTAAAACATCTAAATGATTTTGAAATTCACTTTTTTAAAATCTTGCTAAAGCTCATAATTTCCAGTATAATAAATTGGGCACAGCAAGGCAATATCAAAGAAATAAGATAACAAACATGTTCTGTGGAAGAAGAAAAGAATATCAGAACAGCTACTGTGGAAGAAGGAAAAAACATCAAAGAAATAATAATTTAGCACATCTGTATCCATCTTTGATCATCCATCTCATTCACTATGTATAAAATATCTTTCAATCTGTCTACGAAAAACTGTACAAATAATGAAACATGTCTTTTATCAGCTTACATTTGAATCCTCACTATAGAATACCAAGGTTACCTGGAGACGGGGAGACTTGGAGGTCTCAGGTACTTGTATCGGTACCTGTACGGCTATTTTTCAAAAATAGGAGATGGGGTACTTGGATATGGCAACTTTTTTTTAATATAATTTAATAATTTCTAAGAGATACCATAGATTCATAACATAGTGCTTTGAAAACAAGAACGATGGAAAGTTATAAGCAAGGTTGCATGGGGACGGGGGTATTGGGGTACTTGGGTACTTTGGGTATAGGTATGGGTGGTATGGCTATTTTTCAAAATAGGGGACGGGGTACTTGGGTACATCAATTTTTTGAATTAATATAATTTAATATTTTATAAAAGTCTGAAAATACGAGTCATGACATTGAGTTTTCAAACCTAGAATAGTGGTAAAGTTTGCAGATGTAATGTATTGCTTTCAGTTTCAGATTTGCAATATGTTTGTAATAATATATATGTTAAATGTTTAGAATTTTTAGATGCATAACAGAGAAAACAAACTTTAAACATGAACAAGAAGATCATAAATTATATAAAAATAACATATTGCAAATGATAAACTTCTGACTTGAATAGTGATAAAGTTTACTATTAATCAGTATTGCATCAAAGTTTCAAACTGATTACATATTGAATTAAGCTTGATAAACAGCAAGCTGATAGGCAAACAAAAATCAGAAATCTTAATCAAGTTTGTTAGCTATGATGCTCTCCACCAAGTACCCACCGAGACCCACTGAGTACCTGGTACGTGTACAGTACCCGGTACGCATCCCAGGGGTGTGGGTACGAGTACCCATGCAACCTAGGTTTTAAGTATGAACATTGAACATTATAAGTTTAAAGAGTTAGAGACTAATACTAAATAGTAATGTCATATTAATATAGAGTCAAATAGTTCAAAACTCACATTGCATATCTAATAGTCATATCTGATTTCTGAATATCGCACTTGATCATCATCATATCTGATTAATAATCGCTGAGATTATCATTACATATTGAAATTTGAAATTCAAAAATATATAGTTTGATGCTAAATCGCTGACATGCAAACAAAAAACTCAAAACTGTAAACAAAAATCAGAAATCTATCTAGTATTGTCTGCTCCACAAGGCTGTAATCATCCATCTCAAGGTCTTCAGCTATGATGCTGTCCAGAAAATCATCACTCTCTAATTCAGGTTCCTCTGATGGTAGTACAACTGGGGGCAATTCATTAAGGTCATCTGGTTCAACTGCTTCTTCCACCATGATTGCAGCATATCCATCATGTGCAATTTGGTCCCATTTTGCTGAAGGACCCTCCATATATTTAGGATCAACACGAGAGAGAAGGCGAAGTGAGCTATGAATGACTTAATGTTGTATTTTAAATTTGTTTTCTAATTAGGAGACGGGCGGGAGACTTCATATTTTGGAACAGAGACTTGGATTTGTCAGGAGACTTTGCCATGAAGTCTCCAGCCATTTTTGAAGACTTTGGAGATGTGAAAAGTCTCCGAGATGCGTCTGGAGGGAGGGAGACGGGTCTCCAGATAACCGTGTAGAATACTCTTTCTTAAAAAATACCCTTTCTTAGAAATAAAAAAATAAAAGATTAGTTGAAAATCCCTTCAAGAACTTATCCTTTTTGCGGATGTCTGGCTCAAAATCAGAATGGCAGCATTTTTTCAAAGTTCAAAACAGAGATAGAATGAGAAAGAGATGATATAAAAGAAGGAAATTAGAAACACCTTAAGTTCAGCCCAACTTTATGTTCTTTTCAATTTTTTCTTCGGACACTACTGTCAACATGAGTGAACTGATGTTCATTTTGTTTGTCACGGTAGGACAGAAAACTGCAGCAAATTGAATTAGAAAGGCAGTTGCCATCTAGAAGGAAGTCAAACTTGATGCCATGGTGGAATATTGAAGGGTTCGACTTTGTTGGCATATAATGGTACCTGATCTCCCTTGCTGTATTTGTGATCGGAGGCACCACGATTGAATCCCTTTATGACTGCCACAACCACCGCCCAAATCACCATCAACTTATCTACGTGTCATGAGTTTTTGTGCTAACAGAATTAAACCATTCAAACCCAAAGCTTGGGGCAGAAACCCTGTTTAGGGCATATTTATGTTTTTGATAAAATAAATGGAAGACATTTAAAGTATCAAATGAAACAAGTCTGCCCACCATCGGATTCCTGTAATACTCCAAAACATTTGTGGGAAGATTTCAAGCCAAATTTTCCGTCGTAACCCTTGCCACCACATAGTGAGACATCTGCATGTTCTCCAACAACAGAACCCTAGCCGCTCCTTGAATGCGCAAACAAAATGATAAAAATTAGGGTTCAATCCATTCTAGTCTACCTGCCATCGTCCTCTACCTCAGATGGACGGTTGAGATCCTCCTTTATCCCTTCATGGAGCCCAGCTGTATCCATCTATGAACCACATTTTCACCTTGCTTCTCATGACCTTGGCTAAGCATGACATCCATGATGCGTTGGAGACTGTGAAGACTGTTCAGTGACAGCCTCGATACAAACACCACATTAAACTTCCACCTAAGCATTCTGACCACTGACATCCATCCTTTTACGCTCCTCAATACTTCCCCAACATTAACACCACAAAACATACCGAAACCACTGTGACTGTCAATAAAAGACCTCATATCACATTTAGGAACTCACGCATTTTAAATAACATTTTTGTCGAGAGCAAGCGTAACCTGGTTTATCACAAAAATGAGGACGAAAAATATTTCCGACAGATTTTCAGGCATCCGACATCACGAATTCTGGTGGTTTTCAACCAACAATAGCCTATCGGCTAATAAATACCTATTTGTACATCCTATATAATTAGGAAAGTGACACAGATTCTCATTTAAACCTTCGATACATTTCCTTTGTTCACTCTGAATAGAAGTGGCATATTTGCTGAAAGCCTTCTGCATCTTGAATGTATCTTTGGTTTGCATATATGTTTTCCATTATGCATTCTATGATCTTGTTGCATTGCTAGCTAATTTGAAGGATTTCCCTTTGATTCACTTGGGAATCAGATCATTGGTGTCAAAGCTGAAGTTTTTCATGTTAAGGCAAACTCAAGCACAACATCTAAGGGATCATAACACACTGGTTTTAGTTTGTGAAAGTTTAGACAAGCATAAAAGGAAAACTAGAGGCCTTAATAAACAATCAAGAAATGTTAAGCTTTGCCTTGGAAACAAAATGCTAATAACTCTTCAGATAATTCCTTGACTTCATAAATTGACTTGGATGTGCACCAAAAAAACGTTGCATAGCTTGTGCAACCCTGCAATCCCTTTAGTGTTCAATTCAATCTAGACATTTTTACATTTGAAGGTGAAATTGGTACCTTAGCATTGGAGATCTGGATTTGATTGCTTGAAGCATGGTTCTTTGTCAAGAATTTAACTAATGTTGAGAAGATTTGCTTTGCAACATTGAATATGGCCATTTTAGTGTTTCACAAGTGGCAAATAGTGCACAATGTGATAGGAAAACTTACTAATTTGGGCCTGGCACTCCTTTGTTAGTGCTCTACGGGAGGAATTTTACCCCCTCAAACATTACAAGGACAAATGCATGAAGTTCTAGCAGTCACACCATTGAAAAGAGCAACCAATGCAAGAGAACGTTCTTGAGCAATACAAAGTACTCAAATACATTAATAGTTGATCACCTTAAATATGTGCTTAAATGGAATTTTTGACTTTAGACATCTTGGGAAAGCATTTTGTAATGCATCCAATATCGAAGCCAAGGTGAAGCTTAAGCTCTCCTTGTAAGAGAGTAGGTACAAGCCTACTATGTAGAGGCAAATCCTCTTGGGAAAAAGTAGTTGTGAAACTCTACGCTAACCACACAAAATGTTAAGTTGTCTCCATCGTCTTCATTGCGAAGGGACAAGGTCAGGAAGCTGCTGTTAATATTATGGCCTTTTCGGCTAAGATCAATTAGGACAAGTAGATAATAATAAATTATGGATATATATTTTTATTATCACACCTTTGGTAAATTAATATATATGTGGAAGTGCGATTTTATAATAATAAATAATAAGGCATTTATTATTTTTATTATAAATAAAATAAATTACTTGGGAGAGCCCAAGTTGGCCACCTTGAAGTGGAAGAGTTTATTTAATGATGCTCATATATATTGGAGTTTTTGATGGACAAATACATCAAAAACATAACATGTGAATGTCCTCTTTATCAATGCTTGGAGCGAATTAATATGCAGATTCAGTTAGCATATTATGGAGCAAATTAGTTCAGCAATATGGAGCGAATCAAACCAGCATTTATGGACCGATCTACACCAGCATTGGTGATGATAATCATCCGCACTAATAGCGAATTAGTTCTGCCCTTATAGTGCGATATATACATGCAAATAAAGCTTGAAATCTGGGTGGATTTGTCTATTGATGAGGTGCAGAACTAGGGCAGATCTAGTGCGATCTAGGGCAGATATAGTATGATCCTTACATTCAACGAACTAGGGCTGATCTGAAGCAATCCTAAGATCAGATCAGTGACCAATTTGTAGCAGACCTTGATAGTGAATTAAAGAGTAGATTGGAGGCTCCTAAGAGCAGAATTCAAGGACAAATTAAGCAGCCCTAAAAGGTTGAATTAGGGCAGAATTGGCGCAGCCCTAGAAGAGCGAATTGAAGACCTTCAAGAGCTGATTCATAAGTCATTGAGGGCAACATTGGAGGACTAATTTGAAGAATACAAGTACAGATTTGAAGCCAACAAAAGGATAAATTCAGACCTTCAAATCCGGGTATTATCTTTCTTTACTTGAGAATATTTATTATATCCCGTGTCTTAGTATTTGAAAGACCTCTATAGATTGTATATTCCTTGCTATAATCTGAAAATACTAACAGCTGCAACAAGATCATTGTCCCTGCCTGTGAATATTTATTATTTTCTTTTGTTGAACAATGCTGTGGTTGTTTCTTGCGGTCAATGGCTTCATGTTGAAACCTTGTGTAATTCTGAGTAAGATTTTTCCATTATCCGCAACTCTCATTTTCGACTGTCTTTAGAATGCATAGTTATTTCAAAACAATGACACTGACCTGTTCTGCACACCTGTGGTGGTAATTTGGAAACCGTGTATAATTTTTTGTGACTAACCAATTCATTAAAATTCCAAGCATTTGAAGTATTTGACATAATCTTTCAAGTTATTTCTTATCATTAAAGCTGCGTATGCAACGTTAATATATTGTTTGTAAGAGATGTATCCTTTGCTTCCAGGGAACGTTATGAATATATTGGGCATTTGATGTTTACCACTTCATTAAAATTTGATGCAGGTAATGACTAAATGGTTGCTTCAGAATGCTATGGAAAGCCTCAGAATTTAGGGTGATTCATTAGATTATGAAAGAGGTCTTTGACAAATGTTAGCATATGCAGTGGTTGCATTTTCAGCATTTTATGATTAGCATTGCCTTGGATTTCTGGGATGGCAAGTTGCAGTTTGCTTAAGGAATCATGATTATTTTCTGCTGAAAACAATGAACCCAGTAAAAAAATCTTGGGTTAAACATAATAAATGCAACTGTGTGGCAGAGGTTGCTAGCTAGCGTGTGATAACCTTTCCCTTAGCACATATTGTATGTCATAGTTGTGGCGGTGAAAAAGTATTTTCCCCTACATTATGAATATGCTAGCTGACAACAGAAGGTTTGGGGAAGTTGTAAAATTTCTTGTAAAGAATCAGGATGAATTGAAATGCATCTAAAAATGAGTTTGCCGCCCTCAATTGAAGCATGGGATGGCTAATGGAAATGTGTATTGACAGGCATATTGACATGCCTGCTTCTACAATTTAGTTGGTTTTGCAAGGGAATTGTTTGGAGAAATATATTTTGTAGCATTTTTTAAGGGCTATATTCATGCGATTATGTATGCAGTGCAGATGGATGATAGAGTGGTTTTTACATTCTTATGAACAGGTAGTTTTCTTTATTCTTTACAAGTTTTGAGAAGGAAGTGAAAGGGGTCTGTATTTTAATTTGTTTAATCCAGACCTTATGTTTCTTATATATTGCTAATTGCTCTTGATATATTTTTCTTTCGTCCTTACAAAGTATTCATTTAAACTAGGTTTATGTTGAAGACATGATAAGTACAGAAGACAAATGCACTTGGTCCATTTGATGAGAGTGCTAAATACTGTATAAACATCTTGATAATTTTGAAGGTACTCTTTGATAGATTGGCCCGTGAAAGAAGAGGTTTTGATGCAAGATATGGGAACGGACACAGTTTCCTTGAAGTACAGGAAATTAGGAAGGTGTTGTACTATTCAAATTAAATCAGAAAGGAAAGTAGTAAGTTATTCAATAAATGTGTCTCAACGCCCAAAATTTACACGGCTTGGTTCTTAGGTAGAGAAGAAAGTGAAAAAACAACAATTGGGTAATAATTGAAAAGATGCAACATCATCTCTTCAAAACCATCATTTGTTTCTCACTCAGATTTATGAAACTTCCAAGGATATATGATAAAATTTCATGCCTTAGACATGCAGATTGAATTTTCATATACAATACTTTATTAACCGTATACCTTATTGTGAAGTCTGAAAGACAATTTTCAACTAAGCGGTTTCATATAACCAAATTTCTTTGCTATTGATTTCAGTATTCGATAGCCCGCAGGAAGAACTCTGTACTTTAAACCTGTACATTAATCGAACATGGTTGACTTACAATATGTATGTATTGTGATTGGAAACATTCAATATCTGTAGTATAATTCCACTGATAAAGATAAATTGATTAGTTATGTTTGGATTCATCCCATGCTTGATTACAATATCAAAATACCCAGGAAAAGTTGAAATGGATAAAATTCCCCTTGCAGTTTTATTTTGAGTGCATGAGAGAGATGGATGGATGAATGAATGAAAGATTTAATAATGTCTATGAGCGCCAAAGAAACCTATGGGACCGACTAACTAGCACACCCCCAAGATTAGGGTACCAAGAACCTTAATCAAGTCTGTTCTTCAATAGTGGATTTTGATCACCTGGTTTGCTGTTCTAACTATTTTTCTTCAAATAAAGAACTTAAGCTGCTTGACTCTAAAATATCCACATATCTAGAATGGATGTCATTGTATGCCGAGCATTCCATGATAAAATGTGTCATGACTCGATATTGACATATGATTAATATAAATATAGATATATAATTGTTTTAAATATAAATATATAATTAATTATTTATTCAAATTCTTTATTTAATGAGTAAAAAGAATATTAATCAATAATAATAATAATCAGTATTAATATAATATTAAAATATTAAACAATATTATATTAATCCATAATAAGATATATCATCTATACTAATCAGTATAATATTAATACCAATCCATAAAATAATATTAATATATATAACAATCGATAATACTAATCAAATATTATAAATATCGAACGATAATATGAAATAATAATATCAATAATAATAATCATATTGTCAACATCAATTATAATACCGTTGACGATTCTTTAAGGAACTCGGATCACTGAAAATTGATAAAAAGAGTTTGTTCACGCTGGCAGGTGAGTTGGCATCGTTTCACACAGAGTGAATGAATGAATGAATGAATGAAGGAATTTTAATGACGTCCACGAGACCAGCGGTCTAAGGGACCACGAAAGAACCAATTAATCTGTTTGCTGAAGTTTCTCCAAGTAGGCTCTTCTATTGTGGATCCTCATTAGGAAAGTAGCCGTTTTGTGTAAGTTTGTCTCATTAAAAAGCTCAATCAAACTGTTCACCTGTAAGTTATCTTTATAATGACTACGAATGTCCTCATAAGCTACACTCCTTGTATAAATATATACATTAAAAGAAAACAATTCAAGTAGGGGGAACATAACACAATTATAAGGAATACATACAAAATAGAATTACTATAGAATAATAGTTTACAAATGACTTGCGCAGACATTATATAATACTTACTTCCCAGCCAGCTTCGATTGTTTGTGTTGTAGGCTGTTCTTGGGAAAGCCAAATTTGCCTAAGGCTTTCATCATTTGGTGCCACATATGGCTCACATATATTAAACCTTCCTTGTGCGCTATAGATTTCGTCATAAGAAGTATATTGCAGAACGACATACTTCAAAATAACCAAAATAAATAAATAAATCTCGCTTGAAACACATAATATAATAACAATGGTAACCGGAAAAATAAGGAGGAATATTGAATAAGGCAAAAAAGAAGACATCCCACGTAAGTTTCAAATGAGGTATAAGCAATAATATATATTAAATAAGGAAGGAGTAAGTCCAAAGTAGAAAGTCAAGAAAATAGAATAAGGAATCTCCCTTGTTATAGAGGTACGCAACTTATTTCTCTTTGGTTTTATTAACATATATTTCCAAGACTTTTATAATGTAAGATGTAAGATGGATAAGAATAAGTGGTCACAAAGAGTTATGTAATATTTTACTAAGCAATAAATTCTTATTATATAGTGAATATTTAATATATATTAATATTATTAGGAATTAAATTCATATTATATAATTGAATATGAAATAACTTAAAGATAATGATAATAAGTATATATATATATATATATATATATATATATATATATATATATATATATATATATATATATATATATATATATGATTTAATAACTAGATATATTATATATATCTATGAAAAAATTATCAATATATATTAGTTATGACATGACTATACTTATATTTGTAATGTATTTAAGATTATAGTACTTATTTAGCTAATTTTTAAACTCTGATTAATACAACTAAGCGAGTAGGGAGTTTGTGAAAGGAAATGAGTAATCTGGTCATGTTGAGGTAAATATTCCCAAAACGGGTAAGAACCATGAGGGAGCCTCAAGTAGACTATTTCCATACTCGAGAACAGTAATTACCATCTGCTTTAGGGTTAGTGATTAGGAGAGAATTAAGGAATTGAAGCTTAAGTATTATCTCTAAATATGATGACATATGATAATTATTAGGAATTAACACTCTCTTAGCTTGAAACATTACAAATTACAATCCCTATGTATGATTCAAACCCTAAAAGGGGAATTTTAGAGAAAATCAAGAAATGACCCAAAAAGGGATCATTACAAAATGACACTTTTGTCTCTACCAAATTCATATTTGCATAATAGGCGCATTATTTTTTCCCTCTTCTTTTGGTATCAATAATCTACTTGTTTCACACCTCAAATGGTGAGGGCTAGCCCTATGCTATAAGCATTTTTTCTCTCCATTTAAAATTTGCTCCTATATATGCTTTTTCCCCATGATCTCCCATGGGGTGAAATTATTTGACATAGTATATATTTCTTCATCCATTTTGCTTTGACCATGACACCTGAATTTTTTCCATTCAAACTTTTTTATTTCTTCATTGTTATCTAGACATTTTTGAATGTTAACATCCCATTTTGTCTTCATCCATTTGTTCTTTATCCTATCTACCTTTTCCTCCATAATCAACTTAGGCTGACAATGTTTTTCCATATTTTGGGTTTTCTTTAGGTAAATAACCAGATCATTGTCAAAGCCTCTAATGGGAAGTTATTTGTTTCCGCCAATAAGATCTCATAAGGTACTGTTGTTTTAATTTTGAGGTTGTTGATGATAAGATGTTTATGCATACTTTCTACTTGTTTCCATTTTTGATTTGGTATAGCGCTGACCTAAATTTCAGATCAATAAAGGATCATTGGGGTAACCAACAATCCAAACAACATTGTTTTGGTTTTTTCAATCCCATAGCTTCACATTCCAACACCTATTTTGTAAGGAATATAATGTTTTTCAACCCCCTTGATTTTTTTTGCTCTACATGTTTCCCAATCGAGTTTTGTTTTAAAAATTGATCCCCATATATTTTTACTCATTCACCATCTCTAAAGGAGTTCCTTAAAAAATGAATGTGTTTAGAGGCTTCCCATTTCTTTTCAAGAGAAGATTATCATTTTGGTTTTACTGGCGTTCACTTGTATCCCAACCCGAAGACAAAAAATTTCAAGTGCCTTCTAGTGTTCTCTCAGCCCATCGACCGCTTTGGTAATTTAAATGAGATCGTCTGCATACAAAAGTAGTTTTATCACATAATTAGCTAACTAGACTCCCTCTCCATTAGTCTTGTTTAGTCATTCTTCTAAATTATCAATATAGAGCCCAAACAAAGTTGGAGAAAACATGCAACCCAATTTGACTCCAATATCATTGCCAAAGCATTTTGACATCACATCAATGGTTCTGATTTCAACCTTGACCTAGCCATAAAGTCTATGCACCACAACCCTAAGCTCCTTAGGAATTTGCAGTTCTTCCATTCTATCCTAGAGTTTGTTACATGGTACCACGTCAAAGGCCTTTTTAAAGTCTAGAGAATAGAAAAAGGCCTCAATGCCTTGGGTGTTCTATATTTTTTCAACAAAGAATCTAAGGGGAACAACGTGATCAATAGTGGAATGTTTTGGTCTAAAGCATTCCTATCCTTCAGCTCTTTTACCCTCTTTTTTTTTTTTGTCTATTTGCTGGTTTTTTGTTCTATCATGCTACCAGAGTTTTCCAAGGAGAGGATTAACAATAATAGTTTGGTAATTTGATTGTTTATTTATGTCACTGCTTTTTTGAAGGGGAATCACAACGCTGGTGGTCCAATTTTGAAGAAAACCCTCTTCATTAACCTTGTTTAAGATACAATTGATACGAGGTGCAATAATATCAATGCCCCATTTTAGATGTTTAGCTTGCAGTCCATCAATATATTGGGCTTTTCCCGTTGGTGACCTCTTTATGCCTTGATTAATATCTTCAATGTTGAAAAGTTTTGTCGTGACATTGATTACTAGAGGTCTATGTTAACCCTGCTCATGCTCTTATAACAACTTTGTGTACTCAAGCCATTGAGACCCAATGATGCAATTCTCTATTTGTTTCTTCTTTTGTTGTAACTCTTTCCATTTTTTGGGATTTTGTTTTCCAATATTAATGAGCGCTATCCTTCTCATGTTCACATACTTCTCTTTTTTGTACCTTAGAAACTTTTTACTCTTTCCCATTTATTTAGGCTTTTCCCATTTTGTTACCAATCCCATTTTCCATTATCCTTTGCTGCCTTTAATTTTTCCCATTCTTTCCTTGTTTCTTCCTATTGAATTATGGTAATCTTCATCAAGATCAATGTGTGTGCCTTTGAGGAACCTTTTGTTTCTTAGAATTCTATTTTTGTCTTCTATGCTCTTCTAAGTAACCCTTACATGTCTGCCCTTGTTATCTTTCATCCATTTTCCAATCCTTTGTGCTTGTTGACTACTTTATACCAATCTAAATGGTCTTTAAGGAAGCTTCTAATTAATTTGTTTGTATTTTCCTATTCTCCATGAGCTTTTAGCCCTTTAATGATGATATTTTCCACCTTATCATGTTTGTCCTTCTCTTCCCTAATTTGCCTCCTTACATGCTTTTCTATGATCTCACTTGGTGTTTTTGTTGGCCCAAGACTTGACTTCTTCTATTTGCTCTCTTAATTGGTTTTCTTGTAACTCCATATTGGCCATTGCAGATTGGATTTCTTAAACTTGTGGGTTGCTATCTCTGTTACTTTCACTTCCCCTTATCTTATTTTGTTTTGTTGTTTTCATTTCATCTACTACCTACCTTATCAAAATTAGCTCGTATTCACCCTTTTCTATGTGAAACTGTAGTTTTTGTATTCGTTCTCTAAGAAAGTTATTCTCTCTTGTTAGTTTCCGGTTGTTTTTTGTGATCTCCTTGTTCTTAACATCCTCCATATGACTCCTTGTTTCTAGAGACAAAAGCCTCTTCTTCATGAGCATTAGTTCATTTACATATAGATCTGGATACCACATTACATGTGGCATTGTAGGGGTTTATGTGTTTTAAGCCCATTTTCCTTAGCTTCCTCTTTGTTTTCTCTTGAGTTTTATCTTCAATGTTTTTTGAAATCGGTTTGGTTTGAAATGTTGCATTCATCTTTTCATGTTAATTACTTTGTTTCGATTCATTTTGTTCTCATTTAGTATTAACAATATCTAAAATCTTTAAACACCATTTTTGGTAATATCACTGCAAGTTTTCATTTTCTAGCGTACTTTACTTTTCAAGTTTGCCTACGCCTCACATACATACATCTCTCTCCTGAATTTAGTGTATTAATTTGATGGTATCCTAGCATGTTTGGCCCTTGTGTGCCACTTGCTTCCCCTATTTGATTATTGAAGCTAGAGTTCCAAAACCCCATTGGAGAGAACAATGGGAGGTTCCCTGGAAATTTGAAGGGTATTAGGAAAACTCTCTATGTTAGCATTCCAAACACGAGTCTATGTTCTAGACTATCCCTGTGAAACATTTCTACTACTTTTGAGTTGTCATCTGTTTCAATATGTAATCCTAAGTTGTTATTGAATCCACCTTCTATTATGCCTATCTATGGCTCTGTCATCGTTGTCTAAATTGCCAATATGTTGGATTCAACTTCCATCTCATTTATTTGATACTTACTAGGCTCTAGTGAATATTTTTAGTCATTTCCATTCATTGGAGCTTCCCTTTTTTGGTTTATAGATAGTCCAAAAGGAGGTTTTGTAGTTTTATGTTTTTCTCGGTTTAAGATTTTAAGCAAAAGAAACAAAAATACAAATAAGATGTAGAAGAAAAGAAAAAATAGATGGGGCACACCTGTAACCAATGTTGTCATTATTTTCTCAAAACCCTAATTCACTTCTTCCCTACTTGAAATCCACTGTTCTCTACTCAAAACCCTGGTTGTTTCATTGCAGACATCTTCTCGAAATCCTAGTTCACTACTTCCCCACTTGAAACCCACTATTCTTTGCTCAAAACCCTAGTTTTGCTACAAATTTCTGCTCGAAACCCCAAATTCACTGCTTCCCTGCTCAAAACCCTAGTGGATGTTGTCATTCCTTGCTAATGAGATTTAGTTTCTCTAAAAATCCATTCCTCTTTAGAATGCCCCAAGAAAAAGATGAGTCACAATTTGTGAACTCTCTTCTACATGAATATTTATGTAACTATCTCAACTTTATTATTTAGGTATACTTAAGTATATACATGCATAGAGATATACATATGAACACATGCACACTTGTTAATACATGTTTATGGATGTTTGCACACCACCACATACACATGTGTGGTGTGCACACATGCATAATTGTTAATTGTGTGGATATATGTTCATATGTATATCTTTGTGCATTTATATACACAACTACACCTAATAATTATTAATTACGATTTTTGGTAATATTCTTAATTTTTTGGAATTGATATATAAGACATTTCACGTATAGAACTATTATTTGGAGGAATTTTGTTCTATGTTTGAGGAAGCTTTCATTATCATGATGACCTCTAGTGCTCTCATTTCCTTAATACCTTGGTTTTACATGCAGCGAATTGTTTCTTTTAATGTCAACTTAATTGTCATTGATGTTGTTGAGCTTCTTGATGAGTAGCATGTGGGACTAAGGTCTCTGTTTTAGTTTGTTGAAGAATGTGTGGGTCCTAAGAGACAAAAATGAATAGGTCTAGTACCATAATCTCTTCTCCTTTATCCTTTGGCATATTAAGTTATGCTTTTTTGACGTTTTCATCTTTTCTCTCTCTAAATTTCTCCAAGTAATCTCTTCAAATTGCTTTAAAAAAATAGTAAAACATTATAAAAAGTTTTATGAGAAAACATAAGACAAAATATGAATACAAATGGGGGAAATCTAAAAGAGTTACTAGATCCTAGGGAAACTAAAAAAATGGAAGAAATTGACATGAACACTTCAACAAATCAGATGCAGATGGTAGTATCAGAAGAAGGCATAACAATAATGGGGCTAAAAAATAAGATAGGATCATACATTAGAACAATGGACAATTCCAATCAGATGAAATGTTACAGAGAGACAAATATGAACCAAAAGACCTATGTTTGTTGTGATAACACAAATGGGTTTCCTGATCCCTTTCAACTTTTTGGGGAACATTCCAATAGTTACAACAATGGTGGTATGTGTACACACTAAGATGTGCACTTCTCTAAGTCTTTGCTTCCAAGGGAATCCATGAATGAGAATCCTTGAAAATAGACTTAGAGCTCCCTAGGCATGGAGTGCAAGGATATCAAGTGTGCTCTCAGCTAGAGCTATTTAAGCCTATGACCTTGCTAGTAAACCATGCAATGTGAGATTCAATGGAGACAAGGGCAAGAATGCCAATATCCTCAAGAATCAAAATGTGAATGAAATGCAATGCTAGAAATGAAGATGCAAGCTATGTTAAGATGAATATGCAAGTTAAGCTATGGAAAGGAAAGATGCAAGTATTACAAAACCCTCCTAATTAAACTATGTGAATCAATCTAAAGCATAACGGAAACTAAGCTATGCATGCCATGATAATGAAACTAAAATGCAAGAATAGAACTAAGATAGCATGTAAATGAAAAAGCTAAGAATGCTTCAAATCTCCAAAGCTCCAAAGTCACTTAGAAAACCTGCAGCATAACATTAGTATTCAAAAGATGAATCTAAGAATGAGAAGAGAGCTCTCCTTTTATAAGAAATGAGAAAGAATGGACCATAGAGATTAAGAGGCAAAAGATTTAATCAATGGTGGAGCATCAAAGAGGAGCAATCCATGTGCACAAGTATCCTCCAATGGGAAAATAAGAGTTGACTTTTGTGTCCATATGAGACAAAAAATGCTTTTTCCCTTTTTATAAAATAAGAATAATGCTTTATTTGTGCAACTTAGGATAAGAAGAAAAGTGGGGGGCTTTTTATTTAATAAAAGGGGAGGAAATTCCTTTTGATTAAATAAAGACTTTAGGATAAAATGGTTAGCCCATAGAAAATAATTGAATAAATGGTAGAACTAGGATTTGATCAAGAATAAGCAATTGATAATTTTAGTGAAATAATGCTAGCAAGGGGCTAATAGTCTAGATGACCATTTTTGGGTGATTACATTTGCCCCTCTTTGACTAATGTGTGATCGATCTGGGAACACATTACATCAAAGAATAGATCAGCCAAGAAGGAAATAGATAGAGATCTGACTCCAAAGTATGAAGTGCAGAGAGATAGAAAATCCTACATGGTTAGCCTGGTAGCGACAATACTAATCACTTAGGAAAGAGATGGACAATATCAGAACTCGAGACAAGAACTAACATGTCAAGCGCAAAGATAGATCGATCAGAGCAAATGGAACAGTCAAGCATATGCTCTGGAGAATAGCCAATAGGATGTGATGTGTCTGCCCCCTCGGGATCGAAAGCGAAATCAGGTAGAGGGAATATAGAAGCAAGAGCAACATGATCAAATCACTAGAAATCATAATCAAAGAGGAAAGATAAGAGAATAACCATCAAGCAATGAAGATATGCCCCAGTCAAGACCTTAGAGAGAGATGAAATGGAATGAAAATGAATGAAAGACTGGAAAGGTGAGATAGATGGAGATGAAGAAGGAAAGGATGCCCCAGCGAAGATCTAAGGATCGGGCCTCAAAAGGTCAACCAACTGCATGGAAGAAGGAGAAATGTGATTTGGATGATCAAGGTGAACTCGAATTTCGGTTTCGATCCCAAAATGAAGAGAAAATGGTGTGATATGAAAGATAAGAAGCGAAAGACATGATCGGGAAGAAGTGAAAGGTGAGCGCAGTTTGACTAATAAGTCCGTGAAAGGTGAAAGGAGAGCTCTCTCCATATGCAAGATGCAAAACTAACTATCATGAACTTAAAAATGCAAGCTACTATGAAAAGTGGTTTACTTGCAAGGTTGCAAAGCCATTAGACTCTAATATTCATCATCGAGCATTGTTGGTAGCATCGTAAGATCATACAATGCACACTAGTATGACTATGTGAATCTGAATATGATCTATATCAGATAGATATGTCGGAATCCCACCTAAGCATCAAAGACATATAAGTCAAGATGACTAGTGCAGTGAGATTACCTAAGTTTAATATGGAAAGATTATACTCGCATCGAGACACAAGGAAAGTCAAGATGACTATAAGTATGCACTTGCAAAGACAGTCAAAGATAATACCTTGTAGATCCTTTTGTCAAGTGGAACAGCATAAATGCTAATGACAATGAAGACCAACAAAATATATCCACAAGAAGAGAAAGAAATGAAACATGTCCTCATGCCCCCAGTCTTCTAGCCATGCATCATCAAAAACCATTAGGGAGAGGACACTCAGCAAAGAAATCATTATAGACAACACACAAAGAAAGAAAGTCCAACAAGTCTCAGCAAGTCAAGTGGTTTAAGTGCATGTGTGTAGGTCATAGAGTCAATCTTTGAGTATCACCACTGCCAGTGGAAATATCGCATTATTTTGCACTGTGGGTAAACATCTGATAAGTGTTGAAAAACACTTGACGCTAGGGTAGTGTTGAAAAACACAGTTGGGGCGGTGTTGAAAAACACCGTTGGAACCAAGTGGCCCAAGAAACCTGAATGCACAAAGAGACCCGAGATAGGCTTAAAACAATGGATGCCCCCTAGACTAAGATAAGAGTCAATTCCAGGCTAGGAGAGGCAAAGCGAGAAGTGGAGCGAAGGAGTGCCACACAAGACTAATAGACATAGGTGCAAGGGTCTCAAACAACACCTGTTTCTAGGTTTTTACCACTTGATAGATTTTTTCAGGACTTTTTTCACTTTTTTTGTATTTTTTCTACCAAGGCGCCTGTTTCCAAGTTTTCACCAAGGCGCCTTCACTAGGATGCTCATTTTTTTTTAGTACTTTTTATGCTTTTAAAGATTTTTTCAGCATCATATATGAATTTTTTTGAGATTTTTTCAAGATCAATAAAGAATATGTACAAAAGAGCTCACAAACCTTAGGCATAGAACTTTTTCAGATGTAGAACATTGATAGGCTTAGTAAGCTCTTCTCCCTCAGGTGTAGATAGCTGATAGGCTCCAGACCCAAATACTACTGTGATGATGTAAGGCCCTAACCAATTTGGTTCAAACTTGGCTTTTTTCTCCCTATTCTACTAATTTTTGGGATTTTCTCTAAGGACTAGTTCACCCACTTGGAATTCTCTAGGATGAACTTTCTTATTGTAAGCAGTAGACATTCTCTTCTAATAGGTGTGCATGTGATCAAAGGAGGCCTTGCGGCATTCTTCCAACATGGTAAGCTCATGCACTCTCATGGCCCTTTGGTCTTCATCGGTAATCAAACCATGGAGACATACTCTTAGTGAAGGTATTTCAACCTCTAATGGTAAGACAACCTTAGAACTATAGACCAAGGAAAAAGGTGTTGCACCTGTAGGAGTGCGGATAGACGTTCTGTAAGCCCATAGTGCAGGATTGATCTGCAGATGCCAATCCTTGCCTAATTTGTGCACTATTCTGTGGAGAATTTTCAGCAATGTTTTGTTTGAGGCCTTAGCTTGGCCATTCCCTTGAAGGTAGTAAACAGAAGACCAATGTTGTTTGAATTTGAACTTTTTGCACAAGTGCTTTAGGTCTTTATTCTTAAACTGGCCGCCATTATCTGTGACTATGGAAGAAGGAATACCATAGCAAAAAATGATATGATTCAAAATAAACAAGGCAACATGTTTGCCTGTAACTGCAGACAGTGGGACAACTTCAACCCATTTGGTGAAATATTCAGTAGTTGTAATGATGAACTTATGCCCACTTGATGAACTAGGACAAATCTTGCCTACCAAGTCAAAGGCCCATTGCTGAAATGGCCAGTAAGTAATAGAGGGAATGAGCTCACGTCCAGGAGCATGAATGAGATTCCCATGTAGTTGACATTTTTTGCAGGACTTGGCATATCGAATAGCATCGGCTTGCATAGTAGGCCAATAGTAGCTAGCCCTAAGCAATTTCTGAGCGAGTGCAGGACCATTGGAGTGTGACCCACATATGCCATTATGAACTTCAGCTAGCACCTTTTCTGACTCCTCTATTTCTAGACACCTAAGGAGAGTTTCGTCTAGACCCTTCCTATACAAGTCACCAGAGATGAGGGTAAAGTGTGAGGCATTACGAATAAGCTGGCGCTTCTCATTGCATGTTAGATTTTCAGGGATAATTTGATCTCAGAGATAGGAAAAGATGGTGGCATAGCGGGAGGAGTCATGACCGACCACAGTGTAAATGACATGGTCATCAGGGGAATTGTAGGCAGGGTAGTGCAATTCTTCCACTAGGAACTCATAGCGTGGTTCGTGCTCTTCTAGTTACAGAATGGATGCCAAAGTAGCCATGGCATCGACAACCTTGTTCTCAGCTCTAGGAATTTGTTGGAATATGACAGATGTAAAATAATTCCTGAGTGAGTCTATCATCCTCTTTTAGGGAACCAACTTGTCATCTTTGGTTTGGTACTCATCATTTACTTGGTTTATGACAAGTTGAGAATCTCCAAAAATATGCAACTCAGAAATCCTCCATTCAAGGGCAAGCTTAACACCATTCAACAAGGCTTCATATTCAACTATGTTATTGGTGCATGGAAAGAGAAGCTTGTATGATTTAGGAATGGTGTATCTATGAAGGGTAACAAATAGGATTCCAGCACTAACACCATTCTGTGTGTGAGAACCATCAAAAAACATTTTCCATGTATGCCCTGTGATATTCATGATTGAGGCATCTGGGAAATCTATCTAAAGAGGAGCAGTATCAGTCATAGGAAACTCAACCAATTGATCCACAATTGCTTGCCCTTTAATATCTTTTCTCTCAATATACCGAATGTCAAATTCTGAAAGAATCAACATCCACTTGGAAAGGTGCCCAATAAGCGCAGCTTTACTTAGGAGATATTTTAAAGGATCAATTTTAGCAACTAGCTGTGTAGTATGTGCAAGCATATAATGTTTGAGTTTTTGAGATGCAAACACCACAACTAAGCAAGCCTTTTCAATACTGGTGTAGTTGAGTTCATAAGAAACCAGAGTGTGTCTGATATAATAAATAGCTCGTTCTTTTCCCTTATCATCATGTTGTGCAAGGAGAGCCCCTAAAGAATTTGCTATAGTAGAAATGTACAATATCAAGGGTTTCCCTTGGATAGGTGGCATAAGAATAGGAGGCCGTGCTAGGTAATCCTTGAGCTGATCTAGGTTCTTTTGACACTCCTCATTCCATATACAAGTAGCTCCCTTATGCAAATTCTGATTGAATGGTTGAGCTCTGTCAGCTAGTTGAGAAATGAACCGCTGAATAGATTGAAGACGACCTTGGAGACTCCTTAATTGTTTGATGTTACGAGGAGGTTGCATCTCCATGATAGCTTGCACCTTTTCTGGGTCTACTTCTATTCCTTTTGCTGATATTATGCATCCTAGTAGTTTCCCAGAAGTGACACCAAAATCACATTTTTGTGCTTCGTTGTTGTGATTTGGAAAGCATGTCATCAACATAGTCCTCCATGTTTTTGTGCATCATATCATGAAAGATGGTAGTCATGGCTCTTTGATAGGTTGCACCAGCATTTTTAAGCCTGAATGACATGACATTCCAGCAAAAGGTACCCCATGCACATGTGAAGGCTGTCTTCTCTTGGTCCTTAGGGGCGATCTTAATTTGATTATATCCAGAGAAACCATCCATAAGGGAGTACATTTCATAGCCCGCCGTCATGTCCACTATCATGTCGATATTTGGAAGTGGAAAATAATCCTTAGGGCATGCTTTATTCAGATCTCAGAAATCAGTGCTTACACGAATGGATTTGTTGTGTTTGGAAATAGGGACAATGTTGGAAATCCACTCAACGTAGTCAATTGCTCTGATGAAGTTGGCTTTTAGGAGCTTCTCAAGTTCAACCTTAACCTGTAATGCTACATGGGGATGCATCTTTCTTAGTTTTTGTTTGACAGGTTTTACCTCTGGAGCAATAGAGAGATGATGCATAATGAGCTCAGTATCTAAACCTGGCATGTCTAAGTACATCCAGGCAAAATTGATCTTTTTCTCTTGAAAGAATGTAGCAAATTGTTATTTTTCTTCTGCTGAGAGAGATTGAGCCACATGTATGATTTTAGGAGATTCCTCTGTCCCCAAGTTGATGGGCTATGTAGGTTCTATGAGAATTGAAGACCTTTCTTGAAAATAGCTTGGCAGACTACCACGAACCTCATCCTCGGGCGCCTCAGCAAGGTTTTCACCCTTAGATACGTCTTTATTTTTACTATTTTGAGGTTCAGACACCGCCACAATGTGGTTTTTTCCATTCGACCATTGTTTTTTTCTTTTAATTTTATGACTGAGGTACTTGATATTTGATTCAGTCATGTTTGTTGCTGGTGCGCTGGTGGAAGAAGTAACAGGTTCAATGGCATTGAGGTAGCAGGTGATCTCATAATCATTTTGAAAAGATGGCAATATAGGTCTTTGATCTTGGGAAAACCAATCTATGAGATCTGAGTGTATGAGGGAAAGAGAAACAAATGGTTCAAGATAATTGATGCGGGGAATATCATCTCTCGTGACAAGAGAAGTCGAGCCTATAGGGTAGGCTCCAAAAGTGTCAAGATCTAAATTTGTCATGGAAGGACCAGCGTGGTCCATTAAAGCAATATGTGGATTGAACTCATTAGACCCTATGCGCGACTCATCAACTATGTTGGGTTGGTCACTATAGGTATGAATCGCATCAACGTCCATATCTACTGTAGAGGATCCATCTGAGAGTGTCCCATCCATACTCATTTAAATCGGTCGTGGAACTTCTCCTAGGATGTTTGCACCAAAAAGGCTTAGGACGCCTAGAAGTAGAGGTATTCATGTCATGATGTGTGATCTCCTCTTTCTATCAAGCGTGCAATATTTCTACGCTGTCTATCAAAGCTCAATGACTCATTAGGCACAAATTTTTTGGATGTAGAGGCTTCAGCTATATCATTAGTAGGCATGCATTCTCCTTCCCAAAGAAGTGAAGTAGAAGGAAGATAGTCTTCCATTTGGGCCATAGTGCATAGTGGCGATTCCTTGTCATCTGTGTCTGAGTCACTAAGCACGAGAGTATTTCTAGAGTATTCAAGGATGTCATTGGAAACACCATATCCTAGACCTGTGGTATCTTTAGAAGACCGGCCATCAGTATGACTCAAAGGTTCAAGGAGAGCGTGCCCATTTTTATTTAAAGGTCCATGACCTTGATAGCCCATTTGCTGTAGAAATGTATAGCCTTTACCGTAGTGCTTAGGAGAAATGGGAGTAGCAACTGTCATAGTGTCTTCTTCTTCTCTATAAATCCACTCCCTAACAACTTGTTCTTCTTTTTCAGCCTCTAAGGGCACAAATGATTGGACAAATGTACCAAAAACTATCATGGCAGAAGCGGAAGGCTTTGTCTTTTTTGAAGGTCTACCATAGGACTTAGGGGAAGTAGGCATAGCAAAAATAGAGTCCAATGTGTATTCCTCCATACCAATACTCACCATCTTTAATTTTTTCTCAGCAGCAATGAGGGACGCATTATGATCATGAGAAGGTTTTTTGTGAGGAACAAACGCCTCAACAGTAGTTAGAGTATTGATAGTGATGGCATTGTCCCCGGGAATCACAATCTCAGCTCCAGTATGTGGAAACTTGACACACTGATGATAAGTGGAAGGGACAGCTTGCATTTCATGGATCCAAGGTCGACCCAGAAGAATGTTATATGCGAGTGGGATGTCCAACACTTGGGAAACAATATCTTTCGTGACAGGGCCCACTCTGACAGGTAGCACAACAAAACCTTTGGAAGATATTTCCACTTCATCATATGCTTTTATGGTAATCTTTCACCTAGGATCCATGGCCAATTTAGATAATCCTAACTATTGTACCACATGGAAAGAAACAATATTTAACCTAGCACCATTGTCTATCAGGACTCGGTGGACTCGGGTATGGTAGACGAGAACTTCAATATGTAAAGCCAAAATATGAGGGTGACTAAGAGATGTGTCATCTTCTGCAAAAAATGATAGGTAATGTGGAGATGCAATGTGATTGACCATAGGCCGGAATCGATCTGGATCAATCTCATTGGGAACATTTGCTGTACGAAGAGCTTTCTCAAGGATCTCTTTATGCAAAGGGGATAGTTCAATCAACTCAAAAATGGATATCTGAGTGGGTGTCCATTGTAATTGGTGCACAAGGTCATAGCTAGACAAAACTGAAGGAACCGCTTGTTTGGAAGAAGAAGCTTGTTTGGGATCATGTGCGGTTTTAAGGACAATTTTGGCTTGCCCCCCTAGTAATAGCATTTAGTGTCTCACTTTGGGAAGACAAACCACTCAGTGTTTGCAAGACCAACTTTGGCATACTGTGATTGGCGTTATTATCATCTTGAGATCTCATCATAAGAACACTCTGAACAGGCTCTATCATATTGATCACAGGTGAATTAGGAGTATATGTATAGTTGATCTTTGCATCATGATTCTTCTTATTTTCTTGAGAGGATTCTGCTTTCTCATACTCAGGTAGAGGAGTCTTGAAAGATTTGTGATCAGAATTTTTAACTAAGCCATTTGTGAGCACTGTGCCTCCATCAATAAGATCTTGAATGGCATCTTTAAGCTTAAAACAATTATCTGTCTTATGTCCCTTATTCCTGTGATAATGGCAGAAATGATCTTCTCTCCACCAATCAGGCTTAACTAGTGGGTCATAGGGACGAGAATTGTCAGGAAGCGTAAGATACTTGTTGGCAACTAGAGTCTTGAGAATCACATCATATGGTTCAACCGACTTAGTGTAGACTCGTCATTGATATGTCTTTTTTGGCTTGTCTGCATGTTGAGGCTTAGGAGCACTGTGAGCATTGGTAGCCTCTTATTTCTTTGCTGCGTATATAGCATTAGAGAGGTTGAAAGCAGGTTCTTTGGCTTTTGGGACATCCACAACACCATCGTTAAGAACATACTTGTTTTTATTCCAAGGTTTGCTTTTGTCCTTGCCATTGCCTCTAGTATCTTTATTAATAACAATATCCCCTTTTCTTATGGCCATATCTTCAATCCGATATGCACTTTCAACCATGTCATTGAAAGAGGAGAACAATTATTTCCTTAGATCATAATATAGTTCTGGCACAAGGGTGTTGATGAAAATGTCAATCTTTTCTCTTTCATCTAGCTGTCGAGGATATCGAGAGTACAATGACCTCCAACGTTCTAAGTAAGTGGCAAATGACTCACCTTGATTTTTCTTTAGAGCACTGAGATCTATCATGGTGATAGGCTATTGGATGTTGTATGAGTAATGCTGGGTGAAGTGTCTAACCAACTCATCAAAAGTTTTAAGAGGTGGTGTCAACTTTGCAAACCATTCTAGAGCTTGTCCTCTCAAAATTCTAGGGAACAATTGTAGAAGAAATGTTTACTCATGAAGGAAGTCCATGCTAAGAGTGTTAAAGTGATGCACATGGTCATAGGGGTCACCATTTCCATCATACTTTTCGTATTTGGGAACTTCAATATCCCTAGGAAATGGGACCATGTATAGACTCCTGTCAAAAGGAAGAGCACAAATAGATTCTATGAAAGAAAATTTTGGAGGTTCTTTTTCTATTTCAAGTTGAGCAAGACGTTGATTGGTTTGTTGCAATTCATCCCTAAGGATTTCCAATTCAGTTGGTACTCTTTCTTGGATAATCTATCACACATCATAGCTAGGAGGAAGCTTGTATCCCCTAGAAGTCATGTATTGAAAGTATTGATCTCCATTTCGCTCTAAAAGTTTAAGCATCATATGTTGGGATGCTTCATCTTGTTCAAATATCATAAGATCTTCACTAGAAATCTCATCGTTGGCTTCTTCCTCATGCTGAGAGGGAGGAGGTCTAGGAGGTGAAGAGGGAGCAGCGAAAGTTCATCTTGGAGGAGATCTTGGTGGCGTGTTGTTTCCATAGTTACCCAAAGTACCAAAAGGAGGGGGTCTATATTCGTAGCCACTGATCTCAGGTTGTTCTTGAGACATCCCCTTCATAGCCATGCATCTAGTAGCATCCATTTTGTCTAAACGCGCTTGGTTGTCCTTATGCTCAAAATGTTCTTACAAATGGTGGAACTTTTCTTGTTCAGTCAAAGTGAGTGAGACACTATCTGTGCTTTTGGAGGTCTTGAATGCGGAAAAGAGGAAGCCCCCTTTGTACCATAGGGTAACTTTAAAATCCTCGGATTGGTTAGGACTAGAACTGTCATTGCTAACTAGAGCTCGTGAGCATCTTGTGGGTGAAGGTAATTGTGTATAGTTGAATGGAGGGTGACTCCCTTGCTCGAATTGAGACCGAGTTGAAACCGACATGAAAAAGGAATGTTGGTTGACTAATAAAATGAGACAATTTTTTAGATATTGAGATAAACAAAGCCAAAGAATATCACTTGTCAAGATAGAACAACAAAGATGGCTACTCAAAAGTGCTCAAGAACTTACAGTAATCAATTGACTCAAGCCGAGATATGAGCAAGAAGCTCAATTAGCAAGTAGCTAGACAGGTAATCGTAATGTGACAAGTGATCAAAAGTAGCCTTTGGGAAACTCAAATCCAATAGTTTTAACTCATTTTCTCAGTCTAGAATAGACTTAAACATGCAGATAACAGACCAGGGTCGAGTAAGAACAGGAAAAGACACTCAACAAATGAGATTTCAAATTCGGCAACAATGAGATAGAAAAAAGATTCTGGGCGATAGTTTCCAGGCAAACAGGGTGAAAAAATATAACCAGGCGATACTTTTGACAGAGACCGAGTGATACTTTCTAGGCAGCCTGGGCGATAGAATCTAGGCAAGCAGGGCGATAAAAAACTAGGAATGAAATATCGCACGATAAAACTTGAAACAATGTGTGATTATTTTTCAGTGTCGTATGACTCTTGACCAGTGAGCATGAAAAGTGTCAATTTTTGAAGGTAATTTTGTCAATTTTGTAATCTAATGGGTAATTTGTCAATTTCAACCATAGTGACAACAATATTCAAGCAATTTTGCAAACACTAGGGGATGGAACATGTCATCAAACACTTGTGCAAGAGCAAAAGCAACCTTGCAAAGACAAGCAATTGGGATATCAAAATAAAAATTCTATGAGCACTACCACGATGTTTGTATGTTCAAGAACGTTTGCACGGGTACATAACAATGAGAATAGTTCAAGCACTTGCTAGCCTAGAAGGACAAAGGCTCAATACTTATCAACTTGGCCCACACTTGATGTTCCATTGCCTCACACAAAGTGGTTGCCCACAATAGATGTTGGCTTTGTCATGGAGGTGTCAATGACACAACCAAAGGAACATAGATGGTGAGTAATCTTGGGGTGATCCGGGTTATTCCACTTGGATCAATCCTTGCACCAAGAAGCTAAGTGAAAAAATAGGGTGGCCTCTACCTATGATTCTTAGTAAGGGCTTCCATTCGTAGTATCCCTCTTGCTCCTCAAAAAGGACTGGGACCTCGCGGCCACAAGAGTACCTTAAGTATTCTTGCTCAACATTTTCCTCATGGTCACAATCCCACAGGTACTCACATCAAGCGAAGACAAGCACTACGTCTACCAAGGTTTTGTGTCCTTGATAGCCTTAAGATTATAGTGGGTTGGAATAGCTTGGTATTAGCTTGTCCCCACTTGGGTCGTTCCTCTTGATTGCTCAAAAGTAGGCCCGCTAAAGGATCCTAATGCTAAACAAAGAGTGGATTGACTTTTGAGTGTCAGGATTTCTAGTTCACCTCAAGGGTGAAGAGCATAATCTCCTAGCTCAAGAATCTCCCCCAAACACACCAAACAAAGAGTTCAATTACCCTCTTGTTTTCAAAGTCTAAAAGTGGGTCAGGATTTTTGGTTCACCACAAGGGTGAAGAGCATAATTTACTACCACCAAAAGACTCCTACAACAAGATCTTAAGTGCCTAAGAAATGAGACAACTAGTATATGCCGCACTTAAAAGAAAAGTAAATAAATAAGCAATTGGTTGTTTTTAGGCGTCGGGCAGCCCTGCAAAACACAATTAGTAGCCCTTTTTCCTTTGAAGCTTTGACATGTGATTTTTTAGCAAATGTTTCAAGCAATGAAGGTACCTACAAGCACAACTTGTTAGCCCCACAATGGTTAGCAAAACAAAAATCCAAATGAAATCTACAAATTAAATCTGTCTAACCATAGCAAACTAAACCAACAAGCTAATCAGATCAAAACTCAGCAAGAAAGAACCAAGAAACAACTCACTACCGGGTATAGGAAACAGTAAAGTCACCAGAAGTATCGCGCGATACTTTACAGTATACTGGGGTGATATTATCTTTCTGGGTGACACTTCATTATACTTGCAAGAGACAGAATGTTCCAAATAGTGTGACAAAATCTCTCACAGAGCGTGATACTTTAATTGGTAAAGTATCGCACGACACTGGTGAAGTATCATACGATAATCTTCCAAAAAAAAAATAAAATCTGCCGAAAATAGTAAGCTAAAAAGTGACAAAAAAAGTGCGGAAATGCATAAAAATGAAGGACAAAACAAAGCTATTCTGCCCCACGGTGGGCACCAAAAATGTACACACTAAGATGTGCACTTCTCTAAGTCTTTGCTTCCAAGGGAATCCATGAATGAGAATCCTTGAAAATCGACCTAGAGCTCCCCAGGCATGAAGTGCAAGGAAATCAAGTGTGCTCTTAGCTAGAGCTATTTAAGCCTATGACCTTGCTAGTAAACCATGCAATGGGAGATTCAATGGAGACAAGAGCAAGAATGCCAATATCCTCAAGAATCAAAATGTGAATGAAATGCAATGCTAGAAATGAAGATGCAAGCTATGTTAAGATGAATATGCAAGTTAAGCTATGGAAAGGAAAGATGCAAGTATAACAAAACCCTCCTAATTAGACTATGTGAATCAATCTAAAGCATAATGAAAACTAAGCTATGCATGCCATGATAATGAAACTAAAATGCAAGAATAGAACTAAGATAGCATGTAAATGAAAAAGCTAAGAATGCTTCAAATCTTCAAAGCTCCAAAGTCACCTAGAAAACCTATAGCATAAAATTAGTATTCAAAAGATGAATCTAAGAATGAGAAGAGAGCTCTCCTTTTATAAGAAATGAGAAAGAATGGACCATAGAGATTAAGAGGCAAAAGATTTAATCAACGGTGGAGCATCAAAGAGGAGCAATCCATGTGCACAAGTATCCTCCAATGGGAAAATAAGAGTTGAAATTTGTGTCCATATGAGACAAAAAGTGCTTTTTCCCTTTTTATAAAATAGGAATAATGCTTTATTTGTGCAACTTAGGATAAGAGGAAAAGTGGGGGGCTTTTTATTTAATAAAAGGGGAGGAAATTCCTTTTGATTAAATAAAGACTTTAGGATAAAATGGTTAGCCCATAGAAAATAATCAAATAAATGGTAGAACTAGGATTTGATCAAGAATAAGCAACTGATAATTTTAGTGAAATAATGCTAGCAAGGGGCTAATAGTCTAGATGACCATTTTTGGGTGATTACAGTATGGAACCCTAGTTTCAGTATTCAAACATGGAAAAAAAATGGTACATAGGGTTCTTGCATAATAGGCTACCCCCAAGATAACATCAAACTCATAAGAGAGACAATAAGATAAAGAAGATCATAAAAAATAATTTGACTAACAAGTGAGAACAAATCACTTAGAGAGAAAGTACAAAAAATTTAATTTAACATGGAAAAGGTGGATACAAGCTAATTCTAACAAGGTAAGCGTTGGAGGAAATGAAAACAATAGAAGGAAGAAAAGTAAGTGGAAGTGAAAGGGATGATCCAAAAATTAAATAAAATCAATCCGCAATGACAAAAATGGTTTAAAAGAAAACCAACTAAGAGAACAAATAAAAGAGGTCAAGTCATGTGATCAACTAGTAAAGAGGCCATAAAACATGCCGAGGGAGCTCTTAGAAAAGAAAGGAGGTACATACGAGAGGAAAAAGACATAAATGATAAGACAAAAAAATATCATCATTAAAGGGTTAAAAAACTATGGAGAAAATTGAAACACAAAAGATTTAACAAGGGACTTCCTTAAAGATCATCTAGATTGGTATGGAATAATTCAACAAGCACAAAAGATTGGAAAGTGGAAAAAAGATAACATGAGTAGGCATGTAAGGGTTACTGAGAAGAACATGGAAGACAAGAGCATGATACTAAGGAACAAGAGGCTCTTCAAAGGTACAAACATATATTTTGATCAGGATCTTACCATATTTCAACAAGAAGAAAGAAGAAAAGAATGGGAAAAGGTAAAGACATCAAGAGATATGTAAAATGGGCTTGGTTACAAAATGGTAAGGCACAAATCAATGAAATAATGAAACATAAAAAATAGGAACTCGGGGTCCCCTTATAACACTTAAATTTTGTTAGTTAGAATTGTAGAGTTATACATTTAGAAGAGGACCTGGGTTAGGGATCTTAGGTAAAAGTAAAGAAATTATCTTTCTCATAGAGACACATGAAAATGATGGATGTAAAGTTTCAAAGTTTGAGGGTGTAGATGCTTAAAAATAGATCGAGCCTGCTATTCTATGTGTTACCATTTTCACATTGCAATTGAAATATTGTTTTGCATCCTAATTGTTCCTTTGTGTTGCACATATGGTTTTTACTATATGTTGGCATTTTCTCTTTCTTCACCAGTTGAACATTGAAAATTATTTAATTGATTATTAACATTTCTTGCCTCTTTGCGATCACAACCTTGATCTCTTTGGCCAAATCAGTCTAGTCTTAATCATCATTGGATCGTTCCTAATAATTCCTAAACCAATCCTAATCATTCCTAAACAGATCCTAATAATTCCTAAACATTCCTAAACCAATCCTAATTGTTCCTAAACATTCCTAAATCGATCCTAATTAGTTCAAATCAGTCCTAGTTTATCCTTGATTAGTTCAAAATCCTTTTGAATCTAGTGAGTGTTCTCAACTTGACTTTAATGGCATTGTCAAAGTTCATCGATGCCTAGTCAAATTCAGTCAAATCAATCTATCTTGGTCATCTTGTCAATCTTGTCATCATTTTAAGGCATTGTCAAAGTTCATCGATGCCTTGTCCTCGTCATTTTCATATTTGATCAATTGTCAGTCCTTTTTGATAGCATTGTCCAAGTCCATCATTATTATCTAGTTAGTTCCAATTCAATCATTGTGAGCACATTGTCAAAGTTCATCGATGCCTCGTCATCATCATCCTAAACCAAGTAAATTCAATAGCATTGTCCAAGTTCATCGATGCTACTTCATCATTTTTGGTCAGTTTAATAGCATTGCCCAAGTTTATCGATGCCATTTCATCATTGTTGGTCAGTTACATAGCATTGTCCAAGTTCATCAATGCCTCATAATCATCATCAATCCAAGGCATTGTCAAAGTTCATTGATGCCTCATCATCATCTATCCTAAGGCACAATCAAAGTTCATAATGATCATGATCATGATCATCATTGTGTACTATTGAAAGTACCTTCATAGGGTTAGTTTAGCAATAAATGATCTAAATGAAAAACTACAACAATTAGTGAGCTATTTAATTGCAAAAAAAGCTAATGAGCACTCTATGACTCTATATTTAAGTATGTTAATAGTAAGCTCTCAGCAAACCTCCATTAGTGACAACCTTAAAATGAGAATGAAGTGAAATGATTAACAATTTAAGCATATTTCAAAGAAAACTATGCTCAAATGAAGATGAAATGTCTTTCTAGCTCAAAAACTCAAGAGGTTTGATGCAATTCTCAGATGTGTGGATCCCTTTCTCTCGATTTTGGTCTTCAATTTATAGATTTTAGCAAACATAGGGGGTGGAGTTACTTTGATCATGGTTGGATTAAGGTTAAGTCCATGGTTCCACCTTTAGGGACAATTTAAATGGTTTTTCCTCAAAGCTTGGGACAAAGAGACAAAATGAGTGATCAAGATGCTCTAACCTTATGTGTGATTGAGATTCAATTTGATCTTGATCCATGTGAGTCCAATCCTTAATTCCCATTGGTTGAGGTATTTTCCTCCCATGTGGTGGGTGAGGAAAATTATGATTTAATTCTTTGAATTTAATTGATTTGTTTAGCCATGTGTACCTCTTGAATGGGTTAATTTGATTTAAATTGAACTATACAATTAATTTGATTAATTACATAATTAATTGATTTATTTGATTTAAATTGATTGATTGGCTTTTCATTTTCAATTAAAATTGGATTTTGGCTTTATTGTAATGAATGCTTTTAATTTTGCCTTAGTTTCTCACTTGATTTGGTCTTGACCATTTTTAGGCGATTACAAATGCCCCTCTTTGAATCAATGTGCGAAGCGCACCTGGTTCAAAGAATGTCCGATATCCTGATGCAAAGTTCTTATTAACTGATGTTTGATCTTGATGTTGATGATAGATGTTGATACTGATGATTAATTTGATAAAGTCTCGATTGATTGAAGTTCTTGATACTCATTTCGATGATGGATCGCTAATACGATGCCTGATTTGTCCCGATTTGATGTTTTGATGCCCCATTTGATAAATGCAATTTTTTAAAAATGTTGAATTATTATGCCATTGATTTGGTTATATCGATGATGATCCTAATATGATCTGAGTGTATGCCCTCTCGGAAAAGAAATGAAATTTGATTTTTTTGAAGAATGTTACATTTTTGATAAAATGTGTTGAAAATTTTCAATTTCGTGTTAATTTCAATTTCATTTCTGATATTGTATTTGCGATGTTGTGATGATGAATGCCCTTGGCTTGGCTAATTGGGTGTTCAACTTGGGTCCCGGGTCATTTTCTGGTTAAAAGTGTCCCTTTTTAGGTAAAAAAGGCTATAAATAGGGGTGAAAAGTCATTTTCACTATTTATTTTCACCCTTCCTTTTCACTTTTCTTCTCTGACCCTTTTGCAAGTTTCACATTGGTTGTCCCCTACCACAAGCACCGATTTGAGTGAGGACATTGTTATCAGCGCCCGACCGACTATGGACCTCCGGTATGCACCCCTGAGAACCTCCTTTGTCATTTTTAAGCATTTAATTTAAAAAAAGTGATTTTTTGAAGAAAAACCATATTTTTTTCCCTTTTCAAATTCCACTGTGCATTTAAGCATTTTAGCTATGCGTTCAAATGCCTTTCAACAAATCCACAATTTTCCACAATGCTTTTAAACATTCCTCCCGTGCTTCCACGCGCATGCCCTAGGTCAAGATTCCACATTTAGGATTTTCCAACAACATGTACAAATGTAATAACACTTTTAATCAGTTTAGTAGCATGTACAGGTGATTCCTGTAGCGCATTCAAGATTCTGGTGTGCTTTCACATTGTTTTGGCACATTTAATAGTTTTAATTGTGCATTCAAACTTTTAAGTAGCACATTTGAGTTTTAGTGCGTACAAATAATTAAATAGCGTGTACACCTTTTTCTACAAATCTTTGAATCCTTCAATCAGTTTTCCTTCTTGTCTGGTTTTGTCGATTGGTCGATTGGCTTGGGTGTTGAGTCTTGTCTAAAACAAGTCATTTGATGTCAGTTTTAGTCACGTGATGTTGAATTTTGATTGTTAATCCTATTTGGTTGGTCGATTGTGATGATGAAATTTTTCGCCCTCTCTGAATAGAACTAGGAAAATTGATAGTGGTTTGATTTGATTTTAGATTGTCGATTGACTTGTGAAGATTCAACATTTAATGATTTTGATTTTTGATATGTTTTAACTTGCTTCCGTAGGCTCACCTTCATAACTTGGGCGTCCGAGGGTTGCTCCCTTTTCCATTTCACATGGTTGACAACCTCAGTGGGAGGGAGCACTGATTGATCGATCATTGTGGATTTTCTTTCTTTCTCTCCCTACCTTGATTATGAGTGAATCAAGGTCTCTTGACAGCTATGACAGAGAGGTGGCAGTCTGACCATAACACTTTCTGCTTGCTGATGGGGGAGATGACCATCACCCTGGAGGATGTATACAAGTTGCTGAGGATCCCTACTCATGGGGAGATAGTATATTATGACCAAGTGTATGATGGAACCGTATGTCGGTGGCTCTTTGGGGACCCTACTATCCGTGATGATAGTATTCTATGGATGTAGTTCCCTTTGTTTCCCGGTCTTCCTACAGTACTTGGAGTACTGGTCAGAGGTTTCCTTATTCTTGATTGTCGCGGCCATGGATTTTTTGTCGAATGGGGTCGCATCCTAGAGGATATGATCTTGCATCCTTGGAGATTTGACTGGGGTTTATGTGTACTCACATAGTTATATCAAGAGTTGCACGATGTGGTTTACATGTGTGGGGATACTCTCTCTACCAGAGTAGTCCTATTACAGTTATGGAGTTGGGAGCATCTTCTTGTTACTCGTCCTATTGCAATACAACAATGTGATCCTAGATGACCATTTACATTCAGATATGAGGGTATGGTTGTCCAGGCTCATCTGGGCAAGTTGGATTACTGGTAGCACATTGTCGATGATATAGTTCAAGTTGTTTGGAGGCTGTATCTAGGATGCGAGCTGTGGGCTGATGATTCTTTAGAGATTCCTTTCATGTGTATGTTGAGATGGATGATAGGGCAGATGCCCTTGATTATTGAGAGATTTTGTTTCTTTAGGGTTCTTCTGTAGTTTGGCCAACCACAGGGTATGCCATAGGGTTTGGCATGATATGATCGTGTACACATGGAGTGATCCCTTTGGGGTCCCCAGATTGACTATCAGACTACTTGCGATGAGTTACTGGCCCTTCCTCATCTAGTTTGGGACATGAGGGAGCACATTATGGATGCCGGCATGACTGATGATTATGCACAGTGGTTCTTACATAACCCATTTCTGAGATTCACAGATCATGTTGAGCCGGTTCTTGGTATAGATGAGGGTTCAGATGATGATGATGGCGACGATGGTGGTGGTGGTAGTGGTGGCATTGGACGTCAGGGTCATCGAGTAGGCAGGGCCAGGTGGGGTGGTAGAGTTTTTATCCATGTGGTTATTTCCCTCGCTCCTATTAGAGGTGGGGTCTAGATGAGGGGTGGTTAGGTTTGAGTGTGAGGTGTCCCCTTTTGGGCTATTCATCAGGTTCAACATGATAGACTGGATAGGTGGGGTTAGCATAGACTCTGAGTTATCAAACTGATTGCACCATAGGTGGTAGCCGACATAGATGCACATGTTGCATAGATTTTGGTCGATTAGGCGGCACAAGAACCTCCTCCTCCTCCTCCTCAGGGTCCTCCTTCTTCTTCAAAACTTCCATCTTTTTCTTTACAACTTCTATAGTCTTCCCAAATTCCTCCTTCATCATAGATTCCTCCTTCTTCTCAGGGTCCCCCTACACAGGCACCTCTGAAACACACACTAGCGCAGGCCTCTGATGTTCAGTATTTAAAGGCTGAGGTATCAGATATTAGACAACATGTCACTCAGCTGAGCACCATGATGCAGAATTTTATGGATGCCATGAGCTAGCATGGATTACATGCGAGAACGAGTTGGGTTCCTGATACAAGTCCAGGCACAGATGGTGCTGGGGGTAGTTTTGGAAGTTGATTATACATGTTGAGCCATTTTGATGTATACTATGATTTGTATTTATCGAGACATTGTACCTTTTATTCTTTTATCAGATAATGTTCATTATGTGGTTGATACTTTCATGTTTCTGGACTTTGATTGATATACTGTGATGATACCATGGAATTTGATTATGCTTTGATAGTTTTACTTTATGTAATGTCATCATGTGTTGGATTTACTTTTCAGGTGATTTATGATATGCAGTACTATATGATCTATCTCTATATGCTATGTTTTTGTCATTTTCAAATGTAGTTTATGATATGAATGCACATGTTATGCTTAGTTATGCTAATGGACATCTTATTTATGACATAGATTAAATGGATGCATTAATTACATGGTTTAATGCTTAATGATCTCTATTGATGATATTTAATGCTTTAATGTTTTAATGATATGCGATGATGTGGATGGATGCATTTATATGATATTTTATGGATGATGTAATGCAGTGCGATAATATGGATAATTAATGAGATGAAAAATGTAGTGATTTAATTTGAATGCACCTATATGATTTAATGAATTTAATGATTATTTAATAATAGATGGATGTAATTTCTAGAGATAATTACGATGGATGTAATTTAAATGTAATGAACCCTAAATGAATGCATCTTAATGAGTATGCAATAACCTAATGATATAAAGTGAATGCAATCTTAAAATGAACTTAATGCAATGCAACTATATGAACACTTAATAATGCAATCTAATGTAATGAAAGTGCAGTGATCAATGCAATAAATGCAACTAAATGATGAGATATATAATGAATGCAAACTCATGCAATACACTTTTTAAAATGAATGCAAATTAATATGACCTAAAAAATGAATGTAGATTAATATGATGAATGCAACTAAAATGTAATGTGATTTAATAATGCAATTAATCTAATGAAATGCACCTTAATCTAAGTTTGATTTTGATTTTTTGATTTCCAACACATTCTATCACATAAGGTATTTGATGAATATTTTCAAGTTTAGCTTAATTCCACCCCCTCTCTTCTCTTTCCAAATCATTTTTCAAGGTAAGAAATCAAGCAACCTAAATGCATTTAATCTAATATGGATGCAACTAGCTGTCACTATTCATAGTTCAAGAGCTTATTTTCATCATTGAGCAATTTTGAGACCTGAAATCGTCACAATCATCACTAGTTCAACCATGGTGATATGAATACCTTTTTCCTTCCACGTTCCCAATGCTAGTACAATTGTCACTGGTTGGATTCTACCATGAGAGTATGAATACCACTTTCATCAGATTCAATGTTGCAAGTGGATTTTGGTAATTATGATATTGACCATCAAAATATCCAAGGTATCCTGTTGCATAAACAAACAAAGATCTTGGCTTCACCGTATATACACGTCCTCAATGATTCTTTGATGATCATGTCATTAGACTAATGATACATATTTTAAAACCTTGATCTTAAGACACTCATGCAAAAATCAATAAAATATCATGCTTTCATCATTGCTTATCTGGTCCAAGACTTCATCGATTTTCTAGAAAGACATGACTTCATCAATCAACTAATCACTTAGCAAAAAAAATTTTGCACTTTTTTTCAAATCCACATTTCGAGTATAGTTTCATCCATTTCATATTTGATTGTTCATTTTAATCCTGATAAAGATAAAGTCACTATGAGATCATGGGTCAAAAGTTTGCTTTGTTTGATTTGCTAGGTTTTCACCAAGACAACATCTTTTTGAGGATCATTTCTGAATGTTTTTGGATTTCTTCATGCTCAATTTTCCACTATTTTTGATCTTTTCTGCATTTTTTTTTCCTTCTTTTCTATTTTTCAATGTTTTTGAATTTTTCAAGATCAATTTTTACTATATAAAATAAATAGGATGCTTCCTCATTTAATTTTTTGATACTCTTTTTCTTTATACCCTTTCATCTGTTTTAGGTGTAAAACCTTTTTAGTTGTATGCTATTGATGGGTTCTTGCAACTCTTCTCCATCACAATCAACTATTTTGTATGTGCCCATTCCAAAAGAAGAAGTAATCACAAAAGGTCCTAACAAGTTTTCTTCCCATTTCCCTTTCTTCTCTCTTTCTGCTTGATTTTTAGGGTTTTCTCTCAATACTAGATCACCTATTTGGAATGTCCTTGGTTTGATGTGCTTGTTATAATTCCCTGACATTTGATTCTGATACACTTTGAGATGTTTGAAGGCTTGTTGTTGTCTTTCATCTAGCAACTCTATTTCTTGTAAACTAGCAACCCTATAGTCCTCTTCACTTAGCAATCCATGTAGTGAAACCCTTAAAGATGATATTTCAACCTCTAAAGGCAAAACTACTTCATCTCCACAAACCAATGAGAATGGTGTAGCTCCTATTGGCTTTTTGATACTTGCCCTATATGCCCATAGAGTAGGGTTTATTTGAATATGCCAATCTCTACCTGAATTGCCCACTATTCTCTTCAATATTTTCAAGATGTTCTTATTAGTGGCCTCTACTTGTCCATTACCTTGCGGGTAATATATTAAAGATGAATGGTGTATCATATGAAATTTCATACACAATTATTTCAAGTCTTTGTTCTTGAAATGATTTTCATTATCAATTATAATGTCTTGAGGAACACCATAGCTACAAATTATGTGATTCAATATGAACATAGAGATTTGTTTTCCCATGGCAGTAGATAATGTTACAACTTCTACCATTTGGTGAAGTATTCATTTGATGTGACACTAAACTTATGACCATTTGATGAAGGTGGGTAAATACTTCCTATTAAATCCAAGCCCCATTGATACAAGGGCCAATGTGTAGTCATCAGATACAATTCTTGAGCTGACACATGAATCAGGTTCCAATGGTATTGACATTTCTGACAAGTCTTCACAAAGTGACATGCATCTTTCTCCATATAAGGCCAATAATATCCTATCCTAAGAAGTTTCTTCGCTAAGGTCAACCCATTTGAATGTGACCCACAAATTCCTTCGTGGATTTCTTGTAAGGCTAAAGTTGATGCCTCCTTCTCTAAACACCTTAAAGAATTCTGCCTAGACTTTTGTGATATAATGTGTCAGATACAAGGGTGTAACAAGAGGCTTGTCTTATGAAATTTCTCTTTTGGTTTTGGGTTTGGTCCATGGGTAAATTTTGGTCTTTTAGGTACGTATAAATGGATGCATACCAAGGTGAGTCATGTCCCACTAATAAGAAAATGTTACGGGGATGGGAAGGGTCAAATGCAAGTTGTCCCACTTCTTCTACCAAGAATTCATATATTGCACTTTGGTCCAACATTTGGAGAAGTGAAGCCAATGTAGCCATAGCATCTGCTGCTTTGTTCTTGTCTCCTGGTACTTGCTCAAATGTGATCAATGCGAAGTATTTCTTGAGATCTTCTATCATGTTTTTGTAAGGTATCAAGTTTTCATCTTTGGTTTGATACTAATCATTTATCTTATTAATGACCAATTGAGAATCTCTATATATCTACAATTCTGTCACCTTCCATTCCAAGGCCAATTTGATTCCAATGACTAGTGCCTCACACTCAACTATATTGTTTGTACATGGAAATAGTAGCTTGTATTATTTAGGGATTATTAATCCTTGAGGAGTAATCAATAATATTCCTGCTCTAGTTAAGAGCCATAAGAGCCATCAAAATAATTTCCATATTTTTTCTTCAACATTGATTATCTCAGAATCTGGAAATTCAACTTGCATAGGATGTTCATCTTCTAACGGTGCCTCTGCTAGCTGGTCAACTATCACTTGGCCTTTTATTTCCTTTCTATCCACATGCTCTATATCAAACTCACTCAACACCATGACCCATTTGGCCAATCTTCCTATCAAAGCTATTTTTCTTAGAAGGTACTTTAGTGGATCAATTTTTGCTATGAGTCTGATTTTATGAGATAACATATAATGTCCTAGTTTTTGCAAAGAAAAAACCAATGCCAAACATGATCTTTCTATGAATGTGTAGTTCAACTCATATTTTACCAAGGTTTTTCTTATGTAATAAATGGCTTTTTCTTTTCCATTTTCATCTTCTTAAGCCAAGAGTGCCCCTAAAGCATGTTCTATCACTGAAATGTACAATATCAAGGGATTTCCTCTGATTGGTGGCATTAAAGTAGGTGGATTCATTAGGTATCTTTTAAGTAATGTGAATGCTTCTTCACACTTATCATCCCATCTAAATACTGTGTCTTTGTGAAGGAGTTGAGTACAAGAATATTATTTCTCTGCTAGTTGCACGACATGAACCTTCTGATTGACTGGATTATCCCTTGGAGTGATCTTATTTGGCTTATATTTCTAGGTGCCCCCATTTCCATCATTGCTTTGAATTTTGCAGGGTCTACCTCTATTCCTTTAGTTGAAAGTATGTATCCTAGCAATTTTCCCGATTGTACCCCAAATGCACATTTCTTGGGATTGAGTCTTACTTTGAGCTGCTCTAACCTTGTAAATATATTTTCTAGAATATGTAGATGTTCTTACCTTGAATGGGATTTTTCAAGTATGCCATCCACATAATCCTCTTGGAATTTATGCATCATATAATGAAAAATGGTAGTCATGGCTTGTTGATAGGTCGCTCCTGCATTTTTGAGACCAAAGGGCATAACATTCCAAAAAAATGTTCCCCATGCACATGTGAAAGCTATTTGATCTTGATCTTTAGGTGCTATTTTAATTTGATTGTAGCCACTAAATCCATCCATGAGAGAGAACATTGAGTGGCCCACTGTTAAATCCACTATAGCATTTATGCTTGGTAATGGAAAATCATCCTTCAGACATGCGAGGTTGAGATCTTTGAAATCTGTGCAAATTCTAATAGATTTGTCTGCTTTTGAAACATGCACAATTTTTGATATCCACTCGACATAGTCGATGGCTCTTATGAATCCCACTTTTAGTAACTTTTCCAATTCTATTTTGACAAGAAGTGCTATGTGTGGGTACATTTTCCTCAATTTTTGTTTAACTGGTCTTACTCCTTCCTTGATGTTTAAATGATGCATTATCAAGTTTGGATCTAGTCCCGACATATCATCATATGACCATGCAAAATTTACTTGTCTTTCCTTGAAATTTTTTTATGAACTCCTCTTTTTCTTCACTTGATAAGGATGCTGCTAGATGTTTTGATTCTGATCCAATGTTGATTTTCTCCATTGGTTCTATCAAAATAGGTGACCTTTCCTCATAGTGTTCAGGAAAAGTATCCAACCTCTCTTCCTTAGGTGCCTCTATTGGGTTTTCACCTTCGGAAACATTCTTTATTTCTTTCTCTTTTTGATCAAATACTGCCACAATGTGGTTTTCACCATTAGATTCTTTCAATTTTTTGATTTTTTAATTTTTTTTCTCTTTTTTTTGAACTAAGATATTGGATACTTCCCTTCATAATTTCTTCATGATATTCATTGGTAGGAGAAGGTTCAACCGCATTGAGGTACTGGGTCACATATTTGTCATTTAGGAATGTGGGAAGGGTAGTTGGTTCAAGAGAATCCCATTCAATGAGCTATGGATATATGAGATATAAGGTATCAATGTTTTGGTTTGGCTCGATAGGATTTAAGGACATGACCTCATTGGAAGGTTCAAATATTGTATCACTTAAATCAATAACATGTGCTTCTTCTAAGTGTTCTAGAGAACTTGGGTCAAAATATTCCTCACTCGAATCCTCTCGGGTTTCTAATGGATAAAAATATCTTGGGTTGAACCTAGTGTTAGATCCTTCTATAGTAGGTATCCATGATGGTACATAGGGTTCTCCTATCCATTGATATTCTTCCTCTTCTTGATTTGGTACATTTTATCGAACTTCTTGATTAGAACTTGATGCTTGATTAAAACTTGATCCTGAAGCTATTTCTTATTCTTTTCCTTTGTTGGGAGCATAAGTGTGAACTAAATCCACCTCTTTATCTTGGCATGATTCACTTGAAAATGAATCCCATTTCCAATTTTTTGAATCTTCATCAATTTTTGAGTCTATTTGTAAGATTTGGTCATGTACCATGGTGTGTCTCTTTTGAGTGTATCCTTGTTTGAGATACCCCAATCTTGACTTCTCCCTACTATCCCTCCAAGACATTTCAATTGGCTCAATTAACCATTCATTTCTTCTTCCTAAGGGTCCTTGTCCTTTATACCCCATCTTCTGCATTATTTGAAAACCTTTACCATATTGATGAGTAGGAATACAAATGTTTTGGATTCATTTTTCATGAGCAATTGACTCATCATATTTATATAGCCATTCAAAATATCATTATCCTCTTCATCCATGGATGAAGAAGTACTAGCCCTTACAAAATGGTCATTGTATTTATGAGGTTTGTGTAGGCTAGAAGGTTTTCCATGGGACTTTGGAGACAAGGGTAGATCCACCATAGATACAGAGTATTCACCCACACCGTTTTGTTTGGTTTTGCATTGTTTCTCAAATTTCTTCATCATGCTATCCATTTTTTTGGTAATGGGCCTTCTTGGTGTGTATTTGAATGGATTTTTCTTGGTATTATTTTTATTATTTATGAGTTCTTTCCTCACTAACTTTCTCTTTCCCTTAGTCGATGTAGCTAAGTTAGTGGGAATTTGATGATTTTTAACAACAATGTCTTCTTCCTCTACCTTTTCTTTGCCTTTTAAGGATGGAAGTTCCTTTGAGCTTTGTCCTTGTTCTATTCTTGTCAATGTAAATCCTTCTATATTGTGAGGGACCAATGAATCATTTGTAGGTTTAATATTATTAAAATATTGGAATGGATTCAAATATAGACTCACCATGACTTCTTGTCCCATATACGTAAATTTTAAGCATTGTTGATATGTCGAGGGTACTGCCTGCATTTCATGGATCTATGGCCTTACTAGTAGGATGTTGTAGGTCAATTTTGTGTGCTAGAAAGTAGTCACACTTCTGTGAATCATTACATCCAAGAACACTCAATAGTGAGGTCTCGAATAGTGATTCACAACTCTCTATTCATGGAGTCCAAGGGTTTGTATATGAGGCCCTCAGATTGACCTAGTTATGCCCATGCAAGTACACCAAGAAATGAGAGATTCAAAGATGAATAGAAAGCATGCTAATCTCCATGATCATCAAGTTATTGCATGCAAATGAAACTAGTCTAGATGATAACAATGCAAGAAATAAACTATTCTATTGAAATGAATGCTTATACAATGTTAATCTAAAACATGAATTTAAACTATTATGTGAATGCAATATTAATCTAAACTATGGATTGCCATAAGGCATGAGAGAAGAAGACAAGAAGAAAGAAGTCTCAAATATCCAAGCTCCAAATGTGCTCAAAAGCTTCTTCCAAGATTGCTCTCCAAACTTGCGGTATAACAATAACATGAAAATTCTGGGATCTTTAATGAGAAGGAGAGGGCTCCTTATATAGGAAAATGTGGAAGAGAATGCATCCTCAAGAGCAATGTGGGATAAATCCAAAAAGAGGAAATAAAACTCATTTTTAAAAAAGTGTGGAGAGAAAAAGGATTTTATTTATTTTTAATTATTTGTTTCTCTTTTTTCATCACAAAGAGCTTTAAGAAGATTTTTTATTTATTTAAAAGAATGATTCTCTATTAATTAAATAAGATAACATTATTTAATTAAAAGAGAGATATCATTCTAAATAAGATAAAATCATTTAATTAAAAAAGATTTTAATTAAATAAATTTATTTTATTTTAAAAGATATTTCTTTCAATTAAATAAAGTTATTTTATTTATTTAAGAAGGAATATTTCTTTCAATTAAATAAAGTTATTGAAAGAATTAGGAAAAGGATTTTTGTTTTGTTTTTGTTTGATTTATCCTTTTCCATCACAAATTTTACTTTAAGTGGGGATTTTATTTATTTAAAAGAGGAATTATCTTTTAAATAAATAAGATAAGTTTATTTAATAAAAAAAGAAATATTTAATTAAATAAGATAAAATCATTCAATTAAAAGGGGTTTTAATTAAATAAGATTATTTTATTTAAGATATTTCTTTTAATTAAAGAAGCCTATTTTATTTATTTAAAAGAGAATATTTCTTTTAATTAAATAAAATTATTGATGAAATGATCAAACCTTAGAAATATTTGAATTATTGATTTAATTGCGATTTGATCAAGGAATTGATTTGAAAAACCCAATTTAATGTAGCAAAACCACACTCGCATCAAGGCATAAACGCCAGGATGACCATAAGAATGGTTGTGCAAAAAATGTCAAGGATGATGCCTTAAATCTCCTAAGTGTGTCAAGGAGACAACAAGAGACACTGAAGAGGTTCAAGACGACACCCACAAGCAGAAAGAAAATAAAAAACATGCCCCATGCCCTTAGTCTTCTAGCTATGCATCATGGAGAGACTTATTAGACAGGGACATGCAATGAAAATCAATAATAGTCAGCACACAAAGAAAAAAATCATGACATATCTCAAGCATTAAATGTTGCATTAAAAAATTTAAGTGTGTAAACTGATACTGAGTTTCAAGGATAAGGATCAAATGCTTTCAAGCAGGTAAGATCACATGACCAAACTGGATAAGACCAAACTGATAAGTGTTGAAAAACACTCGATGTCAGGAGTTGTGTTGAAAAACACAGTTGGGTTGTTTTGAAAAAACATCATTTGCGAGGTGTCCTAAAGACAAGCATATCCAAGAGACCAAAGCTAACACAGTGATGCCCCCTAGACAAAGACAAAGACCAATTCCAAACCAAGGCGACAAGAACAAGACATGATGGAGAAAGGCTAAGTGTTGAGGACACATGCTAAGAAATAGGGGTGCGAAAGGCTCAAGGAGCGCCCTTTTCTAGGTTTTCACCACTTGGAAGAATTTTTTTAGGACTTTTTATACTTTTTTTATATTTTTGCTACCAAGGCGCCTGTTTCCAAGTTTTCACCAAGGCACTTTTTCTATTTTTTTTTTTGAATTTTTGAATTTTTTGTATTTTTTCAGCATCATATATGAATTTTTTTGGAATTTTTTCAAGATCAATAAGGTATATACAAAGGATGCCCCCAGATAGAATAGGCATCAAACTCATGAGCAAGATCACATCATGTAGTTCCAAAATATGGCAAGGTGAGGGACAAGATGGATGAGCAAGCTGGTGAATGAGATGGAGGAAAGGAGAATGAAGGCGAACGAAGGGAAGAAATCCTCAAGGTCAAACTCCTCAAGAGTACCCAAGCTAGGGAAAAAGTTGTCATGTAAAGCACATTTGGACAAGCAATGAAAGGCTAGCATAGGATAAGTCACAAAAGCGTAATGAAAAAGAAGGAAAGGATGCAGTCCAAAGGAGTAGACATGTCAAGAGGCTTCATAGCATCACGTTTTACTCTTTTTTATTAGATCAAGACCAAAGGGAAAAATGATAGCAAAAGACTAGAATGAATGGAGGAAAACAAATATGAAAGCTAAACATGAAAGGAATGAAAGCAAGATCATCATAAGATAGCTCATAAGATAGCCAAATGTTCATGTATAGGTCAACATTGTCAAGATCAAAGAGAGAAAATGGAATGGATGAAATATGTAGAAGAACTACGCATGATGCTTGATTGCTAGGTTTTCATCATGGTACTTATCCAAGGTGCCACAAGGGAGTGGTTTTCACCATAGGATGAATTTATTTCTCTTTACTTTTGCTACCAAGGTGCCTATTTCCAAGTTTTCACCAAGCCACATTTTCAATTTTTTCATTTTTCTATTTTTTTTTCTTTTTTCTTTTTATTTTGGAAGAAGGAAAGCTTTTTAGATAATGCTCCTTGAAAGGATAAACCATGATATGCCAAGGATTCAAAATGATATGCTCAAAGATGCTGATAGGAAAAAGAAGAGGAAGAGAAAAATGGAGGATAAGGTTTTATGTAAAGTGAGTGAGGTTGGAAGATAGGAGGAATAGGCAAATGAGGAAAAAGGATAGAAGGTAGAAGGATAATGAATAGAAGGATTGTGAAAGGGTAGATGGAAAGGAAGGCAAGATCAACATCAAAACACACCTTGAAGGGTGGTGAGAGGGTGGAGGAAATGTGAATGAAAGAATACGAGAAGGAATATGGTGAATGGATAGTAGAGGTTGCGTTTTAGGCACATGGAATGGAAAAATGTTTTTGGAAGAAGATGAGGTGGAAGCCTTTGGAAGCTTGAATGTCAACTTCACTTGTTGTTCAACATGAGACTCTCTTAAGAGAGATCTTAGAATCCATATAGCCATTGACTTTTTATTTCCTTTTGATGATTTAGAGAGAATATCTTAAATGATGAATTTTGGAACCCATACTTGTCTTATAATTTTCTTCTTAGATATCTCTTTTAACTTTATGCCCCCATGTCAATTAGAGGAGACATGGTGATCTTCTTTTTTTGATGGATTCTTGTATTGCTTCTTTTTCTTGTATTGAATATTCAAGTTACTTCCAAAAGACTTGGGACTTGTGGAAGATGAAGGAGGATATGACTGGTTTAGATGAATGGATGGATGAAAAGGATTCAACGGTATGCATCTATGTTGATCTTGAGGAAAGATAGGAGATGGAGGGACGTAGGGACCCAAGATGGATGAAGAATTAGGAGAGTTAGGAGGGGAAAGGGAAGGGACATAAGGGCCCAAGATGGAAGGAAGCGATGAAGCCTTTGGTATTGGTGGAGGAAGTCCAAAGATGGATGTGGAAGATACAAAAGGATAATCAATAAGTTCATCAACATCTATATGACAACCAAGGACATCAACATCTTTAGAGTGAGCATTAGGATTTTCAATAGGATCGTGAACATCTTGAATAGGAGCAACTTCTTTGATAGGATTGTTTAGAGCTTGCAAAGACTCAGGAAGAGTAGAAAGCGAAAGAGAACATGGAATGGTAGAACAAGAAGATGGAAGACTTTGATCTTGACAAGGAGCTTTGGATAGCATAAACATATCATTTTTCTCTTGATTTTCAATAGGCTCAACATTGGAAGTAACAACACCATTTTCATTAACCTTAATGGAAATAAGGTCATCTTGATTATCGATAAGCTCAATGGTGTGAGTAGTAGCTTGATCTTGCTTAGGAGAATATTTAAGACATGGTGGAATGAATGAGGAAGGGCGTAAAGGATCAAAAGAACCATGAAATGAATGAGCAATATTATGAATAGGATTGGATGACATGGAGGGTTCTTGATCTTGATCTTTCTTTATGTTCTTTTCTTTATCATTTTTAGAGTCCTCTTGACATGGAGCCACTTCTAAGGACAAGGAAGCATGTTGGAAATGTATGGAAGACTTTGGAAAAGATGGTGAAGGATCAGCTGAAGTAGGCATTATAGCGCATAAAGGCTTAGGCTCTTTAGGTTTAACATTATTGAAAGTATTTGCAACCAAGTAAAGGTTAGCTTGAGTTTCTTTAAGAGGTAGCCCTTGAGGATAACTATAAGGAACTGCATGAAAAACATTAGGATCTTTGTTGGATGAAGGATTTGTGAAAGGTTTGAAAGACTCAAAAGCTTTAGGAAATGTATGGGTATTGGAGGAATTAGGGGATGAAAGGGAACCATCACAAGACAAAGGTCCATCATTAACATGATATTTCTTGAGAGTGTAATCTTTATTTTCAGCATGAGAGTTCCTAGAGGAGAGATTCTTATAGTATTTATGTTTATAATCAGCACGCTGAGCTTTCTCTTCCTCAAGTGAAGTAGATGTATCATCCAGGTATTGTTCACAGAAATCATCAAAGTCTCTTTCAAAATCAAAATCATATGGATCACCATCGCAATCTATCCAATCGGACTGCCCTTTTTGAGTAAGCACGAGCACATGACTAGGAGGACTGTTAGGAATAGAGGTGTCATAGGTAGCACTATATGATTCATCATCATAGCCATCATAGTCATCAAAGACGAGTGTGTCACTCTTCGTAGAGGTTTCACAAGGTTTGTCACATTGCTCATTATGGTATGTCTTGAGAAGAGAAGTAAGAATCTTGGGAGAAGTAGAAGAAGAGTGAGATTGTGAAGAAGAGGAAGAAGAAGACCTAGTGGATGAAGAAAAATTGGATAATGAAGAATGTGAATAATGTTTAGAAGAGTCATGAAGAGACTTGGATAATGAGGAAGAATGAGAAGAATTAGATGATGAAGAATGTTTGGAAGAAGATGATCATGACATGATCATGTGGATGATTCTAGCAAAGGTATTTGATTCATTTGACTTTTCTTTTATTTTTGCTATAAGTTTATCACCCATGCTATATCTGGAAGAACCATTAGAGGAATAAAAATCTTTGAATTGAGAAATGAGTTTGAGATCATCCATTTTCAAGAGAGGTTCCATAACAAGATAGTTGAAATTCATGGTTCTGGAAGAGGAGGAATCAAGCATGGAAGTGACAGAAGAAATAAAAAGAAGAAAGTAGAGTAGATAATAAGAGGAAAAGAATTAAGAAGATGTGAAGAGTTTAGGAAGAAGAGAAATGATGAAATGGGAGACTAGGAAGACATGAGAGATGTGGAAGAAAGAAGACCAAGAGTCATTTTGTGCAAATTGATACCATTTAAGTTCATTTGGATGTTGAGCAACATGTCATAGCACTTAAGATTCAACTTAGACTGACTAAGGAAGACTAGGAATGGCAAGAATCAGCTTTAGATTGCAAGACAACAAGTTTGACAACTCAGGAACTTAGTTTGTGTTTGTTTTAAAAGATCAAGTAAGTATATCAACAGATTGATCAAGCACATAAGACAACAATTAAGGAGTTCAAGCAAGCAATTGTCTTCAAACAATGAGCAAGGGGCAAAGCAACCTTGCACATGAACAAGAATAGTGACTTAGTATTTATACTCCTTAAGAACTACTTGTGTATGTTCTTGAGAATGTTTTAGTAGGCACTTAGAACACAACAACATCCTGTCAAACTATCTACAGGGATATACATGGCTTTTCTAAAAGGAGTCCTTGATATACACAAAGTACGTGAGGCACAAATCCATAGATGAGAAGAATCCAAAATCACACAGCCGGGGGAGACGATAACCCAAATCTCCCCCTTCACTTCTCAAAGGTATAAATTTCTTTGAGGCTTAGCCAAGAGTGAAATCTAACTCATTCCCAAGAGAGGTGTCTTTGGATTCACCTCCCGATATTTATACTTCGTTGGAACACAGGAGTTAAGGTCATCCCTTGAGGTGATGAAATCCCCAAGCAGGCCTTATAAAAATAAAAAAAGTAAGTAATTCACTATCAAAAGTATTGGAAAGCACTAAAGGTGGTACATTTAACCCTTCAAGTAAATGTGAGGTGAGTCCACAAAGTAGTGCATTTAACTCTTCACACAAACTCAAAGTGAGTCCACACTTTAGAAAATTAATGAGATCAAGAAAGCATAAAAGGGAGAACTTTGTGGAACACTTCACGCTCTTTTCAAGTAGACCCCTCCCCTATGTATGAATGCTGACCTTGCATCCAAAGGGTGGAAATGAAGGGCGATTAGAAATAAGCGAGTCCAACACCCAATTTAGCTAACAAGATCAATCAAAAGTACTCTAAAGTTGCTTATCAATACTACTCACAAATGTAAAAGGGTTTGAACCATGGAATATTTAACTTTCCAAGTAAACATGAAGTTAGTCCATAAAGTGGTGCATTTAACTCTTCATGTAAACAAGGAATGAATCCATGCCCTAAATTACTCAATGAAATTTTTGATATTGGAACCAAGAATTACTTAAGGTGTAAACACAAGAATTCACTTACACAAACTTGTATGAAAGAAAATCTATGTTCATTCATTTCCCATTAAGAGCATCAATTGAAATGTGTTCTATGAAAGCATGTAAACACTCAAGCCAAACACATGAGAGGTTCATTCTTATTTCCAAAATCCAAATGTTGTAGAGATGTAACAAAATACCTCAAGTCCAAAGCAACGCGCTTAGTAGATTTTACCTCATTTTTATTTTTTTGTTAAACATCTCCATGAAAGCAAGCCGCGAACCTTCCAATGAACAAGACAAGCAAACAAGCAAACAAGCAAACAAGATATGCAATGTATACTCAACTTATGCAAACCCCAAGGTGGTTAGATCTGAAAATCAATTGTTAGGAGCAATAATAACTAGAAAATAATCCAAATGACAACTCACATCATGCATTGAACCATGTGAAAAATAAGTGCATGCTAATCATCAAATACCTTTTTTTTAAATTTTGATTTTTGACCTTGTCAACAAGATTGGACTTATGCCACATGAATTTGGACCCTAAACCCAAAATGCAGAAAAGAGACCTCTATCAAAAAATAGAGAGCTTTCCAAAAATGTCAAAATTTTAACAAGATCTTTTCATTTGTGCCCTAGAGAGCCATTTTCTCAAAACAAACCAATTTTTATAAATTGACCAAATGAGCTATGATATGACCTCTAAATTAAAAACACAATGAATAGACCCCCTGTATAATTTCAAGACCTTTCTAGAAATGTAAAAATTTCCAAAAAATATGATGATTTGCGTCAAAAATAATTTTTTTATGAAAAAAAAAGAAAAAATCATAAAAAATACAAATTACCTCTGAAAAATCTAATTTTTTTATTAAAGCTTCTCTGATATGTCACCAACCTGCAAATAGACCAAAACACCAAGCGGTTTGAGAGATATGATCAAATATTTCAAATCTAGGGTTTTCCATCTCCAAACAAATCTGCACAAGGGTTAGCTCCAAAAATAATCAAAATCAGCATGCAAGAGGTGGGTTGCCCCATGGTGGGCACCAAAAATGTGTGCTAGAAAGTAGTCACAATTCTGTGAATCATTACATCCAAGAACACTCAACAGTGAGGTCTCGAATAGCGATTCACAGCTCTCTATTCATGGAATGCAGGGGTTTGTATATGAGGCCCTCAGATTGACCTAGTTATGCCCATGCAAGTACACCAAGAAAAAAGAGATTCAAAGATGAATAGAAATCATGCTAATCTCCATGATCATCAAGTTATTGCATGCAAATGAAACTAGTCTAGATGATAACAATGCAAGAAATAAACTATTCTATTGAAATGAATGCTTATACAATGTTAATCTATGAAAGGAAACATGAATTTAAACTATTATGTGAATGCAATATTAATCTAAGCTATGGATTGCCATAAGGCATGAGAGAAGAAGACAAGAAGAAAGAAGTCTCAAATATCCAAGCTCCAAATGTGCTCAAAAGCTTCTTCCAAGATTGCTCTCCAAACTTGCAGTATAACAATAACATGAAAATTTTGGGATCTTTAATGAGAAGGAGAGGGCTCCTTATATAGGAAAATGTGGAAGAGAATGCATCCTCGTTCAATGTGGGATAAATCCAAAAAAAGGAAATACAACTCATTTTTTAGAAAGTGTGGAGAGAAAAGGGATTTTATTTATTTTTAATTATTTGTTTCCCTTTTTTCATCACAAAGAGCTTTAAGAAGATTTTTTATTTATTTAAAAGAATGATTCTCTATTAATTAAATAAGATAACATTATTTAATTAAAAGAGAGATATCATTCTAAATAAGATAAAATCATTTAATTAAAAAAGATTTTAATTAAATAAATTTATTTCATTTTAAAAGATATTTCTTTCAATTAAATAAAGTTATTTTATTTATTTAAGAAGGAATATTTCTTTCAATTAAATAAAGTTATTGAAAGAATCAGGAAAATAATTTTTGTTTGATTTATTTCCTTTTCCATCATAAATTTTGCTTTAAGTGAGAATTTTATTTATTTAAAAGAGGAATTATCTTTTAAATAAATAAGATAAGTTTATTTAATAAAAAGAGGAATATTTAATTAAATAAGATAAAATCATTCAATTAAAAGGGGTTTTAATTAAATAAGATTATTTTATTTAAGATATTTCTTTTAATAAAATAAGCCTATTTTATTTATTTAAAAGAGAATATTTCTTTTAATTAAATAAAATTATTGATGAAATGATCAAACCTTAGAAATATTTGAATTATTGATTTAATTGCGATTTGATCAAGGAATTGATTTGAAAATTGCAAAGCATTGATTCAGGAAATTGATAAATTAATAAATGGGGCCCAAAGTCTAGGCGACCATTTTAAGGTGTATACAAATTTTAGATCTAAGACTTGACAAATGGTCTCTTTTTGCATAGGCCCTACTCAAATGGGAAGTACTATTATTCCTTTAGAGGTTCTTTCTTCATCATCGTAAGCTTTAATGGTTATTTTCTCTTGGGATCAATAGCTTCTTCCGAATACCCCAAGGCTTTAACAAGGTTTAATGTGCAAATATTTAGGCCAACTCCTCCATCAATGAGGACTCTCTTAACCCTATGCTTATGGATCAACACCTCAATATGTAATGGAAATTTTTGTGGATGATTCAAGGACATATCATCTTGCTCAGAAAAGGATAAACAATGGGGTGCAACAAGGTGTCCTACCATATTTTGGAACTTGTTTGCATCCAAATTCAAAGGCACATTTGTTTCAACAAGGGATTTTTCCAAAATCTCTTTGTGAGTAGATGAAAGTTTGAGCAACTCCAAGATAGAAATTTGTGCAGGGGTTTGTTGGAGTTGGTCAACCAAATTGTATTGTTTTGATGAAGGGGATGTTTGATTAGGTAGGATGATTCTAGGGGTACCTCTTGATAGAGTGATTTTCGATGCTTGTCCCCTAGTCACAACATTAGATGTTTCCTCCTTTTATTTTTCCTTCACCATAATCACATTGATTGTATTTTCACCACCACTTAAGGAATTTATGGTGTTGTCATAAGCATGGGAAAATTTTACCTTTTTGTTACCCCTCTTGTTATTGTGGTTAGCATTTGATGTTTCCCCATTTTCGTGATTCAAGAAAGGGTTCTTAAAAGTTGTGTGATCTTCATTATTTTGAGGACCTTCCACCTTTATGGTACCATCATCAATTAAGTCTTGGAAGAAATGGTTAAGCTTCATGCATTCGTTGGTCTTATGTCCCTTGTTATGATGATATTTGCAATGATGCACGTCATTCCACCATGTTGGTTTTACTTGAGGTTTGTATGGCCTTGATTCAGGTAAAACAATGATTTTTTTGGCCACAAGAGTTCTCAAAGCATTTTCCAAAGGTTCACCTAGGAATGTGGATTTCGTTCTTTGAAATGTAGGGAAGAAAGGTTTAGGCTTGTTCGTATTCATGTTTTTAAAAGGATTGTTGTTGTTAAAAGGAGCTTGGGTCATTTGATTAATGTTATGCATTTGATTAGAAATGCTTGATAAGTTAAAAGGAGTAGCCTTTAAGTTGTGTGATTCCACAACTCCATCATTTACAAGGTTTTTATTGGCATTTTTCAACCATAACCTTGGTTTGTCATTATTGTTATTGGCTCCTTTTTTTTATAATAATTATTTAAATTATTGTTGTTGTTAGTGTTGGTGTAACCCTTGTTTTCCTTGAAACCAACACTTCTTTAAATTTTATCCCATTTTTGATGATATTCTCAAATATGGGGGGACATTGAAGTTGGAGCCTATAGTTCATCTCCATGTTTAATTTATTCATAAATATCTCCATCTTTTCTTTTTTGGGTATACTTTGTGGGTATCGTGCGAAAACCGTCCTCCATCTTTGGAGAAACCCTAGAAAAGACTCACCATCTCTTTGTTTTGTATCGCATAGGTTGAGCATGGAGATTTCATGCTCTATGTTATAGGAATAATGAGTCATGAATTTTGAGGCTAACTCTTCAAACTTTTTAATTCCTTGTGGCAAGTTGGAAAACCACTCCATAGCTTGGCCTCCTAGGATTCTTGGAAATAGCCTCATTAAATAGGTAGTGTCGTGCATGAATTCCATACTTAGAGCACAAAATTCTCTTAAACGGTCTTCTGGGTCTGATTTACCCATGTATTCATCAAAGCTAGAAAAGACCATGTTAGGTGGGAAAGGTACCATAACCAAATTCCAATCGAAAGGAAATGGGCATAAAGCCTCAATGGAAAAGGGATTTGGTTCGGCCACTTTCTTCATGGTGTTGATTTGTGCTTGGAATATTTTGAGTTATTTATTCATTGCACCTAAAGGATTCTCTTATTCTTCATCTTTCTTTAATGTTGAAATGTTATAATCATGAGGAAGTTTGACCCTTGATTGGGCTAGATTAAGGAAATACCTTTCCTTATTTATTTCTAAAAGTTTTTCCATTATCTCAAGGAACTCAGGATCTTGGGCAGCCCTATTGGCTCTTTCTTCTGTTGTTTCCTTGGGCCCTTGATTCATTTGATTATTTTTCCCTTGGTTCATTGCTCCTTGATTTTCATCATCTCCTCTATGAAGATAGTCATAAAATTTGGCATTTGTAGCCATTGGATTGACTCTTTCTTCAAATAGGTTTTGGAGACTATCCTCTTGTTCTAGAGTTTCGATAAAAAGGAGTTTGAAATATAAATTTGGGGACCTCTTGTGTTGTGCAAGTGCCATCTTCTTGTAAGGATATCTTCAATTTGAGTGATTGTGTGAAAACTAACATCAACAAAGGTTTGAATTGAAATTGATTTTCCCCAAATTTTATGGTTGTTCTTTTTAAGAAGATATTTAAAAATGTAAGATTATTTTCAATGGATGTTTCTCACTTGTTATATGTATATTCAAACAAAGAAACCACAAGTACACTTATCTTTTTAACCCTCTAAGCACAAAGTGTTTGCAATTTTTGAACGTTATCATGGGTTTTCAAGAATAAGTAACTCCAA